>CM077827.1:10454098-11054098 GCA_039720395.1 Liquidambar formosana
GGTCAAAAAACGGGTCTTGAGAGCAGGTCTTGGGAGCGGGCCCGGGATCATGCGGAGAAGCCTTACTAGGGTATTTGAGATGTGTTGAATTCAAAAATGTGGTCCGTTTGAAGAACGGCAAGTCTATCTCTCGCGGGTCAAATTGATGTGAATTCAATGTGGTTTCAAACCGTGAGTCAGGTATCCTTAAGGCGGTGTCTAAACCATGATCTCTCCAACTTGATTCAGGTCGAATAGAAGCGCTCTTAAAGGTGGTCTCTAAACCATGATCTATCTAACTTGATTCTGGGTCCAGTGGAGGCACTCTCAAAGGTGGTGTCTAACCATAATATATCAAGTGATGTATAAAGTACCCCTGCAAAATTAGGGTGTCTACACATCGTGTCCTATAAAAAGTTCAAATCTAACAAAAAATACTTGTTTTTTTAATAGCAAAACATATAGTTCACATATTTAACCGTATGTCATATTATTCACATTAGAAATTCAAAGATTTTTATTTAAGGAGGTTACAAAACTTTATTTTTGGATAAGTTTTAAGGAGATTCTATTTACTCTTTTGATAGTTACCTTTTTTGTAATAATGTTTATTACCGTTTATGTGCAATGCATTAACCCTTAACGGGTTAATGCATTGATTCTTGTGTCTATATCCTTTGATTGAACATTTGGTATAAGAATACCTAAGCTTATAAAACCAAACGTTGTAGTCGAGACTCATCACATTCTTCTCCTATTTGTCTGTTCTTCTTTCTCTCTTTTATTCTCTTCTTTTCCTTATAATATTTTCCTCAATTTTCTATGGGCAATTTAGACGTAATTTGGTACCTATCTTTGTAGACATGCACTATAATCAAACCACCTAAAAGGACCTAGTTGTACTTAGAGCTGTACACAACTGCCAATACCCACATATAGGAAAGCGTACGCAACTTTAAGACAGCAAATGTCGTGCTTCACTGATTCCCTTAGGTTTTGTTTTCTACACTTTATTTATTTATGTGTAATTTTGATAGATTTATATTTCGTTCTAGCATATTGTTAAATTGATATTCTATTTAATTGTATAATTATTCATAATACAGTGTTATTTGTTTTTGTAATTGTTTACAATGTAGTATTCAAATAATTTTCTAACAATTTATACGTTAAATACTTCTTATTATCACTAACAAGACAACTTCTATTACAATATCAACAACACTACTGCCCTGATATTCAAATCTTTTATCTTTATTTTGTAATCATGTTTTCTATTGTAATCTTCTATCAGTCCCCTTATCTCCAATATTAATAGTTGTTACTGCCTATATGAGAATGCTATCTGATCCAACAGTTAGTTTCACAAAAATATGAGTCACATGTAGAGATTTAGAAGGTGACCTTAAGCAAAGTTACATAAAGTTATCCTCAAGAGAAGGGACTGATCTTCTAAATATCTACTTAAGGACACTGTTTGACTTCTCACAGTGGAGGAGCTATTCCTCCTCCCTTCTACTCATATTATGCCATGTGTCATAGTTAATTTTAAATAATGTGGATATATGGATACGAACATGTTGATATGTGAATATAAATATCTTGACACATATTCATATTCATTTGGACATATAAACATATATATATATATATATAGACATATGAACACATGTCTATAATAACATAACAAAAAGATATGTGTGCATAATCAATTCTCATTTGTTTTGTTAGACACGTGGCATAATATGAGTAGAAGAGAAGAAGAATTGCTCCTCCACTATGAGGAACCAAGTATTATCCTCTACTTAATCCATTAGGGTTTGTTTTGGATTTTATTTTGGATCTACTCTTTTGCCATACAAACTATGTTATATATGATGGAAAGATAAAAGCCAAGAATATTGTAAGGAAACAAAAAGAAAAAAAAAAAAAAAAAAAAAAACGAATGGGGGCAATTATGGTTTGGCTAGTTGACCAAAGACCAACTATAATTTAGTGCAAACAAAAAGAAAATTAACAGTATATTCACAAGTCAAGATAAACATACACAAGTTTTTACAAACTTTATGCCTCTAGCCATCCAAATGAAAGAAATCTGATTTGAGAGATGATCTAATGGTGTTTCCGATAGGTCCTAGTGCCATCATCCCAATCCACACAAAGTTACATCGGTTCTTCCTTTTTTTGAATGAGTTCAGATTCAATGCCAAGTTGGGAGAACTAAACACTGTGCTGAGGCCACCACCATTGTTGGATAGCAGTTTGGATGGCCCAAATCAAAAGTTGAAAAATGTTATTACTGAAATAACCAAAATGACCTTAATGAACTACTTTTTCAACTTTTGATTTAAGCCATCCAACTAGTCATCCAATGGTGATGGGCAACCTCAGCATGGTGCCAAGTTCTCCCAACTTGGCACTGAATCCAAATTCTTTCTAAACCCTCTTCGCCCATTTTTAAGGATTCGGATTTGATAATCCCTTTTTTAATCCTCAGCTGGCCCGTCTTATAAACCAACAATCTACCAATATCTATTGGTAAGGTCCTATCACCGCATTCACTGGAACCGGGCCCAGTTAATTGGCCCACCACATCAACATTAGAGGTGTTACCATAAATTCACCAAAAATTAATGTTCTTTCCTTGATTCCACCCATTAAAAAAAAAAAATGAAAAAAAAACAAACAAACAACCACAAACAAAAACAAAAAACAACCATAAATTCACCAAAAATTAATGTCTTTTACAAACCAACTTATCAGGCCATGGTTTTAACTTTCAAGAAACATACGACCTGAACTGGTTCAAGTCTCATGAGACACCCTACATTTTTAAATTACACAACTGAGAATCTACGATAACTTAAAAGCAGAGAACTAAAATAGAAGAATGCCACATACCCAAAAAAAAAAAAAAAATTAAATTAAATTAAATTAAATACACAGGCACACAAAGTCAAATCTCACAACACCCGTCCTCATTTCCGCCAAGAAGCTAGTGTAAGCCCATGACAAACAAATGCCAGTACAACATAAATGATCAGACCTCACTTCAAGCAGGAAGGTAGTGCTAGCCCATGGCAGGCAAATGCCAGTATAACATAAATGATCACCAGGAGGAGGAATATCAGCGCAACCCTGCAACATGCATTCTTCTATTAGGAGCACCAAAGTAACATTCCTAAAAATGAATAAGGAAAGGAAGAGGTTCCATCTCCCATCTGACCTCTAATTTCAGGTATGTTATGCTACTTTATGTGGAACACAACTGTTTTAAATCATGGGTTTGGGATTCAAGTCAACTATTTAGCCCTAAAATGGCCCACCATTCAGGAATTAATGTGGAAAATATTCCTGAATAATTTGGAGAAAATTGTAGTACAAAATAGAGAGAGATGCAAATAACTGAGAAAAATGATCAACCAAACAATTAATTATACATACGATCTAATGGATACTTTACTAGGACTGGAAATCTGGTAAGCTATTCTGGAGTAACTTGTAGAATGAATGGTACCTAAATCTCCTTTATGGAGGTATCATTTATTAAATTTCAACCCCCAATTTCAAACCAGAACTTTTACTCATAGATGACAAGGCTAATAATAATTCTCGGTTCCATCTTAATGCAAGTACTCAAAAATATAAAGAAATTTTAATTCAGACCACATACGTGAGCTTGACGTTTCTCCACCATACAGTGCTCCTGAAACGGCGTGCTTGCTTTCTGAAGCGAAAAGTATTTCCTTGCATATTGGCAGTTTTATCAACCAGCAGCTCCAAACGATCACCTCTCTCTAAAACTTTATCAATATTCTCTATCATTACATTGCGCACCTATTAAATCATGGAATCAGCAGAGTCACGTCTCCAGAAACTAATGGAATTATAAAAATGTAAAGTATGGGGAGAATGGCATCATCTGTAGGTCTATAACATGGTAAATTTAAATTATGAAGATAGAGCTTACGGTAATATGAGTTTTGGCATGCTACAATTATTAGATATGATTATTTCTAATTCAAGAGCACATCTTCTTTATAATATGAGGGGCCCAATGCAACACATTCATTATTCAAGCAGAAGATTTTTTTTTTTTTTTTAACATGGTTGATGCTTATGGATGTGTTCTTTAAACATTTATTCTTGCATATTAATTGAAGATTTTGCAGATGTTTTAAACTTTTTTTATGTTATCATTGATGTTTTAGACCAAATATTATATTAATCTATTTATTTATTAACGTATCCCCTCTGTATCATTTCCTACATTTATTTAGAATTTCCAAATCAGAGTATTCTTATTGCATCATATCTGTATCTGTATCCATGCTTCATAGATTACGAGCAATCACAAAGTTCTTTGGGAATGAAACATTAGATCAACACAGAAAGCCAAAATAACTAAAATTCTTCCAAACAGCCACCATACAAGGACATTGAAACCAAATGAGCAAAAAAAAATATGAGCTGCTAAGTAGGGGGGGAACCGCCGGGGGGGGAGAAGAAAAAACACAAAGCAATCATACTTACTTGACTCATTTCACCTTTTAATCGGTTTATCCTATCTGCATTGGGGTCATTTGAGTAATATTCCATTTGCTGGCTCAAAACCCTTGAAAATTCATCATTCATTCCATACGCTTGGGCTGAATGAACTGCACGACCATATGTCCTCACAAATCTCTGATGAATGTCTTCAAGAAATGCAAAAGGAATTCTCCCTAGAGAAAACATTCAAAATACAATTAACGTACAATATATATTATGATCTGGAAGAAGCAGTTAACCTAAGAAATTTTCCCTAAGCCAAAGGTAAACCAAACAAAAGTAGACATAAAATTGAGTCATACAAGTCATAAGTTGCTCCAACTACATAAGAAAATACCTGCAAAAGAATCATAAACAAGCTAGTCTCCCATTCCTAGTGTCATGAATCCAGAATTCATGCCACTAGGAGTTAGAAGTGAATTTAAAATAGCATGCACAAAAGGAAAATAATTCTAAACCAGCTAGGAATTACAGTTAGGATATGAGATCAAAAATACATCTCAGGGTGAGGATTGCAGAAATATTAGGAATCATTAATCCAACAATTGCCAAAAAACTGTTTCCATTGATCTGCAAGAATCTATGGAATCTTCCGTCACATAGAAGTGTCTTCAATTAATATCTTAATCTTTTAGCCAAACCATAAAACTAGCCAGTGAACTCTTCATTATTTGTTTTCTTTTCGTATTCTTTATGTGTGTGTGTGTGTGCAAGCGTGTATAAGAAACAAAAATTTAGTAAGAAAGGAGAGAAAAGAAGAAGGATGGACAAAAGGTCCTTCTGCACAAAGCTCAAAAAGACGAAAACAAGAAGCTACAAAAAAAAAAATATATATATATATATATATATATATATGGTCAATCCAAAATGAAACACCCATTGAAACTCTCATTCAGGTGAGCAACCCAATTAGAAAGGTAATTCATTGCCTCATTTCCCAAATGAACTCTATTAGTTCATTGCATCATTTTCCAAATGATGCACCCAAGAGAGATGAAGCCCAATTACCAAAGGAAAGGAATGAATCTCTCCCATCCGATGCCAATAAGGACAACTGAAAAAGACAGAATTCAGAAAATTTTCCAAAGGCTATGTGAGGCCCACTACCCTGCCATAGGTGCCACACAAAAAGGAAGAGGGCATTGATTTCAAAGGGAGGGAGATTGGTTTTAGTTCAGTCTCTCTTGGCCAGCATTCGTATTTATTATTTGTCTCTTTTTAAGATTCCTATGGGAGTGGCTTCAAGGATTGAAAAATTGATGAGGGATTTTTTATGGAAAGGAGGGGGAAGGAAAGAAGGAACATTTGGTTAGTTGGGAGGTGGTGTCTAGATCTAAAGTCTCTACGTCGAGTTATATTTACTTACCAAGAAGTCTTTCAATTATTTTAATAAGAATCCCAATTTAAGGAGTAAGAGTGTCCTACTTTGACCACTAGCAAAATTTAGCAAGTAGGTCTTATAGTTATTTAAATAAGCAAGACTTGTTAGCATAGTTACTAAACCTGAACCAGACCAGCCGGTTCGACCAGTGAACCAGACCCTTGGCCGGTCTAATTTTGTGACTGGATTTTTTTTTTTTTTTTTTTGATGAAGTTAGTTTTGTGACTGGATTGGACATGCATATGAACCAGACTAAACCAGTTTCTACCGCTTGATTTGAACAGTTTTTTGTCTAAACCGGATGCAAACTGGTACAGTTGAACCAGATTCCTTGTGTTGAGTGGGCTGTATTCATCCCACTGCATTTAATTTTTTAATCAAAGTTGCAAAATGAAAAGTCGAACACCAAACCAACTTGAGAGACTAAAATGGCTCCTTGCCACTACTCCACGCCATTGGCTTGTGAATTATAGTCAAACTTAAATTATTTAATGGATTCTAAACACATGCAACCTAAATTAAAATGTAATGCAATTAAAATAATATATAATTAGTAATGAACGGTTGAATTGGTTGACCCACGGTTGAACCAACAACCCAGTGACCCGTTCCCTTGCTCGGGTCACTATCCAGTCCGGGTTTAATAACTATGCTGTCAACATGATTAAACACAATTTATAAATGAGAATTTACCACAACTTTTTGCATTCAATTAATGGTGATACTCCATTGATTTTCTTCTACATTGGACTCCTAGAAACTCTTAGTTAGACTCTAATTCCTCGTTTGGTAGGATGGATGGAAAATTAGAAAGAAGGGAAAGTAGGCTGGTCAAACTTCCATCCCCAGGGAAGGGAGACCCACTTTCCTTCCAGTGTGTTTGGTAGGATGAATTGACAAACATTCTCCTTCCTTTCTTTTCTTGTTTCAGTAATGTAAAAAGGAGGGAAAAGATGGAACACTAAAAAATACTTGTTTTACCATTTTAATCTCATATTAAAAAAAAAGTTTGTTGATTTAGTCTTGTCAATATTAGAAATAATAAAGCCCAAAAGGTGGGTGGATGATAAAAAGTGGTCACGAGAGGTCCTCAATCCCTCCAAACTTCCCTCCTTCCCCCTTTCCTTCCTATACCAAACACAAGGACTACCTTTCCTCCTTTCACTTTTCCCTCCTCCCCTCACCACCCTTCCATTTCTCCTTCCTACCTAACACAACATAAAGTTTATCTTTTCTTTTCTTTTTTCTTCTTCTTTTTCTTCTTTATTTTAATTTACAGCAATGATGTACACTTTTAAAGACAACACCAACCCTTTCTTAAGCCTCAATTCTAACCCTAACCCTTACTATCACCATAAACCCTAAACCTACCTTTCTATACAAATTAGTCTTGAAAAACCTAAGAATTTTCCTTCTATCCAAAATTTCAGTGAGCTCCTTCTATTGATTTCTTATTATATAATTCTTACATTACCAACCTCCCTAATTCCCCTCTTTGGCCCCCTAAATAACCATGTTAGATTCTCCATCTACTTGTATGTGTGGCAAGCAAACGTCATTGGCGTATATAATGACCATTACAAGAGCACCTACTTCTGCCTTTGATAGCTACACCCCTCTACCTAAAGGCAAGGAGAACACAAAGATAATGTGCGAAGCATGATTTCTAAAAGTGCCTCCAATCCCAATAGTTCCCGAGTTTCCCTAATAGAAAATATATGTTGTCTAGACACGTAAATTTGTATGATTTTTTTTTTTTTTTATCAGCAATGAAGAAGGAAATTTATTAATCAGAAAAAGTACAAGGGAGAAAACAGAGGAGGACAAGAAGTCCGCCAGTAGAAAGGAAAAAAAGGAAAAAAATAAAAACAAGACAACTAGCTAACACACACCGCCTTCCAATCACTCTTAATCACAAATACAGGGATCCCTTGAAATGGCCTCGCTTTTGAGGCCCAAAACGAAGCTAAGAAATAAACTCTATCCCATAACGCATCCACCCAATCTTCCTTCCCTTCAAAAATCCTCACATTCCTCTCCAACCATAAAACCCAGAAAATAGCCAACACAGCACATCTCCACAAAGTCACTCCCTTCTTATTTCTCCCAAAACCCTCAAAACCAAGCTCCAACAGTTGTGTAGCACCAAACAGAGCCACCCAAAGCTCCCCACTAATCCCAAACAGCCTCTGCCACAAACTCCTGGCTACTAAACAATGCAAAAGGAGATGATCTATCAACTCAGCCTCCTGTCTACACATAATGCACCACTGCGGAAGAAGACATAAAGAAGGTCTTCTCTTCTGAAGCATGTCATTAGTATTAATTCTTCTGTGAGCCACAAACCAAGAAAACACATGCGCCTTAAGAGGTACTTTATTCTATATTTGACTTCATGTTGCACTTACAACAATGATTGTGTCATGAGAGAAGCCCCATGACTTGTATTTTAAAGAAAATTTCCCAACTATACAAGTTTGGGTTTATATATAATAATTACGCATATATCATAAAAATTATTAAATAAATAAAAACATCCAATCTATCCTTCACATTGCCATAACTGGCAAAAAAACCAGCCAACTTATTACTGTCTGTATACATGAATGCACTCCAAGACTCAAACGCAGCTACCGTATAACATGTATCGTTTACCAGCCTACGCACCCTCCAAGTAGAGTTATTACAAGCGCAACCCTCTCACTTCAAAAATCAATATCAACCACCAAACAAAGCAATCCTTTCTGCAGCGCCAAATCTACCCCAACTTTTAGTGCCCACAGCTCATGTTCCAGCTCTGAACATGGCTCTATTGCCACCGAAAAAGCACAAAGCGGATTCCCCAGCCAATCTTCAATGGTACACCCAGAATCTCCACATCCCTCCATTAAAGATCCATTCATACCATTCATCCATGCTCCCAACCTTAAAATTGATAGCCAAGTTCCAAATATCCAATAACTCCCTATTACCACCTGTATCCTGAGCAACTAAAATACACTCAACTCTCAACCTCACATCCTCAACAGCATGTGCAGCAATAACTTCCCAGGGCAGGAAAGAATTTCGGAACAATTTACTGTAATGTTCTCTCCAAATGTGATAATCATGGCTACAAAACAATCTTTCTGAGATCCAAAATGGCACCATCACGACAACAATGCACAACAAACCACTCTGTTTTTAACCATCAATCCAAAACAACCAAATAATTCTTTATTCTTTTATGCAGTAAAGTGGATTATAAGATCATATGACCAAGAGCATAGTTATTTCCTTTTATCTATATGTAAGCAAACTAGGGGCTGGTATCTGGTACAATGTAAAAGTCTCGTGCTACCTCGCGCAAAGGGGCAGGTTTGAGTCTTGAGAGTGGCCACTTTGTGCTTAAATAAACAAACAAAAATTTAAAATAAATAAATAAATAACATATATTTTAGGACCATATCTAGCTGACTAGCTCACCCCTTTCAGGACCTGGCTTAATGGGACCAACACTTGGTTATGGTCCTTTATCTATATATAGGCAGTTTGACACACACAGTGAATATTTATATTGATGGTCTATCGCATAGAAAACTTAAGACCAACCAAGAACCTATTTTTTCCCCATTTCTCCAAATGAATTATGCCTGATTGATTTCGATTCTGTTAAAACCAGTCTCATCCATGACCTAACCTTACTCCAATTACACTCACAACATACATCAAATGATGCCCATCAAGCTTAGGGTTTCAGAAGCAAAATCCGTGCAGTGATCAATCTTGAAAGGGTCAAAACACAAAGCTAAACAATAAATCAGATAGCAGAAGAAGCCTTACTTCCGGCGGTATCGTCGGCCATACAGAGAACGCTAAGGCCATCTGTACGCTTCACATGAAAGATGAAGCGATCTTGAGAATACGACACGTGGCTATCATTGTTCCCCGGAATCTTCTCCAGTATCTGCCGCGCGATTGCACTGGCGTTCGTCGACGCCGCGCTGAATTCCGCCAGCACCACCGATCCCCTCGCCACCAGAGCATACAGAATCGCCATCTCTCTCTCTCTCTCTCTCTCTCTCTATATGTGTGTTTGTATATATATATCTAGCTTCTTTCTCTGATTGTTGAGATCGATCAAGCTGAGCTGGATCGAATTAGATATCTGCCGACCCCTCTCTCTCTCTATATATGTGTGTGTATATGAAGATTCTCTCTGTGATTGATGAGATGGGGCTTAGATCGAATTTCTAAACCCGCCAAACACTATCTTGCTCTCTATCTCTCTCTCTAAATTCTCCCTCTGCTTTCTCTCTCTTTAATGGATGGGATTAGATGTGAAATTAAAATTTAGTGTTATGATGTACGGCGTTTTGGCGGAATTTTGACAGAAATTGAATGGGAAAATTTGGAGAGAGAGAGAGAGAGAGAGAGAGATAAAAGGGTGGTGGGGACGTTTGGTTTTCTACTGTTTGAGGAAGATGGAAGTGCATGTGGCCGGCCGAGTAAGGTGGCAGCCTGGCACGACCTTCGGGAAATTTCTCAAAAAGGGTCCGGCCATTATGAGTGGGCCCTCGTCCCCCGTGTTAAACCCTCGACAAAAATTTGAGTGGGAAATATAATTTCATCCTATTATCTGTATCTATCTATCTATACTTCCTATAAAAACATTAATATAAAAAAAAATTTTGATTAACTAATATATTCTTATTTTAATTTTTAAATACACAACTATCCTTCTGCATATATAAAAAATATAATAATATAAAATACATACCTTAATAAGAATTCTAAGAAAACTATACAACTACCCTTCTGCATATATATAGGAAATAATATAGCAATATAAAACACATACCTTAATAAGAATTCTAAGAAAGCTATAATTCATATAATAATTAAATAAAACCGAATCCAAATAGGAATTCTAAAGAAATGGAAACTATAATTCATATATCCATACTACCTATAAAAGTCTGTATCTTAAAAAAAGGACAATATTACCATTATTCATTAATTAAAATATCTAGATTATTCCTAATTCTTTGCTATACATGTAAAAAATTCTTTGAAAAACACGTTAGCATATATTTAGAGACCTAATAATAATATACAACCAATCAACCATACGTCTCCCTTCTCCCTTCTACCCATATGCTTCTCGTCTTTTCTCCTTTTATGCATTTAGTCTTAATTTACATTATCCGCATATTATCCAATAAATCTCACAAATAATCAACGATGGTGATTCTTGACATCTCCCCCCCCTTCTTCTTTGTAGGCAGCATTTAAAACTATGAGCAAGTTTTGAGAACTACCCTTATTTTTTGTGGCTGTCTTTTATAGTAATTATTAATTATTATTTATTATATAAGGATTTTTCTTTTCTGTTTCTTGACTTTGTATTAGGTGGGCTTAGGCATGAATAGTTAGCATTCAGAATTTTAGAATTAAATACTGGCGTGTTTAGTTTTATAATGCTTATTGAGTAACCGTCAACCGGTGCATCAGCTTGACATTAATTATTTTCTCTTCTCTCTTATAAATTGAGTATTTAATCTTTATCTTTTTCTCTATTTACAAACTTAAAAACCCATTATTAAAAGGTACCAATCTTTTTTTCTTTTCTAGATTCTTCGTTTTGATATACTCAATACGTCTGTAATATAATCTTGGAGATTAAAACTCCCTTCATACGTAAGAGATTAATTTGCTTTATTTTTTGTACGTTACAATTTTTATATTTTATATAATATTTTAAGTATTTTTTTTAGTAATTTGTTGAACAAAATATGTTTGTAAAAAATTGTCATTGTCATTGTTATAAGTTATTGTTCCCTATAAATTTCAGTATTTTTTTTTATATATCATTTAAAAGATCAATTATAATCAGTAATTTTGTTTCTTAAAATCTGTTATAGCATACCAGTTGTATAGTGGTTTTTTATCTTCCAGATCAATGAATTGTAAGTGCATCTTGATTTTTATTATTCTCTTAATTCAGTGATCATGGGCATGCTTAAAATTGGATGATCAAAGGTGCACACAAATTTTAATTAGGTGGCCGGTTTTTTATTTATTTATTATTTTCTCCATATTCTTAAAAAACTTCACTATCTTAACAAAAGTTTTTCAAGTCTTTGTGTTATATCTTATAATATATATAGGCACATGTAACGTTATGCAAGTTTATAAATCTCCTTATAGTTGTATAGTCATCTTTCAAATCTCCTTTTCTCTTTTCTTTTCTTTTCTTTTTTTTTTTTTTTTTTTTTTGGCTTAAATTCATCTGGATGTTAGTTTCAATATTGCATCTCGATCTTATTGGAATGAGAAATAAGCAAAATTAAAATAAATATTTTTCAACCCAAACAGGAAAAGAAAAAAAATTTGTTACGTACGTAAGTGAAAAAAATCACAATTTACAAATTTGAGGTATAATGAGAGAAAGATAAAAGGCAATGTGTGGAAACTAAAATTTGAGGAATTCTATCTAGAAGAAAAAATTGTTAAATGATTGTAAAAAGTTTGGTAGTTATATGAATTAGAGTTGTACTGGGAGATAAATAATGAGTGAGTATATAAATTTAAAATTGATTTAAAAATTATTTTTTATAACGCAAATATTGTCACGTGCAACACACGTGTGCATCAACTAGTCATATTAAATGGTAAGTCTGTTTTCACCTTCTTTTTTTTTTTTTTTGTCTTTTTTTTACATTTGCACTCTTCCGAAAGTAGAAGATGTGAAAACAAGTCCTAATGCAGTAAAAAATATGTAGAAATAGGCCGCCACAATTAAAATAGCAAATTTTCTAGGCATTGGCTTAAAAGTAATATCATTTGGAAGACAAATTTCGCTAAGGTTGCATTTAAATTAATCATTTAAAGTTTACTAGGAAATTTTAAAACAGTGGGACTTAGAATGATAGGAAATTAAAATTCTTTATTATTTTATTTGTTTAAACGGTTTTGCACATGAGGACTTGCCTTACACATTATGATTTCACTATTGTAGTGATAGTGATAGGAGGATTGTAGGCCCCCATTTTATAGCCTAATTAATTTAAAATTTTTTTTAAATCCTGATGATAAGGTTTATTATTCGTCTCAACAAATGCAAAGTGATCCTAAACGAGCTAACGAAGTCACATCAAAGACCCTAAAACTTGCAGCCCAATTTCATCAAGCTAGCCGTGTTGCGTACGCACCTGTTTTGGGTACGGACACATATATCTCCATGTGTACACATCCACTTGGGATGCGTACGCACCCACTTTGTTTATATGGAAAGTGCCATTTTGGTTTTTTTTTTTTTTTTTCTTCTTAAGCCTACTCATTAATATGGAAAAACTTTGTTTTGGTATGTTATTGACCAGCAATCCGAGACAACTCCCACTAACCCTAATCAATCCCTATATATTCATCTCTACGAGTTTAGGTCAAAAGGGGGGCAAATCAAAGAGTGACGACTACCCAAAAAACCCCAAATTGAGAATTGACGTTGTGAGTTTGGAACGTTCTAAGGGAGTACTCTGCTAAATTTGAAGTGCGTAAACCTAAGGGTAATATCTTAATACTTTCTTGACCGATTTCATATTATCTTAGCTAGCTGGTAGCTCTCTTCTTTCCTAGTAGCTAGGTAGCTAGGTAGCTAGGTATCTTTATTGTAGCAATTATTGTGTAGAATCGGTGTTGGCGTAATTACATGCTTAGTGATTGGGATATTTGTTTTTTGATAGTTATGCATGGATAAGGGTAAATAGATTCTTTATCGTGTTTTTAGCATGCATGTTTATGTTGTGTAATAAAAGAGGATAAGAATTTAAAACAATAAAATTGTATAGAGGTAAGCTTCTCATCCGTATCTCATTCATCCAACCAAAGCCTCTTTATATAGGCTTACATTCATAAAGGAAAATAAATAACCGATTGCATTCATTTGTTAATTAAAAGAATGCCAGTTAGGAAAGTGGTGGCATCCACCATTAACTCCTTCATTTACAACACTCCCCCTTGGATGTCCACCACGCTAAGATAATGTGCTTCGTTAAAACCCTACTAGAAAAACCCAGTGGGAAAAAACTAATGAAGGAAAAAGAGTACAACATTTTTGTGAATCTTAGAGTGGCGTTGGACCCCTAACGAAACTGCCTCATTAAAACCTTGCCAGGAAAACCCAATGGGACAAAACCTAGGCAAAGGAAAAAGAGTACAGCGTGCATATGTCCAAAAATGAATACTCCCCCTGATAAGAAGATAAGTATCAACTTAACTAATCGCAAACCCGACGCATTCCAATACCATATACCAATTTCTTGAATGTTGACGATGGTAAGGCCTTGGTGAATAAATCCGCAAGATTATCAGTGGAACGTATTTGCTTCACATCAATTTCATGCCTCTGCTGGAGTTCATGAGTGTAGAAGAACTTTGGTGAAATGTGTTTGGTTCTATCACCTTTGATGTACCCTCCTTGAATTTGTGCAATACATGCAGCATTATCTTCATCAATTGTTGTTGGCATACTTTTAATCAGAGGTAACCCACATGTGTCTCGAATGTGATGGACTACAGATCTTAACCATACACATTCACGACTTGCTTCATGTAGTGCAAGTATCTCAGAGTGATTAGAAGATGTAGCAATTAAAGTCTGCTTCGTAGATCGCCAAGAGATCGCTGTATTGCCACATGTAAATACATACCCTGTTTGTGAGCAAGTTTTGTGAGGATCAGAAAGGTATCCAGAATTTGCATATCCTTTTAAACAAGGACCATGGGCTGATTCCTTTGAGTAAAACAAACCCATATCTGTAGTTCCACGAAGGTAACGTAAAATATGTTTAATACCATTCTAGTGTTGTCGAGTTGGGGCAGAGCTGAATCTTGCTAACAAGTTAACTGAAAATGCTATATCAGGCCTAGTGCATTGTGCTAAATATAACAAAGCACCTATTGCACTAAGATATGATACTTCAGGACCAAGTAGCATTTCATTATCTTCTTTGGGGCGAAATGGATCTTTCTTAATATCAAGAGATCGAACCACCATGGGAGAACTTAGTAGATGCGCTTTATCCATATTAAAATGTTTCAATACCTTTTCGGTATAAGCTGATTGATGGATAAGAATTCCATTTGATTTATGCTCGATCTGCAGGCCGAGACAATATTTTGTTCTCCCTAAATCTTTCATCTCAAATTCTTTTTTCAAATATTCAGCAGCTTTCATGAGCTCTTCAGGAGTCCCAATTAAATTTATATCATCAACATAGACTGCAATGATGGCGAATCCAAATTCTGATTTCTTTATAAATACATAAGGGCATATAGGATTATTAATATATCCTTCTTTAACTAAATACTCACTGAGACGATTATACCACATTCTTCCAGATTGTTTTAATCCATACAAGGATCGTCTCAGTTTAATTGAGTACATATTTCGTGGTTGTGATGTATTTGCTTCAAGCAATCTGAATCCTTCAGGGATCTTCATATATATATCTACATCTAACTTTCCACATAAATATGCAGTAACTACGTCCATAAGACGCATGTCAAGTCCTTCTGAGACTGACAGACTAATTAAATATCGAAATGTAATGGCATCCATTACAGGTGAATATGTTTCTTCATAATCAATCCCAGGTCTCTACAGGAAACCTTGTGCTACTAAACGAGCTTTATATCTGACAATCTCATTTTTATCATTACGCTTTCTTACAAACACTCATTTGTAACCCACGGGTTTCACATCATTAGGTGTTAGGACTACAGGTCCAAATACTTTGCGTTTTTCTAGCGAATCCAATTCTGCTTGGATTGCTTCTTTCCACTTTGACCAATCAGGTCTACTGTGACATTCGTCTACAGTGCGTGATTCGAGATCATCATCATCTTTTGAAATTTCAGTAGCTACTGCGAAAGAAAATACATCATTAATAACCACTTCTGAGCGATCCCATAATTCTCTTGTACATGTATAGTTTATGGAAATTTCTTCATTTCCATGTACATGTGCCTCTTTATTGTTTTCTGTCTCTTCAGGGACATTTTCCTCTTCAGGAGTTATTAAATCGGAATTTGTGGGAATATTTATTTCTTGTTCAATAGCCTCTTCCAGAGTACTATTTTCTATATTTTGTTGCCCTTTTATTTTCCTCTTCCGGGGAACTAAATCTTTTGAACCCAAGGGTCTACCACGCTTCAGGCGTGTAGTAGATGATTCATTTGCTGCAATAATAGTAGACTTACCAATTGGTACATTGATCTTTGCTGGTGTGTTTGCAGCCGGTATATAAGACTTAGTTATTTTTGCTGCGTCTGTAAATGCATCAGACATTTGATTAGCAATCTTCTGAAGATGAGTGATCCTCTGTACTTCAGTTTCACATTGAGCAGTACGTAGATCAAGATGGGACAAAGATGGTACATTCCAAGAAAGTTCACTCCGTTCTTCTATCAGTGGATTTCTTCCTCCTAACGACGGGAACTGTGTTTCATCAAAATGACAATCTACAAATCTTACTGTAAAAATATCACCTGTCAATGGTTCAAGAAATCTGATGATGGAAGGTGAATCAAACCCAATATATATTCCCAATCGACGTTGAGGACCCATTTTAGTGCGTTGTGGGGTTGGAATCGAAACTTGTACAGCACAACCAAAAGTTCGTAGATGGGAAATATTCGGTGGTTGACCAAGTACAAGTTGTAATAGTGATTGTTGCTGATAAGCAGTAGGGCGAAGACGAACCAATACTGCAGCATGTAAGATGGCATGTCCCCAGGCAGAAATAGGTAATTTGGTCTTCATAAGTAAAGGTCGAGCAATCAACTGAAGACGTTTGATAAAAGCTTCTGCTAACCCATTCTGAGTATGGATATAAGCAACTGGATGTTCAATATCAATCCCAACTGACATGCAAAAGTCATCAAATGTTTAAGATGTAAATTCACCGGCATTATCAAGGCGGATCTTCTTGATCGGATGATCTGGAAATTGTGCTTGTAACCTGATTATTTGGGCAAGGAGCCTAGCAAATGCAACATTGCGAGTAGATAGCAAACAAACATGTGACCATCGTGTTGAGGCATCTATCAAAACCATAAAATAGCGAAATGGTCCACATGGTAGAGAAATAGGTCCACATATATCCCCTTGAATTCGTTCCAAAAATTTTGGAGATTCAGCAATAACTTTTGTAGGAGATGTTCTAATAACCAATTTTCCTTGGGAGCAAGCAATACATGGATAATCACTGGACAAGAGAATCTTCTGGCTCTTTAATGGATGTCCATGTGAATTGGTAAGGATTCGACGCATCATTGTTGATCCCGGGTGACCAAGTCGGTCATGCCAAAGCATAAAAGTTTTTGAATCAGAGGACTTCAGGCCCATCACCACATTTGATTCAATTGTTCTTATAGTTGTATAATACAACCCCGAAGAAAAAGTAGGAAGTTTCTCTAATACAAGCTTCTGGCCTGAAATAATTGAAGTAATGCAGAGATATTCTACATTACATTCACATGCAGTTTCAATATGATATCCATTACGACGAATATCTTTAAAACTTAGCAAATTTCTTCTAGATCTGATTGAATATAAAGTGTCGTTGATATGTAAGTTTGTTCCACCAGGTAACATGATTGTGGCTCTTCCGGAGCCATCAATCAGGTTCGCAGGACCTGATATTGTATTGAAATTAATTTCATTTAATATAATGTCGGAAAAATATCTTTTATCTCGAAGGATAGTGTGCGTTGTGGCACTGTCTGCTAGACATATATCTCCACCAGTCATCTCGCAATTGAATAATTCATTATCAAGATTCATACCTTTTCATGAAAATATATAAGTTTAAGTCTAAAGACAAATAGATAAAATATGAAAATAAAATGCATATGAAATAACATTCTTATTGATAATAAGAAAATAGAAAAAGGTAATAACGTTAATTGATGTGGACATTTCTATCACCAATTAAATGGTCAATTTTTCCATTAGGCTCTTCAAAGAAGTTTGAAACATCTAAATGAGTTATATCCACGGGGTCATTGTGATCAATAAAATTTGTTTCTACTTTCTTGCCTTTCTCCTTGATTGAGGCTTGGTATAGTTTGACCAAATGATCAAGCGTACAACAGGTACGCGACCAATGCCCTTTCATACCACAACTAAAGCAAATATCTTCATACTGCTCAGACCTTTTATTTTTCTCTCTTTCTTGTTTGGCCTCATTGGTGGACCACTTCTGGTGGTATGATGTGGTTTTATTGTGGCGACCACCTGAATAATTATTATAACCACCACATTGTGAATAATTATTTCACCCACGACTGCAACCACGCCCACGACTATGGCCACGTCCGCGACCTCGTCCACGACCACGAGACGATGTTGCATTCACTTCAGGGAATGCTGCAGAACCGGTTGGATGGGATTGGTGATTTTTCAGTAAAAGCTCGTTGTTTTGTTCAGCAACGAGAAGACATGATATCAATTCAGAATATTTTGAAAATCTACGCTCTCGATATTGCTGCTGCAGGAGCACATTCGAGGCATGAAATGTAGAATACATTTTTTCTAACATGTCTTCTTCTGTTACTTTTTCTCCACACAATTTCAATTGGGAGTTGATTTTGAATAATGCTGAGTTATACTCAGTAATTGTTTTGAAATCTTGCAACCTCAGGTGCATCCAATCATAACGAGCTTTTGGAAGAATGACAGTTTTCTAGTGGTCATATCTATCTTTCAAGTCATTCCATAGGGCAAGAAGGTCCTTTACTGTGAGATATTCTGTTTTTAACCCCTCATCAAGGTGATGGCGAAGAAAAATCAATGCATTGGCGCGATCCTGCAGGGACACTTGATTTTCTTGCTGAATTGTATTACCCAAATTCATTGCAGTAAGATAGATTTCAGCATCAAGAATCCAAGACAAATAATTATTTCCCGAAATATCAAGGGCGGCAAACTCAAGTTTCGTAAGGTTTGACATTGTCGGAGTGCTATAATTATATGTCAAAATAAAATGATATTTTGTTAATATATGAATAAATCAAAACATATAAGGAAGTACGTAAATTTTATAAATGCTAAATTCCTTATGATTTATCATGAGATCATTAGTAAAACATGAAGTATACATATTTCAATACAAAAGGGTACAAAACATATTTAATTGGAAGTCATTATTAATCGTTACTTTAAACAATTGGATTAAATTGAGACATTATTCAAAATTTCTAAAACTTCAGGTTTTCAAATTTGTCTCTTGCTTCAGGAAGAGAACAGATGAATAATAACTTTTTCATATAGAAAACTTCTGGTTTTCAGATCTTTCTCTTACTTCAGGAAGAGAAGATGAATTATTACCCTTTTTCCTTTTTAATTATAAAACTTCAGGTTTTATTTTAAATCTTCTCTTGCTTCAGGAAGAGAAGATGGACATTCCTCCATTCAAGATATAGAATTTAGATTGAAATATTAACAATAAGCAAAACTTATAACATAGCAATAAAGATTAATGCAAATATAATTTCTACGTTGGATTAGTAACATGGAAGTAAAATCAACCTTGTTAAATAAAATTTATTATTATGAAATCAGCATGTAGACATCCCATTTTGTCCCTACATTTTGATGGTGAGTTCCCGATGATGAGGTCTATTATGTTTATTGTCAATTTGGGTCTATTTTCTGTGAGCAAAGCAAGCAAGTGGGATGGTAGGTGGATGTGGGGAAGTGTAAAAAAGGTGGGGAAAATAATTAGAGAAGTGGGATGGTAGGTGGATGTAGGGAAGCATAAAAAAAGTGGGGAAAGGAATCTCCTATAAAGAAAGAAGTGGGATGGTAGGTGGATGTGGGGAAGTGTAGAAAAGTGGGGGAAGTAATCTTCCGTATAAAAAAAAAGGAAGTGGGATGTTAGGTGAAAGAAATAGATAAGAGGATGGCCAGCTTTCCATCAGAGTGGAGAGGTTGTCAGGGATAGTTTTCTAGGGAAATAATCATCTGGCAGGCACTACGCCTCGTTTATAATGAAGAAGGGAGTGAGGAATGAGGTCAGGGGTGACGATCCTACACGAAGATTTTTTCCTATAAATAGAGGGAGCTATTAGAAGGCAAAGAGGAGGAGGAAAAGAAAGAAGAAAGGATTCCTATATTGAGAGGGCATTATACTGAATAGAGAAGGAATGGTGAGAGAAAGAGTAGTGAGAAGATAATAGAGAGTCAATCTGTGAGGAAAGGGAAAAGCTTGCCTAACTCAAAGGAAGAGACACCGCCAAGTTGGCAGTAGACCTGAGGGACAATCTAAACATCAACCTGCTTTATTTGCAAGAGGTATAAGCATATTTTTTTTTATATAGAATTGCATAAGTTGTTTAGATAATAATTTTGTTGCATGTAAAATTTGTTCAGACTAACCTCTTTGCAGGAAAGTCGGTTTAATCATAGGGAAGGTAAAATAGTGAAGTCGTGCGTACGCATGTTTATGCCATGCGTGCGCATGACAAATCATGTGTACACATATTCATAGTGTGCGTACGCGTGATAATCTTATTTCCCGGATTCTTGCTATTTTTAATCGGTATAATCATTACTCCTTTATTACTTTCTTTTTTTTCATCATTATTTCCATTACTCTTTCCCCTTTTACTATTCATGTAATTATTATATTATATGCACGTATCATTATAGTTTATTCTCACTTTTGTTCATTCCATACTTTACATGCTTTTTGTTTACTTCATGTTATGATAGTTTATTCTCACTTTTGTTCATTCCATACTTTACATGCTTTTTGTTTACTTCATGTTTCACATGCCGTGTTCATATATATATATATATATTCTTCTATTGTTTTATGTTATGGCATCCGTATGTGTTTTGCATGATGTAAAATAATTTGGATTAAATTAAAATACTAAATATGGTCAATGAATACACAATGAGGGCCGGTTTATTACCGGGCATTGTTGGGTGCCTAACACCTTCCCAACATGTACCTTAGCTCCGAACCTTTCTCTGGTGAACAAAATTGGTCCTGGACCCTTCCAGGTGGCGACTCTCATTCCTATGCTAATCCCTTGGGTTAGCACCACCATCAGAAGTATTAGCAGGTAAAACACCAGGTAAAAGAGGAAAGGGCGAGCGCGTGGCGAAAACCAGGTGCGCTCACAGTGGCGACTCTGCTGGGGACTAATGAGCTTAACTTCAAAGTATTCATTGACCATAATTAGTATTTTAATTTAATCTGAAAAAAAAATGATGAATAAATGTTTTTTTTTTTTTTAAAATTTACAATAAAATGCTGCACACACACACTATGGCCAATTTCTACACCCTCGATGGCAGTTTGGTGAGGGTTCCCGGGTTCCACTCAATCCTATGGGCAATCCGCAACCTACACCATCAACCCACAGCCTGTGCCACTAGCCTGTAATAAGCTTGTGAGTACGTTAACGGATTGCTCTCGGGCATCCTAGCTTGGGTAACCCATTGAAGGCGGAGGATATAAGGAGACCCTTGGTTTGACCAGCACATTAAAAACATGGGTAAATTTTCTTTGGTGTACAGCTTTTGTGTGAATGTGTGTCATGCATCATTTTTATTCATTAGGACGTGAGTATACCTAATTGAAGGAATAGACGGTTTAGGCCCAAAAAAAAAAAAAAAAAAATCTTTTCAAAAAAAAAAAATCAAAAACAATTTCTTTTTTGTACGAATCTGTGTGAATTTGCAATATGCATCATTTTAATTTTTTTTTTTAGGATACGGGTATGGGGCGAGGCCCAATATTGTTTAAGGTCTGTTGAATTAAAGCCCAATTAAAAAGATTAATCTTGCAAACGGTCTAAGCCTTAAGAAAATTAGGGGTCCACTGTGTGAAGCTGTTAGGAGTTCACCTGTATGTTCACTGTGTGCAACCGTTAGGAGATTGCTGCTCATAGCCGTTAGAAGACCACTACTTATGTCCACTGTTCACAGCCGTTGGGAGTGCTGTTTAGGACCGTTGAGAGTTCACTTTGATGTCCACTATCCATAGCCGTTGGGGTGTGCTAATTCTAGCCGTTATGGGTTTGCTCTATAAGAGCCCATTGTTATACCTCTTAGATCGGTATCTCTGCAAACATGGTTTCTTCTGAGGTCCTCACGGCTGTCATCCTGCACGTCATCCTCTTTGGCCTAGCGGTCAGCTTCTGTATGCGTGAGGGGGTTCCGATCGAAGTGGCGATCCTGATTGTGGCATTCCTCATGGTATTGCTCATGCTGATGTATTTCTTTTATCCTTAGAATTTTTAAGAGTTTGATGTCATGTAAGGTGTTTTGGTGGATTGTAAGATTTGAGGCATGTATTCCAGTCAGTTTATGTGAATAAATGATGGTCTTCTTTTGTGTTCATCTGTTTACCTTTTGTACTCTACTGTTCGTACTCCAGTTGAAAAAAAAATAGAAAAAAAGAAGAGAGAGTGTCATTTCCATTAGATTAAAAAAAAAAAAAAGAGACAAAAAAAAACAAAAAAAAAAAAAAAGTGAGAGCTACTCAATAGTAGCATTTTGGGTAGAACTAGAAGGGTCAGTTGGGGGTTGCCTTTGTGGGCCTTGGGTAGAACTGGAGGGATCAGCTGGAGGTTGCCTCTGTGGGCTGCCCGGAACCCTTTCTCGATCAATGATTTGATCAGTGAGCCTCTCCAGTGCCTCGACCCTTGGTGTGAGTCTGTTAGAATAGGAGTCCACCATTCTTTGTAACTCTCTATTCTCCGCTCTCAAAGCCCTCATCCTTCGATAGGCTCCGTCGAGCAACCCCTGGAGACGAGTGACCTGGTCACTTAGACTTTGCATGTGCACATTTCTGGTGTGCAAACGCCGAGCCATGTTAGCAGTAAATGTTGTGGCCTGAGCGCTGAGAGCCATGGAGTCTCTTATTACGTCCAGGTCGGACCGTCCACTCAGTATTCTCTCATCACGAGGAGTGATGAGTCCCTCCGCTACTGCCGTTGCGTTCGCAAGATTGTAAATTACAGAATCGTCAACTGTAAGGGGTTGGTTTTGAACATTTAGGAACCTTGGGTGCCAGACCTCTGGTTGTGTTGCTGGCGTTGTGTTTAAATCAGGACGGTTTTGTGGGGCAGAGGAGGAAGAGGCCATGAGTTCGTAAGAGAGGATTTAGAGGAAGAGAGTTTTCTCTGAAGGTTGAATGGTTGGGGAAGAGTGTTTAAGCACCTATAATCAAACTCTGGTTTTTAAAGAAAAACCGCCCTCACTCAAGCCAAGAACAGATCGCAAAAACCAATGCACTGTGGGGATCCGATGCGATTTGGGGTCTATAATGGTCTGCAACAGCACTGTTGCTTTGTTGACAACGGGATCCGATGCGATTTAGGTCTGCAACAACACTGTTGCTTTATTGACAACGTCCAGATCTCGATATTGCGAATTGTCGGTCATACTGCCCCTGTCGGTGAGAGAGAGTAGGCTTCCGGGTTTGGGCTTAACAGTTTGGATGTGCCAAAGTCTTGGACGTCCATGTGTTATTGGGTCACTAGCCCAATACTCATCTGTCAACAGGAATGGGAAACCCGAGTGGATTAAATAGATTTCTTAGCAAGTCTAAGACCTATTGCAAGATTGAAACAAATAATTGGGTCTTAAAACGAAGAGTTTAAACAATAATGTGGCCTATTTTGAACCAACCGACCCACTCGGCATGTGGATTTGGACTTAACCATTAGAGTTGATTTGGGTAATAAAATCAAAGCCCAGTGTTGTCTGAATTTAAGCCCTATTAGTGTGAGAATTGTATAAAAGTTGTGTAATGGACCCAAGCCCAAAAAAAAAAAAAAAAAACAATGAATGGGCTGGGAGCCAATTGAGAGTAGGATGAGTGCATTGTAAAGGGCTTAAATTCACAATAATACTGGGCTTTTCTTTTCTGATCTATCCTATGCAAACTTTTTGAAGGATTAGTGAACATGATAAAAGTATGCATAAGATAGACAAATTCTTAAAATGTTAATTATATTGGGATGGAACCTAAACGATTTTCGACTGGCAGAACACAATTGGTCGCTCAACAAAGTCACAAGAGCTCAGTACTGCTTGGGTTAGATCACCAACAACAAACAGGTTAAAGAAGAATAAAACTATGGCAGACCCTGCGCTGATGGAAATATTGGGCCGAATGGAAACAACGATGGGAAAACTAGATGCACGGGTGGCTGGGATAGAGGATCGTCTCCAAAACCTAGAAAAAGGAAAAGAAAAGGAAAAGCCGAAAGAAGGAACGACGAGTGAAGAAATACCTTTAGCAGAAAAAAGGGAGGAGGGGACTTCATCAGACAAAAAGGGAAAAGAAAGGGAAGAAAGAAGTAAGGGAGATGAAAATGAAATGTGGGAAGAAGATGATTATGCGGACTATATGAAAAAGAAAAAAGAATGGGAAAAGTGGGAAAAATATACAGCTAGGCAGGAAGAAATGAAGGAGAAAGTGGAGAAGATGCATACAGCAATGCGTAAATCCCAAGGCATGGATGATTTCATGTTTGTTGGAGGATCGTCCTCTGATCCTTTAGCAAATTTACCATCAAAGTTTAAAATTGCTGACACAGAGAAGTTCGACGGGAATGGAGATCCTAAGCAGCACATTCGCCAGTACATGAATATTGTAAGAATGAAAGGGATGAATGAAGCCCAAGCGTTGGCTGCTTTTCCCCTATCACTTGTTGGAGAGGCTTCCAAATGGTACTATGGCTTGGATGATGCACAAATTTCATCTTGGGAACCATTAATGAAGTTATTCAAAGACCAGTACAACTACAACACCATGCTGGACACGACCTTGCGTGATCTTGAGATGACAACGCAAAAGTGTGGTGAGACATTTTCTGAATTCCTAGCCAGGTGGAGGAAAAAAGCGATCAAAATGGTGAACCGGCCTACGGAAAGGGATCAAGTCAATTTGATCATAAAAAATTTGCAGCCTGTGTATTTCAATCGATTGCTGGCATCTCCTGTTATGAACTTTGAACAGTTGTATGATTGTGGAACTCGCATCGAGCAAGCAATAAACAGTGGGCAAGTAGACAAAAATGAAGGGAAGGCGATGAAGAAAACCTATGGATCTAGAGGGAGTTCTAACAATCAAGGTAGAAACAGGGCTGTTAATCCGCCTTCAAACTCAAACATAGTAGCTGCTATGAACCAAGGGGCAAGAAGAGAGTTCGATGATCTGGGGATGTCTTTGTCCAAAGCCTTTGCTAATTTGACAAGAAGAGGGCATCTGCAAGCACTAGCACCACGTCCTCTGCCTAATCCTATCCCACCGCGTTACAATTTGAATGAATTTTGTCATTTTCATCAAATGGCAGGGCATAAGACCAATAATTGTGCTAGGTTGAGGCACGAAATTCAAGACCTGATTGATAACAAGAAGATTCCTAAGCCAAGAGAAGGTGCAGAACCAAACATCCATCAGAACCCTTTGCCAGAATACCAGAGGAATGTTGCGCTTATAGAGCGAGACACTGAGATGTGGGATCCCTCAAATCTCATAAAGGAAGTAATGGTATTAGATGTGGATGCCTGGAAGGACTGCAGCGAAATCAATGTCCAGAAAGGGACTTTCTGGGATTCCATGGATGATGTGGTGACAGAAGAAGATGGAATTCTGCATTTGACTCGGTCTGGGAGGCATTTCAAACCATCTTACCTAGAAGGGGATCACCCAGGAAGGGAAGCTGAGCTAGAAAGAAACGACAAGAAGCCAGATGAAGAAGACGATGAGGATCGTGTGCTGAAACAATTGAAGAAAACTCAGGCAAATATCTCCATATGGGGGCTTTTGGTGGCATCCAAAAAGCATCGGCAAGCAGTTCTAGAAGCCCTGGCTAGAAAAGAAATACCAATGGAGACCTCACCAGAACAAGTAATAGCGCTGATGGGTACAAGCCCAGGAGGTAAGGCTGTGCTAGCATTCTCAACAGACGACTTGCCAGTTGAAGGAATTGCTCATGCCAAGCCTTTATACATTACTGTGGAATGCAAAGGCAAGAAAATACCAGTGGTCCTGGTGGACAATGGGTCTGCATTGAATGTGTGCCTGATGCGCACTGCCTCCAGATTGGGACTCACTGAAGAGCAACTTACACCATCTACTTTGACTGTGCGGACTTATGACAACGGGTGCCGCAAGATTTTGGGGACCTTTAAAGCTGCATGTACTGTGGGGCCAATAAAGTCAGAGGTAGAATTCTGCGTGATGGACATTGATACCAATTTTAATCTCCTGTTGGGAAGAACATGGTTACACCCACTAGGGGCGGTGCCTTCTACTCTTCATCAGAAGATTAAGCTCCCTTGGAAAGAAGGAATCCTGATAATACACGGGGATGGGGAAATCACTGCTCCAGTTTGTGAAGTGAAGGGAGAAGAAGCTGAAATGACCTGGAGAGGGTTTGAGATTATCCAGGTTATTGAAAAAGTAGGGCCATGTGAGATAGAGAAGATTTCTCCTGATTTTGGGGAAGGTGTCAATCATATTGCCGCTCATCTCATGAAAAAGATGAACTTTATGCCTGGAATGGGTCTGGGAAAATATAATCAAGGGGTGGCTGAATTCCCAGATTTCAAGCTACAGAATAATCGTCTTGGGTTGGGATATAATGATGAAAACAATGGCTTGCCAATCAACCGAGGCACACTCAATGGGAACTTCGTGAAAGAAGGAGATGACTTTCCTTACTGTGGGTTCCCAGAACCTTGGTTCGATCGTGTAACTGGAAAAATGGTGCCAGGGCTAGAAGTCTTTTTCAATGCAGTGCTGAAGATTGGAAAAGAAGAGATGATTGGTGTAAAGAAGGAGAAGCCAAAGACTGAAGACTGGGTAAGTTTCCTGGAAGGGGAAATGATGCAAGCATTGCTAGAACCCAAGCAGACTTAGTGGATCAATGCCTTGACTGATGATGCTGCTGCTGACAACTCGGCCGATCTGATCACTTCTGCTGATGGGTGCACTAGTGCATGGGAATGGGGAAAAGGGTTTGAAAGTGTAACTAGCATTATAACTAAGAATAAGCTCAAACCCAAAAATGTAACCACCCCTGTTGTTGGTAATAATATCTTTGATTCCGCGTATTTTGATGTGTCTTTTTATGACGAAACTGCATTATCACAAGATATTGATTACATTGAAGAATTAATTAAGAAGGACCAAGAAAGGAAGGTAATACCTATTCAAGACGAAACTATTTTAATAGACTTGGGTATTAATGAGAATCATAAAGAAATACGAATTGGTTCTACCTTGTCTGAAGCAGAACAGGGCAAGTTGATAGCCTTGTTGCGTGAGTATAGTGATGTATTCGCTTGGTCTTATCAAGACATGCCTGGCATTGATCCTGAGATAGCACAACATCACATACCGATAAAGGAAGATGCTAAGCCAGTGAAGCAGAAGTTTCGTCGCATGAAGCCTGAGTTGATGATAAAAATCAAGGATGAAGTCACTAAGCTTCTTAATGTGGGGTTCATTAAGGCAATGACGCAGACTGATTGGGTAGCCAACATCGTGCCAGTTCCAAAGAAAGATGGAAAGATACGGATGTGCGTGGACTACAGGGACCTCAATAAGGCATGCCCAAAAGATGATTTTCCATTACCCCACATCGATGTCTTGGTGGATAATACAGCTGGAAGTGCGATGATGTCGTTCATGGATGGATTCTCGGGTTACAATCAGATTAAGATGGCTCCAGAAGATGTAAGCAAGACAACCTTTGTAACAGAATGGGGCATTTATGGCTACACAGTTATGCCTTTTGGCTTGAAGAATGCAGGGGCAACCTATCAGAGAATGGCTACTGCACTCTTACATGACATGATGCATAAAGAGGTGGAAGTATATGTTGATGACATGATCGTGAAGTCAGGAACCAGAGAAGAGCACTGGTCCAATTTGAAGAAATTCTTTGATAGGATCAGGAAATATAAACTGAGGCTAAACCCGCAGAAATGTGCTTTTGGGGTGACGACTGGGAAATTGCTGGGTTATGTAGTGAGTAGCAGAGGTATTGAGATAGACCCAACAAAAATCAAAGCCATCCTTGAAATGGCACCTCCAAAGACTGAGAAAGAGGTCAGAGGATTTCTAGGGCGATTACAATACATCAGCCGTTTCATAGCCAAAATGACTACCACGTGTGAACCGATCTTCAAGTTGTTGAAGAAAGGGGGGAGCAAAGAATGGAATGATCAATGCCAGCAAGCCTTTGATGCAGTGAAGGGGTACCTCTTGAAGCCGCCAATTTTGCAGCCCCCAAGGCCGGGAAAACCCTTGCTACTTTATCTGTCGGTATTTGAAGAAGCATTAGGATGTATGTTGGCACAGAATAATGGGCAAGGAGGTGAATATGCTATATACTACCTCAGTAAAAGGTTGTATAGTTATGAAGCACGCTATTCTCCAATTGAGAAATCATGCTTCGTTCTCGTATGGGCCGCGAAGAAGTTGAGACACATTCTGCTGAGTTATGAAGTTTGGGTGGTGGCTCGAATGGACCCACTAAAATACTTGTTTGAGAAGGCTGTGCTGAATGGGAGAATGTCACGATGGGCAATAATCTTAGCAGGATATGAATTGAAATATGTCACTCGGAAGAGTATAAAAGGGAGAGCAATAGCAAAACATTGTGCAGAGCATCCAGTTATGGGGCAAAATCTTGATGATGATTTTCCAGACGAGAATGTTTTGGCGATTGAAGAAGGAAGAGTGTGGAAAATGTACTTTGACGAGGCCTCGAATCAATACGGGGATGGAATTGGGGTATTACTAATTGCTCCAGATGGATCACACATCCCAATGTCTGTAAAGTTGAATTTTGAGAATTCAAATAACACAGCAGAATATGAAGCGTGTATTGCTGGAATGGAAGCTCTATTGGTTTTAGGGGTACGAGAAGTGGAAGTATTTGGTGATTCTGCCCTAGTAATATCACAAGTTCAAAAGATTTGGAAGACCAGGGAAGAACATCTCAAACCATACCAGGGGTATCTGGAGAAGCTTACGCAGAAATTCGATAAGGTCATTTATACTCCACTCCCTAGATCGCGCAATCAATTTGCTGATGCCCTAGCGACTCTAGCATCCATGATCAATGTACCAGAAGGCGCCCCAATGAAGCCGTTAAGCATACACCAGAGGTCTCGACCGACATATGAGGAAGCCGTGATGTTGATAAATGCGGAGCCTGGTGATGGGAGACCTTGGTATTACGACATCAAGAATGTGATTGAGAAGGGTGAATATCCAGAAGATGCTGACAAGAAGGACCGAAGGGCATTGCGCCTTATGGCTGCACAGTACATCTTATGCGGAGGAGATTTATATAAAAGATCGTATGATGGGATTCATTTGCTATGTGTGGATGAAGAAAAGGCACAAATTCTTATGGGGGAGGTGCATGAAGGTGTATGTGGGCCTCATATGAGCGGGAAGATGTTGGCCAAGAAGATAGTCAGAATGGGATACTTCTGGACAACCATGGTAGGAGACTGTGTGGAATACGTAAAGAAGTGCCATCAATGCCAAGTGTATGCCAACTTGAACTATATGCCACCGGTGGAATTGCATCAAATGACGTCGCCATGGCCATTTTCTACTTGGGGCATCGACATAATTGGAGAAATTAAACCCAAAGCTACGGGAGGACACAAGTATATTCTGGTTGCTATAGACTACTTTACCAAATAGGTAGAAGCAGCTGCTTATGTGGAGTTGAAGTCATCGCATGTAGCAAGGTTCATTGAACAGAACATTATATATCGATACGGAGTGCCATATGAAGTGATCACAGATAATGGGTTACACTTCCAGAATGAGGTCAAAGCACTGTTTGAGGAGTATCAGATAAAGCATCACAAGTCTTCCCCGTATAGACCTCAGACAAATGGAGCTGTGGAAGCTGCCAACAAAAATATTAAGTCAATCCTGGAGAAAAGCGCAGTCACATATAAAGATTGGGCAGAAAAATTACCATTTGCACTTTGGGGTTATCGTACATCCATTAGAACATCAACTGGTGCTACACCATACTCTTTAGTGTATGGGATGGAAGCTGTGTTACCAGTAGAGATGGAGGTTGGTTCGCTGAGAACCATGATAGAAAACCAGATATCAGAAGCAGAATGGGTGAAGAGTAGATATGAACAGTTAGCATTGATTGACGAGAAGAGATTGCAGTCTTTGTACCATGTTCAAGGCTATCAAAAAAGAATCGCCAGAGCTTTCAACAAAAAGGTGAGGCCCAGAGGACTGAAGGAAGGAGATTTAGTGCTTAAGCAGATGCAAGCACAAATATTTGATCCAAGGGGTAAGTTCAGGCCCAATTGGATAGGCCCGTACATTATAAAGACGATCATGTCAGGAGGAGCAGTTAAGCTGATCGATGGGGATGGTAATGAACTCATGCAGCCGGTTAACATGGATCGATTGCGAAAATATTATGTGTAAGAAGAAGCATACGAACTACGAGGACCTGATTTCCCAAGAAAAAAAAAAAGAAAAAAGAAAAAAAGAGCAAGCCATGGTATCACAAAATTCAAGTTGAGGTATGGGAATACGTAGGCAGCCCTGTATGGGTGCGGTCCAAATCATGAAAGAGAAGGGTGGTAGTGTACTCTGTAGAAGGGATGATGAAACCAATTCATTCAAGATTCTCATTAAATACAAAAGTCAATTAAAAAGCGAATTCTTGAGAATGAATAACCAGTACATCTTGGTCATTTTTATTTAAGTTGGAAATGTAAGCATGAAATAGCGTAAAGTGCGGTGAAGTCTAGAAAGACGCATTGATATGCGCCTTCTTTTCAATCTCTTGTCCTCTTTGAAATTCCTTCTTTTGCAACCGGTACTTTCCTCTTGTGTTGAGCCTCATTTTTGTTTTCTTGGCATTTTCCAAATCCGTAACCAACCAATCATAGTAAGATGACGGTGGGCTTGCTATTGTCGGGGCTTGGAGGCTACCTATTTGCGGCCTATTTTTCCATGATGATTGGACTCGCTCAATAGCTCGTGCGAAAATAGGGCAGGTGTATCCAGTGTGATCTTTATTGAGAGCATATTGATTCTTCCCAAATTGGCGTGCAATACGAGCTGCGGGGTAGTATGAGATTTCGTGCAGACCAATCAGCATTACGCTCCCAGGGAGCACCAACTCAGTGGTCATTTGGCTGATGCGCCACCACGGGCAGTACCAATGAACATGATGACAGGGTAAAGAGTCTAAAAATTCTCGCAGTTTCTCGGTCTGTATGATGAAACTCTCAATGGTCCGTATGATGAAAATCAGTTTTTTTTATGAAAGTGGGGGGTCAATGACAAAAGCATTGATATTGTGGTTGCCACACTATTCGTGCATCTTATGTGGTTGGTATATGCACATTTTTTTGACATATACATGGAACGTCCTATCATTTTTCTCTCTCTTCTGAGTCCATTTGGTGTTCGGCGGCGTGCCTTGTCCCAATTCCATTATTACCGTTCATGTGTCAAATAATGAGCTTATTTCTCATTTATAATGCTAGTTCAATCATTAAAAAAAGGAAAAGGAGAAAGGAAAAGGTGCAAACCGAACAAGAATATGAAATCATTCGGGTAGAAAAAAAAAGGGGGGGGACCCATGTGCACAATTGTCAAAGGAATTCAAAAAAGCAACAAAGGCATGATTTAAATGCGCATGTTCAAAAAGAGGAACAAATGAAGGAAATGTTTAAGTGCATCCCAAAATATTAAGTGTTTTAAGAATTTAAATCAAAAAGTTGAATCATCTCTACAGATTGGCCCATCGTTAGTTGTAATAGGGGTGGGAGACGTTATATGTTCATTCATGCATACGCATTTTTGCAATCAATGCAGGTGGCAAGAAAAAAGAAAAAAATATGCAGGATGTGGGCACATACCCTGCGAGTGCCAGGCACATTAGGATAATCCAGGACGTCCTCCAGATGAGAAATGCAAGTCTCAGCAAAATGCCCTGATGGGATCTACACAGTTTAAAAAAAAAAAAAAAAAACAAATTGACGCAGCACGCTTGTCAAAGGTAACACAGGTAAGTAACAGCACAGGTATGTGGTACTAAGTCATGCTTCAAAAATGCCAAGAGATAAGAAATAAGGAAATAAGCTGGTACAACACGGGTCATATGTACATGCGAGGCATCCCTAGGAAAAAATGCAAAAGCAAGCTTTTGCATAAAACTGATGATCATGAATAGGAATATTCAATCCAATTCTCATAAAGAAAAGGAAATGAAGATGAATTTTTGACTGGGATGCTTCGGGACTAGTCTGTCCAGACGGGACATTTACTAGAATTGCTGCGGGGTTCTAGTATTTAATGAGATTTGCTGCGGGAATCTCACCTTGCCCTGAGGGGGCAAAATTATGAATTTTTCTTACTGGGATGCTTCGGGACCAGTCATGTCCTGACGGGACATTTACTAGAATTGCTGCGGGGTTCTAGTATTTAATGAGATTTGCTGCGGGAGTCTCACCTTGCCCTGATGGGGCAAAATTATGAATTTTTCTTACTGGGATGCTTCAGGACCAGTCATGTCCCGACGGGACATTTACTAGAATTGCTGCGGGGTTCTAGTATTTAATGAGATTTGCTGCGAGAGTCTCACCTTGCCCTGATGGGGCAAAAGTATGAATTTTTCTTACTGGGATGCTTCGGGACCAGTCATGTCCCGATGGGACATTTACTAGAATTGCTGCAGGGTTCTAGTATTTAATGAGATTTGCTGCGGGAGTCTCACCTTGCCCTGATGGGGCAAAAGTATGAATTTTCTGACCGGAATGCTTCGGGACTAGTCATGTCCTGATAGGACACTTGTAACTAGGATTGCTACGGGGTTCTAGTGTTTATTTTGATTGAGCATTGATTTATTTGAACTACGTGAAGGTCTGATCTCTACGGAGTACGTAGGCAGCTGGATGCGTCTAGTGCGACCTCGCACATTACATGATTGCATGTGATTTGCATGAGGACAAAATATTAGTCTATGGATTTCTTTCGAATCCTCCCCACGAAGTGGGAAGAATTCGAAAGAGGGGCAACTGTAGACATCCCATTTTGTCCCTACATTTTGATGGTGAGTTCCCGATGATGAGGTCTATTATGTTTATTGTCAATTTGGGTCTATTTTCTGCGAGCAAAGCAAGCAAGTGGGATGGTAGGTGGATGTGGGGAAGTGTAAAAAAGGTGGGGAAAATAATTAGAGAAGTGGGATGGTAGGTGGATGTAGGGAAGCATAAAAAAAGTGGGGAAAGGAATCTCCTATAAAGAAAGAAGTGGGATGGTAGGTGGATGTGGGGAAGTGTAGAAAAGTGGGGGAAGTAATCTTCCGTATAAAAAAAAAAGGAAGTGGGATGTTAGGTGAAAGAAATGGATAAGAGGATGGCCAGCTTTCCATCAGAGTGGAGAGGTTATCAGGGATAGTTTTCTAGGGAAATAATCATCTGGCAGGCACTATGCCTCGTTTATAATAAAGAAGGGAGTGAGGAATGAGGTCAGGGGTGACGATCCTACACGAAGATTTTTTCCTATAAATAGAGGGAGCTATTAGAAGGCAAAGAGGAGGAGGAAAAGAAAGAAGAAAGGATTCCTATATTGAGAGGGCATTATACTGAATAAAGAAGGAATGGTGAGAGAAAGAGTAGTGAGAAGATAATAGAGAGTCAATCTGTGGGGAAAGGGAAAAGCTTGCCTAACTCAAAGGAAGAGACACCGCCAAGTTGGCAGTAGACCTGAGGGACAATCTAAACATCAACCTGCTTTATTTGCAAGAGGTATAAGCATATTTTTTTTTATATAGAATTGCATAAGTTGTTTAGATAATAATTTTGTTGCATGTAAAATTTGTTCAGACTAACCTCTTTGCAGGAAAGTCAGTTTAATCATAGGGAAGGTAAAATAGTGAAGTCATGCGTACGCATGTTTATGCCATGCGTGCACATGACAAATCATGTGTACACATATTCATAGTGTGCGTACGCGTGATAATTTTATTTCCCGGATTCTTGCTATTTTTATTGGTATAATCATTACTCCTTTATTACTTTCTTTTTTTTTTTCATCATTATTTCCATTACTCTTTCCCCTTTTACTATTCATATAATTATTATATTATATGCACGTATCATTATAGTTTATTCTCACTTTTGTTCATTCCATACTTTACATGCTTTTTGTTTACTTCATGTTTCACATGCCGTGTTCATATATATATATATTCTTCTATTGTTTTATGTTATGGCATCCGTATGTGTTTTGCATGATGTAAAATAATTTGGATTAAATTAAAATACTAAATATGGTCAATGAATACACAATGAGGGCCGGTTTATTATCGGGCATTGTTGGGTGCCTAACACTTTCCCAATATGTACCTTAGCTCCGAACCTTTCTCTGGTGAACAAAATTGGTCCTGGACCCTTCCAGGTGGCGACTCTCATTCCTATGCTAATCCCTTGGGTTAGCACCACCATCAAAAGTAAAGAGCAGGTAAAATACCAGGTAAAAGAGGAAAGGGCGAGCGCGTGGCGAAAAGCAGGTGCGCTCACACAGCACGCTAATAGTGATCAAAATAAATGATTTACTATAAAAACATCGTAAATATGGAAGATGAATATATGTGTATGTAACTCACCACAACCACATAGATTAAGAAAGGAAATGGCAATAGTCTGATATTGCTCACAAAATCCTTGAGCAATTCGTGCTGATAACATGTTGTGTAATAAAAGAGGATAAGAATTTAAAACAATAAAATTGTATAGAGGTAAGCTTCTCATCCGTATCTCATTCATCCAACCAAAGCCTCTTTATATAGGCTTACATTCATAAAGGAAAATAAATAACCGATTGCATTCATTTGTTAATTGAAAGAATGCCGGTTAGGAAAGTGGTGGCATCCACCATTAACTCCTTCATTTACAACAGTTTAGGATTAATAGGTTTAATAATTTGTTTTATTATTTGACTATTATTTATTAGTTATTTGTTTCCATATGCTTGTTTATTACATTCTCACCCATCAATGGTGAAAGTGTACATTGGCTTAGCAAACATTCCTTTGCTTTGATTTTTTTTTTTTTTTAATATTTTTATCTCTGTCATTTAATTGTATACAGTTAACTTCTAAAAATATTAACACTATTCTGTTCCAATTTGATATTGCCAATAGGTTGTGTACACAACTACATTAGGTGCGTATGCACCCTAACATAGGTAGACAAATTATATTTTATTATTTATTTATGGATTTGATTTGATTTCTTTCTTTTTATCAAATATGCATGAATTGATGAGTGAGCCTATTATTATTTTACCATTATTCAGTATTAAATGCCAACGGGTTGTGTACGCAACTATCATTGTTGTGTACGCACCACCCCCTATTAGACATATTGCCCATTTGTTCATATCCCTTTTGTTTATGGTTGATTGATATCTAGCTAATCCTCTGTATATTCTACTATCTGTTTATTGACTTATTGTTAATTCTCTTTTTATTTTATTTATTCATTATTTTGATTATTGTTGCATGTCACTATTCATTTGCATGTTTAGGGTTGAATTTAATTGAATACTTAATTAATTAAAGCTAATAATTATATATGGAGACCGATTTCGACCGGATATTATTAGGTACCTAACACATTCCCAGTGATATACCCTAACTCTGAATTGAATATTCTTTGGTTATGACAAGTTAACCCTGCTAGGGGTCAATTAGTTTTCAAAGCTAAATTGGGTGACGAGTCTTCTCCACGCTAGTCATTCGTGCTTAATTAACATACTCTTAAACCGCATGCTTTACGACGTGGTGCTCACAGGAACGTTTTGTAAGTGATTTGAAATGTTGGATGGGGGTTGTAGTGATGGGTGAGGGTATCTGGGGTTGGTGGTGATGGGCAATGGATGGTGGTTGCAGTGGGATTCGGATTTGCTGCAGTTTGTAACTTTAACCGCAACATCCAGTTACCGTCGGATGGCTGACATATGTCCAATTAAAGTTATTTATGGCTGGGATTCAAAGCGCGCAAAAACGAAGTCGTTTGAAGGGGAGTAACCTAATGTTAACGGCGTGGGACGGAGGGATTCAAAAAACATACTAAACGCTGCATTTGTCCTAGATCTGAAACCCCCGCTTGCCCTTCCTCTCCTCTCTCTCTCTCTCTCTCTCTCTCTCTCTCTCGACATTAGCTACAGCCATCGGTGACCCCGCTCACTGTCAGTGATCGCGGACAGGGACATCTAAGAGATCGAAACAAACGCCACCGAGAAATTGCTCCGATTGTCCGTTCTATGCGGAGATCTCTAACGTGTGTGAACCCCGGAAATTGGGCCCACAAGGGATTGAAAGAAAATGGATTTGAAAAAGAAAAAGGAAAGGAGTCGCCACCTTATTTTTTAAAGGAAACAAGGAAAACCCTAAAAATAGTTTGTTTTAAGAAAACAATTTGAATGACTCCATAAAAAAAGGAAAGGCAAAAACCAATCTTTTGAAAACCAAAGAAATCGGGGATTCGGAGGCTAAGTTATGACATGGGAAGGTTCTAGGCAAAGCCTATAGGCACCCATGTCACCCTTTCGGTCTCTCAGTTCATTTGGGCTAAATTAAGATCTTTCCATACAAAAATCAGCAAGTATATCATCACAAGATAGCATGCATATCATATATTTCATTCATCCATCCATGCATAATAAACACATAAAAACAGAAAATAAAGAAAAACAAAACAAAACAAAAAGAAGCCTAGGATGCTTGGATCCTAGAACGGACTTGAGCCTCACGAAGAGCGCCTACGTACCATGCAATGAAATACATGGATCAAAGTCCACGTAGTTCGATTAGAATTAGGGTTAAGACCTAATATAAACCTATGGTTAAAACCCTAGGTTTCCTTATTTGATCAAAAGAGTTGAATATGATAGAAAGTTTGATTTTAGGAAAGAAATCCACAAAATGGAAACTTTAATAAAAACCAGAATTTTATTTACAAAGGAAACCTTTGATTAAACCATAGACTTGTATTAAAAATTAACCCTAGATAGGGAGAAGAGAATGAGTTAAGAAGAAAGGTGAATTGGGGCACCTTCACACCCACTTACCTGAGCGCAATTACTCCAAACATTAGCTATTTCAGACATAAGCAGCCCTATTTTCCATAGGACAAATACCACACCTATTTGCACCCTTACAAGTGCTCAAAACCATGCGAAAACACTAACATGCAAATCTGGACAGAATAGTATTATGGCCTAAAATCATCCACTAAGCATGCCAATAGCAAAAACAGCGAACAATAATAAGTCCTAACATATTCCTAGAACCATATCATGCATAAAAACCCTAAAACATACTAACATGCATGCAAAACTATCATGTTTACTCCATATGAAAAACATATACAGCAAACACGAAGAAAAACCAATAAAAAAGTCTACTTTATCATACTATATGAAAACAAACACGAAACAATGACTCTAAAACCTTAAACTCACAAATATGCTTAAAAACATACAAAACATACTTTAATCATGCTAAAACCAAACTAAACAGAAATTATATCATGCATATTAACTAACTAAAGCAATATAACATGATGAAAATCCTAACTCTAACATGCAATGACACTAATCCTAGCACAAGGACAAACAGGAGCACAAGAATCATAACTATGCATTAAAAACCTAAAGGACAGCCCTAAAGCATGCTAAACAGTAGATAAAAAATAGATATTCCATGTATATTAACTAGCTAGAATGTTAATACATGATAAAAAGGCTACCTTTAACATGCAATAAGCCTAACCCATATGAAAACCTAGTTTAAGCTTGAATAGAGAAGGAGAATACCTTATTCTCTCTCAAACACTCAAGTATTAATGCATAAAGTGGCTCCCCTTGTGTTTGTAATTGTTCGTGGCTCCTCAGGTCTTTAGAGTGAATCAAACCAACACGAATCCTCCTTTTTGTCAAAGTGGTATCACAGCAAAGAGATCAAAACTCAACTCAACTTTGAAAAGAAATAGAAAACAAAAAGAGAACAAGAGAAAAGAAAAGTGATTTTCGTCACTTTGCAGCAGCAGCAACTTCAATCACGTTTTTGGGTATGAAAACGTTGGATTTGGACAAAGCTTGTGAAATACAAAGTTGTAGAGAATTGAATTATCTTTCTAACAAGACCAATTTCATCAAATTCTGACTTCGGATGAAAAAGTTATGATTAAAATACGACTGCTAGTTTTCAGAAAATCTGCTGCTGAATTATGACGAATTTCACTCCCTCCAAACCTTCTTCTCCTCTCCCTTGTTTAAAGACATTAAGAGAGTATTTATAGCTGAAATCTGGAGTTTCTCTTTCCTTCCTGGACTAGGTTTCCTTGGAGAATAATCAAAAGGTATTTTATAATGATAAAAGACTTCTAATCTGAATAGGAAAAGGAAATTGTCTTTTATAAAAATTGGGAGACTGACCGCTAACACGCATGCACATGTATCGTATGTGCGTACACACACTCATCACATACGTACACGTGTTAGTGTCATGATAAAAATGGCTAATTTAATAAAATAATTTTCTTTTCATTTTAACCAAAAATCTCATGCTGTGATTCACACTAATTCTTCAAGGATAATCCGTAAATAACCACACTAAACTCATCATCAGGCCATATCAAAATTGAACTTCATGAAACACTTTTGAGGGTAAAATGATGACTAATGAAAGTCAATTTGAAAAGATTTGGTTGGTAATTGTGAGTCAATTAGAGCTAACCCAAGGAAGGGTCAATTAACCAACTTGAACTACATCGAGCCATTTTAATCCCGAGCCATTGACTTACCAAATTGAACCTAGAAATACCTCTTATGCATCCATATGAACTCCAATTGACAATTTGGAGATCATTCCGAGGTCAAATGAAAAGTTTGGGACTTAAAAGACGATTATGCCCCTCAAGTCACAAAAGCTCTTATTATCCCTCAAGATCAACTCCAATTTGAACCAAAATTCATATCCATTGTCCTTGTGACTCTAGAAAACTAATGCAAGTGACTAGACTCAAAAACAAAACAAAAACATGCATGAAATGATGAGCCCTAGTAAGGTGGTGCAAAAATGGGGTGTGACAGAAGCCCCTCATTGGCGAACAAGTTACACTTGTGAACCAATGATAAAGAACAACCCATTTTTGGCCAAAAAGCCCGGAGAAATCACACACTGATACCAACAATGATGGGAGGTTGAAAACCTGAGACTGAAGTAAGGAAGTGTACTCAAGTCATGAGTATACTTAAACCACTGGGGGTTGGTGATTGTCAAGAGAAGCATATTCAAGCCACTACGAATGAACATACTTTTGAAACGGAGAAATATATTCTAGTCACGAATATATTTAACCAAGTGATGAGAATGAGATCTGAAAAGTACGTTCAAGTGACAAACGTACCTTGGAAATGGAGAAGTATATTCAGGTCACGAATATATTTAACCAAGTGAGTGACAAAAAATCTGAGAAGTATACTCAAGTGATGAGTATACCATTGAAATGGAGAAATATATTCAGGTCGCGAATATATTTAACCAAGTAATCTGAGAATGAAATCTGAAAAGTATACTCAAGTGGTGAGCATACCATTGAAATGGAGAAATATTTAACCAAGTAATCTGAGAATGAAATCTGAGAAGTATACTCAAGTGGTGAGCATACCATTGAAATGGAGAAATATATCCAAGCGATGGATATATTTAACCAAGTAATCTGAGAATGAAATCTGAGAAGTATACTCAAGTGGTGAGCATACCATTGAAATGGAGAAATATATCCAAGCGATGGATATATTTAACCAAGTAGGATAAAGAATAATCTGAGAAGTATACTCAAGTGATGAGTGTACTTTTGAAATGGAGAGATATATTCAGGTCACGAATATATTCAACTAAGTGAGTGACAACATATCTGAGAAGTATACTCAAGTGATGAGTATACCATTGAAATGGAGAAATATATTCAGGTCGCGAATATATTTAACCAAGTAATCTGAGAATGAAATCTGAGAAGTATACTCAAGTGGTGAGCATACCATTGAAATGGAGAAATATATCCAAGCGATGGATATATTTAACCAAGTAATCTGAGAATGAAATCTGAGAAGTATACTCAAGTGGTGAGCATACCATTGAAATGGAGAAATATATCCAAGCGATGGATATATTTAACCAAGTAGGATAAGAATAATCTGAGAAGTGTACTCAAGTGATAAGGATACTTAATGATTGAGAAAGACTGAGAAGTACGTTCAAGTGATGAACATACTTTTGAAATGAAGAAATGTATCCAAGTGATGGATATATTCAACCAAGTAAGCTGAGAAGTACACTCAAGTGATGAGCATACCATTGAAATGGAGAAATATATCCAAACGACGGATATATTTAACCAAGTAAGATAAGAATAATCTGAGAAGTGTACTCAAGTGATGAGTACACCATTGAAATGGAGAAATATATTCTAATCACGAATATACTTAACCAAGTAAGTGACAAGTATGTTTGAGTGATAAACATACCATTGAAATAGAGAAATATATCCAAGCGATGGATATACTTAAGCAAGTAAGATAGAGAATAATCTGAGAAGTGTACTCAAGTGATGAGTACACCATTGAAATGGAGAAATATATTCTAGTCATGAATATATTTAACCAAGTAAGTGACAAATAATCTGAGAAGTATGTTCAAGTGATGAACATACCATTGAAATGGAGAAATATACCCAAGCGATGGATATACTTAACCAAGTAAGTGGCAAAATATCTGAGAAGTATACTCAAGTGATGAGTATACCATTGAAATGGAAAAATATACCCAAGTGATGGATATACTTAACCAAGTAAGTGACAAATGATCTGAGAAGTATGTTCAAGTGATGAACATACCATTAAAATGGAGAAATATACCCAAGCGATGGATATACTTAACCAAGTAAGTGACGAAATATCTAAGAAGTATACTCGAGTGATGAGTATACCATTGAAATGGAGAAATATATTCAAGTGATGAATATATTTAACCAAGTAAGTGATAATGAGGATCTGAAACTAGGAAGCATATTCAATGGGTGAACATGCTTTTGAAATGGAAGAATATATTCAAGTGATGAATATATTCAACCAAGTATGATAGAGAATGAGAATTTGAAGCTGAGAAGCATATTCAAAGAGTGAATACACTTTTGAAATGGAAGAATATATTCAAGTGATGAGTATATTCAACCAAGTGGGATGGAAAATCAAGATTTGAAATGAGGATATATGATCAATTTATCAAGATAGAACAAGCATGGTGCAAGATGAAAGTGACTTAACACATTGTCACTTGAGTTGGCATGACACAGGGGAAATATATTCAACCCTTTTGAACATAAAATCAATTCAAGGAATTGATTTCAAGATGGAATTTGATTGATTTTAAGCTCAAAAAGTGTTGAATATCTCATTTGGAAGGAGGTTTGATCACGCGTCAAGGCGAGACAAAGCGAGAAGCAAAACCAAAACAAAGTGGCTTGGGTGACCACCAGGCCTCGGGAGGCTAGCCGCCCAGGCCTGGGTGTGTGAGCGCCGTGTCCTGAACCACGCCCGGGCTCGAGGGTAGTACGCCACTAACCACGGATGATTAGGGCGAAAAAGGAGTCACCACCCGATTTGGCTTCGGGAACCAATTGACCCTTTGGAAGGGTCCAACTTACCATAACCAGAGATCGTTCGGGTTCGGAGCTAGGGTACGGGGATGGGAAGGTGTTAGGCACCCATCTACGCCCGGCCAAGGCCGGCCCCCACATGTACTTATTGGCTTTAATTAAAAAGGACTTAATTAGGCTTAACCATATTCAATTAATTCAATGATTTAATTCAATCGATGGCACACAATGGTAAATAGGTATGAAATCAAGGTAAAACGAGAGAAATAAATATATACACAGGAAACAAAAGCATTTAACAGAGTCGAATCATACTTACACAGCCTGCAAAACAAGGATTAGTCTGTAAAACGTGGGTCATGCACGTACGTGCATATGAGATGCACGTACGTGCATCTCATACGTACGTACGTACGTGCCTACAAAAATCTCATCCTGCACTTACCATGTTGTGCCCAAACGGATCTATAACTCGAATATATGCAATGAAATGGCTACAATGCGATTTAAGGATAATAGGATGGCCTAAACCTAGATGATGGAATGATAGTGAATGCTAATGAAGATGCAATAAACAATATTCATACATGTAGTCCTAAATCATGTGAATCGAATACCAAGAATTAATGAAGAAATATGATTGCGGAATTCTACCTATCCTATATACCCGAACAATATATAGAATATGGAATATCATATGTAAGGGATGAATAGATGCTAAAACGAATCTGAATGCTAACCATTAAATGAAAGGGATGTAGAGGATGTTATGCACATTTCATATATTTAATAATCACGTTAAATCACAAGGAAATGGAATAAAGGATTGAAAATCGTTACCCTCAGGTACGGGCAACAGCAATTTCTCCATGAGCTTGCCTTTCGGACCTCTCGTAGTCACAACTATCAGTTTTCAGATCTTTCGGGTTGGAGGCTAGGTGCAAAAGTTGGGATCCTTTGGGGGGTGTGGGATTAAGAAAAGTCGGTCCCTTCTCTTGAATGAAAGCAGGGTATTTATAGATGGTGATTAGGGTTTATTTCGGAGTCCATTAGGGTTTCCCAGCCGCCATCAAGCAGCTATAAGCAAATGGGCTTCATAAGGTAAGAAACGATTTGGGGGGAAATGCTGAAAATTTGAAATTCGAAGGGCATGATCGTACGTGCATGGAAGATGCACGTACGTGCATGAACCATGCTCGTACGATCATGGGTATCAAAAAGCTGTGTTGGAAATAAAGGGCATGATCATACGTGCATGGAAGATGCACGTACGTGCATGAACCATGCTCATACGATCATGGGGTATCAAAAGGTATCAAAAAGTTGTGTTGTGCCTGCACGGGTCCTTCGGGCTAGCTTGTGGTAGTTTATCTGCTGTTGCCCTTCATCATTGGGCTTAAAGGTGGTCTAAAATGTCAGGCGGTACAAAATTGGGTGTCAACAGGGTGGTTACCCGAGCCCGAAGCGGAAATCCCACTTTGAATAGGAAACTTCCTATTCTGATGGGTTTTTTCCTATTTGAACTTGGATTTGTGACCTTTTCCCTATAAAAACACATCCAAGAGGTTCCTAAACCTACTTGTATTCATTCATTAGAAATTATGGAGGCTCTAGACAAATTTTTAGGAGGGTTTTTGAGAGTTATAAGTGCTGAAGCAAAATCTGAGTTCAAGTGCTTTGGCTTGGATCCATTGCTCTCCTTGAGGCATGTGAGGCTTGAAACGAACCTCTTGACTGCTGCTACATATTTTTGGGATCCTCAAGTTCATGTGTTCCGCTTCAACTATGAAGAACTGTGCCCAACCATGGAGGAATTCTGTGCATTGTATGGAGTTTCAACGGTAGGTCCTTTCATTCTCCCTACTCCTCGCCCAAGCTTCCTTACTTCTTTTTCCAACCTCCTTGGGATTCACCCATAATATGCCTCTACGTTTGTCAAGGACCATATGGTAGACTTGATGAAATTGGCAACCTCTTTTTTGGTTTATGATGGTAAAGGTATTCTGAACTTTACCTTTCCCATTAAGCATGCACTTGCCTTTTGCCTCATTGGTCGTTTCCTTATTTCAACTGGTACTCCACATGTTCCCATACAAATTTGTGACTTGATTCCTCTCCTTGCCAAGGGCCATAACTTGATTCCCATGGTATTAGCTGAAACCCTGAATAGCTTGGATAAAGTCCATGAGGACCCAAAGGTTCCTTTAGGAGGTAGCCCCATTCTGCTGCAAATGTGGTTGCTTGAAAGGCTGAATTTCTTATCACCCACTGTCATTACACCATACAAGCCTCAGCATTACTGCCTTCGCTGCATTGAGTTGCCTGGAAAATTCTCATTGAGGGATTGGCTAGGTTACTTCCAAACCCTTTCATGGAGGAATATCAAGTGGTTCGTCTTCATATGGGGCTGCAGTGAACGAGTGCTTCTGCGAACTTCTGGATGTGCCATGGTGAGACTTATAGGACTGAGGTCTACTTCCTTTTATTGGCCTTCGAGGGTTCTCCGTCAGATGAGTGCCATGTAAACCATACCTACTTCCTTGAAAGGTGACTATCCTGTGGTGCCTGCGGGTCTTTCTGTAGTGACTTGGGCGAAGGATCGATGGCCTAGCAAGCTGACACTGATTCAAGTGACGAATACTGATGGTCCATATATGATGAGCCTTGAGTACAAGGAATGGTTGAAAGGCAATTTGGGTGAGCGAGAGACTACTCGAAGAGAAAGGATTTTTGGACTTATCAGGAATGATGGACTTGGACCTTGCAGAGAAGATATTATGGAAGCAGTGACAGCAGCTTATGAACATGACTTGAGGAAGAAAAGAAGACACGAAAGAGAGAAGAAGAGAGTTGAAAAGCGGACTGCGAAGAAGCCCAAGAGGAATTGAAGACTCAATAGAATAGGATATTTATGGCATATTTATAGTTCTTTTTCTTAATACCAATGAATTGCTACGTCAATCAATTTTAGTTTTGAATAAATTGCCAATAATAAATCAAATTTGGGATTTTGTTGTTTGATTTAGACCGCCCCCAAGGTAACTTTATGGGTTGCCTACGTATCTCCATAATTTTTTCTTTTTTTTTGCTTTTTTCTTGTTTTTGTTTGTTTTTTTTCTTTTTTTTTTTTTTTTTTGGAGAATCAGGTCTTACGTAGTTCTTATGCCTTAACTTTTGCCTAGGCCGCCCTTACGGGTTTTCAACCTAGCAGGCTTCAAACATGATATTTCTTCAATTGATCCAAATTAGTTGGACGAGCGAACTCAATTCCATCTAAATCCATGAGGCGAACAGCCCCTGCTGGCAATATCTCTTTGATAATGTATGGCCCACCCCAACTTGGCTTGAATTTTCCCCGCGGATCGAACACTGGAGCTCTGATTTCTTTCAGCACTACATCCCCTTTCTTTAGACCTCGATCTTTGACATGCTTGTTGAATGCTCTGGCAACTCTCCGTTGATACCCCTGAACATGATACAGCGCCCTTAAACGCCTTTCATCCAGCAAAGCTAACTCATCATAGCGGCTCTTAACCCAGTCCACTTCTGTTATCTGGCTCTCCACGGCAACTCTTAGTGAAGGAACTTCCAATTCAACTGGCAACACGGCCTCCATTCCATAAACTAGAGAATAAGGGGTAGCCCCTGTTGACGACCTTATTAATGTTCTGTAACCCCATAGAGCCAATGGCAACTTCTCATGCCAGTCTGTGTGTGAGTCCGCAGTCTTCTGTAGTATCTTCTTGATGTTCTTGTTAGCTGCTTCCACCACTCCATTAGTCTGAGGACGGTATGGTGACGACAGATGGTGGGCTATGCCATACTTTTGCAAGAGCTCATGGGTTTCTTTCTGAAAGTGCTGGCCATTGTCTGAGATAACTTCATGCGGTACCCCATATCGATAGATGATGCTGTGCTGTATGAACTGTGCTACCTTCTTGGAATTCAAGGTCTTGAAGGACGCTGCTTCCACCCACTTAGTGAAGTAGTCGATGGCGACCAGGATGTATTCATGCCCATTTGATGCCTTTGGCTTGATCTGTCCGATGATATCTATCCCCCATACTGCGAATGGCCAAGGTGACGACATACTTGTTAAAGGCATAGAAGGCAAATGTTGTCCACTGGCGAACAGTTGGCATTTGTGGCACTTCTTGACATGTGCGTGGCAGTCTCTTTCCATGGTGAACCAATAATAGCCTAGCCTCATGATTTTCTTAGCCAACATATAGCCGTTCATGTGCAGAGCCCCTGTCCCTTCATGGATTTCTTTAATCAGATGCTCGGCTTCCTCCTCGGTGACACACAGCAGGTGGATTCCGTCGTATGATCTCCGATATAGCTTTCCTCCACAAAGTACATAGTGACTCGCCAACCGCCTTAGGGTTTTTCTATCGATATGAGATGCTCCTTCTGGGTATTCCCTTTCTTCAATGAACTTCTTTATGTCATAGAACCACGGACGGCCATCATTTACCTCTCCTCCTCGGATTGCACAACAGTACACAGGCTTGTCTCGGCATTCTATCACCAACGGCTTCACATTTCCCCCTTCAGGTATCTCCACCATGGATGCTAGGGTCGCCAAGGCATCGGCGAACTGGTTCTTGTTCCTTGAAAGGTAGTTAAATTCTATCTCTGAGAACTCCTTGGTTAGAGCTTCCAGGTAGGCATGGTAGGGTAGCAGCTTCTCATCTCGAGTTTTCCATTCCCCTTTTATCTGACAAATGATTAGCGCCGAGTCCCCGAACACTTCTAATTCTTTGATCCCCAATTCAAGTGCCGCTTCCAGTGCTAGGATATAGGCCTCATACTCAGCAATGTTGTTGGTAGCTTCGAACCCCAACTTAACCGCCAACGGTGTAAATGCCTTTTCAGGTGAGACCAGCAGGACTCCTATCCCATAACCTTTCTTATTGGCTGCCCCATCGAAGTATACTCTCCAAATTTTTCTGCCAATCTCTAGCACGTCCTCGTCTGGGAACTGATCGTTGAATGGAGCAGATGATGACACCGGACAGCTGGCTAGGTAGTCTGCGATGACGCTTCCCTTGATAGACTTCTGATTCACGTACTTGATGTCGAATTCGTTGAAGAGAATTGACCATCGAGCAGTTCTGAATGACAATACCGGCCTTTCTACCAGGTACTTTAACGGGTCCATGCGACTTATCAAGAACACTTCGAAGGACATCATGTAGTGCCGGAGTTTCTGCGTCGCCCATACTAGTGCCACACAAGCCTTTTCAATTGCATTGCACTTCACTTCATAGTCTGTCATTTTCTTGCTTAGGTAGTAGATGGCATTCTCCTTTGTAGACCCTTCGAGATATTGAGCTAACAAAGCTCCCGTCGCGGTTTCGGTGACCGTTAAGTATAACAAAAGCAACGCACCTTGCCGTGGGGGAACTAAGATTGGAGGATTGCTCAATTATCTCTTAATGGTCTCAAAGGCCTCTTGGCATTCTTTGTTCCATACTTTTGGCACACCTTTCTTAAGCAATTTGAAGATTGGTTCGCAAACCATGGTTAAGTTGGCAATGAATCGGCTTATGTATTGAACTCTTCCCAGAAAACCCCGGATCTGCTTCTCAGTGCTAGGCGGCTCCATCTCCACAATAGCTTTTATCTTCCCTGGGTCCACTTCGATACCTCTCTGAGTGATCATAAACCCCAATAGCTTGCCTGCAGTGACGCCGAAAGCACACTTTTGTGGGTTGAGACGGAGATTGTACTTTTTTGCTCGCTCTAAGAATTTCTCTAGTGCCTTGAAATGCCCTTCCCTATCCACGGACTTCACGATCATATCATCGACGTAAACCTCGACTTCCTTATGGATCATATCATGCAATAGGGTCGTAGCTGCTCTTTGGTAAGTAGCCCCAGCGTTTCTTAAGCCAAAAGGCATTACCTTGTAACAGTACGTTCCCCATTGAGTGATAAAGGCTGTTTTCTCCATGTCTTGAGGCGCCATCTTTATCTGGTTATACCCGGAGAATCCGTCCATGAAGGAGAGGAGTGCATGTCCCACTGTACTATCCACCAACACGTCGATATGGGGTAAAGGAAAGTCATCCTTAGGGCTCGCGGCGTTGAGATCTCGGAAATCGACACACATCCTTACTTTCCCATCTTTTTTAGGCACAGGCACTATATTCGACAGCCACTCGGGGTACTCCACAACTTGGAGGAAACCCGCGTCTAGTTGTTTAGTTACCTCTTCTTTTACTTTTAGAGCCCATTCTGGTTTTAATCTTCTGAGTTTCTGCTTTACCGGCTTCTTTAGGGAATTAGTGGGGGTATAGTGTTGCACAATATCGGGGTCGATGCCAGGCATGTCTTCATAAGACCATGCAAAAGCCATAATGTTGGCTTTCAAGAGGGAGATCATCTTTTCTTTTTCAACGGGGGAGAGGGTTTTCCCAATTTTAACTATTCTTGGCAATTCATTCGTCCCTAAGTTGATTGATTCCAATTCATCCATATTAGGTTCGGTGACGCCCCTTTTCCTTTGCTCAACGAGCTCCGAGGGGACATCGTTCCTAGGATCTATATCCATGCCATAAATATCCATAGAGGAGAGAAAAGAGACACTGCATATATAGAGAAAGAAAGCACACTTTATTGACTAGGAATAATGGGAATAACACACAAAAGAAAGAAGGAAAACAAACAAATCTGTATCAATACTATGACTCCACAAAGTGAGTAAAGTAGATACATCTTATTGAATTAGGGAAATATTACTAAACTAAGACACCTACAAGCTGCTATCAGGTAGGCCAAGGTCTTCTTCTTCATGGATCTCCGCAATGACACCACATTCAAGGTACCAATTCAGGAATGGCACGGTAGCATGGCTAATGGATGAACCCTGGAGTTCTTCAATGGTCGAGTCTTCCACGGTGAGGATCATGTCTTGGAACATTTCAGTCATAGCCCCCGCATCAAGGTTCTCTGCCCAGTCTTCCTCTTTCTTTTCCCAGAACTCATCATTGATGGCTTCATCATCCACCATTTCAACTGTGATTGGATACCATTCGGTGAAGAAGATTTCAAAACCCGGAACTCGGATCTTGGTAGCTTGGTCAAAGGTGGGCTCTGGAAACCCGCAATATAGAAAATCATCCCCTTCTTTGACGAAGTAACCATTCAAAGTAGGTCGATATGGCGAGATCTTCAGGTCTGGCACCCTTCCCTCGGCTTTGGCTCTTACTTTCTCTTTGTTCCTCTTCAGCATTTCCGCATAATCATTTTTGGAGGGCTCATATCCTAACCCAAAAGTATATGAGGTGACACGGCTTTGAATAGACGTAGGGATCCCTTGTTAGCGACGCCCTAGCCCCATGCCTGGAAAGAAACTCATCCTTCTCATGATTTCACCAACATGCAAGTTGCCATGGGGGCAAAAGTCCAAGGGTATTAATTCACCCTTTTCGAGCTCTTTCTCAATGCATTGGACATAGTCAAACCCAGATAGCGGTATCGCTGCTGATTCGGGTTGTATCTCACATATAGGCACACCTGCGAGTTTCAATTCATAGTCCCCTTGAAGCATTACTATGGCTCTTTCATAAGGAAACTTCACCTTTTAATGGAGTGAAGATGGCACAGCCCCAGCAGGATGGATCCAAGGTCGGCTCAACAGCAAGTTGAAACATGACGGCACATCCAACACTTGGAATTCCACCCTAAATTCAGTGGGTCCCATGATAAGAGGCAAAGTAACTACCCCTATTACTTCTCGGCGGGTGTTGTCATAAGCTCTTACGGTCTGCCCGGATGGCGTGAAATCAGTGGGTCCCAAACCCAAAACAGTGGCAGTTCGGAGAGGACATACATTCAGTGCGGACCCATTGTCGATAAGAACGGTGGGAACCCTCTTCCCCATAGTGTCAACGGTCACATAGAGAGCTTGAGAATGGCTCAGCCCGCTTTTAGGTAGGTCTACATCGGTGAACACGATGGTTGAGTTCTTGGGAGTTGGATTCACCAAATGTACCAATCCCTCGGGGGATGTGTCAACAGGCACTTGTATCTGATTCAACAGTTTCAACACGGTCTGTCTGTGCTTATGCGAGGCCATGAGCAAGCCCCAAATAGTAATGTTGGCATTGGTCTTCTTCAGCTGCCTAAGCACTTCATCCTCTTCTTCTTGCAAGCTAGGACGCCTCTGCCCTTCCAAATCTTCCAACGGATTTTCAGATTCTAGGTGGGGGGGCTTGAAATGACGACCCCCTCTGGTTATATGGTCCAACTCATCATCGCTAGCCCATATGTCATGGACTTCCTCGGAGTCATTCATCAAGTCATCCCATTCTATCATGTCGATGCTCTCCATCTCTGTTGGCAAGTCATCCCAACCTGAAGGGACTATCGGCTCATCTGATATCGGACTTGGGCTTGAGTACAGCACATAGTAATCATATTTCCCCGACGCTTCACCTAATAGGCCAACCTGAGGATCCCCTGCTTCATATCTTTCTTTCAGCTCTTGTTGGATAGATTTCTTTGGCAACAACAAAACCTTTTGGTCAATGAGGTCTTGGATGATCTTCTTTAGTATAGAACAAGCCTCGGTGTCATGGCCGGGTGCACGATGGTATTGGCAATATTGGTGAGGGGTTGATGGTCTTGGCTTTGGTGGAAGTGGCATGATAAGGCTGTTATTGCGGCAAATGGTGAAGAGACGGGTTAAGGTCATGGGGAGCGGAGTGTATTGTCTTATGGGATGGCGAGGGCGAGAGGATTCAACCCCAATGGCATTTATGGTGTTAGGTGGGGGTGTGTTGTTGTGTGATGGGAGAGGATTATGGGTGACATTTGGACGGCTTGGTGGTGAAATGACTTGTTTGTCAATGAGGTCTTGGACTTGGTGGCGAAGGCGAATACAGCGATTGGTGGCATGGCCTTTGGATTGGTGGTACTTGCAGTACTCATTCTCATTGTAGCTCTTGGGTAAGGGATTTGGTGGAGGTCTTGGGTCGAGTGGCTTCAATAGGTCACGACTTATGAGCTTTTCAAGGACTCTTTCGAGTGGCATGAATAGGTCAGTGAATTGGCGAGGTGGGTTGACATCATTGAGAGAAAAAGGTTGGATTGGTTGAGTTATGGTGTTGACCTCGGCATTGTTCTTCCCAGTAAAGTTTGTCTTGCGACTCCTCACTTCCTCAGTCTTGATTGTCCCATCATTGATAGCATCTTCAACCTGTGTGCCAGCCCCAATGAGAGCTTTGAAATTTGGGAAATAGTGGGCAAATAGGTGCTTGTGATACACGGGCAGCAGGTTCTTAACCACTAACTGAATTTGGTCCTCCTCATTCGGCCTATCCGTCATTCTCGACGCCTTTTGTCTCCACCTTGTAATGTAAGCGGAGAAAGTTTCATGAGCCCCTTGCTTGGTAGTTTCTAGGTCCCTTCGAGTAACGTCCACCTCTGTGTTATACTTGTAGTGCTCTAAAAACTCATTGCATATGTCTTCCCAAGTCCGGGTTCTATTCTCATCCAAGGATAAGAACCATTTCAAAGCAGAAGTGGCCAAGGTTTCATGGAACATTTGAGCTAAAAGCTCATCAGTAGCCCCTCGAGGGTGCATAGCTCGCACGTACATCTTCAAATGAGTCTTAGGGCAACCCGTCCCATCGAACTTTTCTAACTCCGGCATCTTGAATTGTAGTGGAATACGAGCCGTTGGAAACAGGGATAGAGTCCGCACATCGACCATGTCATCAGCCCTGCGAATCCCTTTTATGGTTCTCTCCAAAGCTTCTACCTTGCTAGCTAACACGGAATCACTGCTAGTACCTTTCCCCTTGGCTTCCCCTTCTAGGTTGGTGACCTCAGGTTTCGAGCTACTTTCCCCCCTTGTCTTGGTGTTCTCATTGGATTGAGGTCCCTCTTCGGTGCCAGCCCCATGAGGTACACCCGAGGAATGGGCCTTAGAGCCATTTTGTTCAAGATCCGCCATCTTCTGTTGGTTCTCTTGAGCCATTTTCAATGCGGTATCGGATGTCTCGGCGGTATGGTCAAGCTTGGCCATGATGGCTTTCAGGCAAGCCTCAAGGTCAAAGTGCCCCTCACTAGTTCTTTCGTCGGCCATGTCTGTCTGATGGGTAGACTCAACACTCACTAGACGCCCTTGTGGATTGCGGATCCAAGCCAGCACGTCTATGGATAGAAAAGTTTTAACCTTTAGCCTAAGGATCTGTCCTAAACCTCCATATTTTCCTTAATGAATTCGATCTCTACACCATGTTCAATTAATTCATTCCTTTTATCCAATTACCTTTACAGGGGTCATGGATTAAGGGTATGTTTTAAAGAATAGGGCATAGAGTCCTTCAATTAGGTTTAATTAATCCCCTAGGACTAGCACATCACAAACATAGCTTTACATCCTATTTCCTTAATTTATTCCTCCTAACCCATGGCCTTAACGAAGGCTAGGGTTTAAAGGTCTATATTAAGGGCATAAGATATAAAGCCTCACACCACAAACACGGCATAGCATCATTACAAACAATTGTGGGTGCATAAAGGTGAGACCGTAGTGTCCTACAAGTCTGTCTATATGGACTAATGATAAGGGTAGGCTAGGGTCCTTCACTTGCTTGAGCAATCCTTATACCTAACCACATGTGGCATCAGGAACGCCGCGTGGGTCCAGCAGTACGTGATTAACTCATTTAATACACCCAAGGGTACTAGGCAAGAGAGGTTGATAGCTTTCGCCCCAACACATGGAATCAGGAAAACCAAGGTTGAGACTAGGCCGATCGTTGGCAAGGATACATCGAGGGACATCGATCCTAACATGTAAGAGTTTGCGCACACAATGCAATAAATGAAAGCACACAATCAAGCGGATGCAATGTGATTGATTTTAATTAAACATAAGAAATTAACCTAGCCCATTTAAACTTTATAGAGTCTAGCCCACAAATCCCCAGTGGAGTCGCCAAACTGTGAACCCCGGAAATTGGGCCCACAAGGGATTGAAAGAAAATGGATTTGAAAAAGAAAAATGAAAGGAGTCGCCACCTTATTTTTTAAAGGAAACAAGGAAAACCCTAAAAATAGTTTGTTTTAAGAAAACAATTTGAATGACTCCATAAAAAAAGGAAAGGCAAAAACCAATCTTTTGAAAACCAAAGAAATCGGGGATTCGGAGGCTAAGTTATGACATGGGAAGGTTCTAGGCAAAGCCTATAGGCACCCATGTCACCCTTTCGGTCTCTCAGTTCATTTGGGCTAAATTAAGATCTTTCCATACAAAAATCAGCAAGTATATCATCACAAGATAGCATGCATATCATATATTTCATTCATCCATCCATGCATAATAAACACATAAAAACAGAAAATAAAGAAAAACAAAACAAAACAAAAAGAAGCCTAGGATGCTTGGATCCTAGAACGGACTTGAGCCTCACGAAGAGCGCCTACGTACCATGCAATGAAATACATGGATCAAAGTCCACGTAGTTCGATTAGAATTAGGGTTAAGACCTAATATAAACCTATGGTTAAAACCCTAGGTTTCCTTATTTGATCAAAAGAGTTGAATATGATAGAAAGTTTGATTTTAGGAAAGAAATCCACAAAATGGAAACTTTAATAAAAACCAGAATTTTATTTACAAAGGAAACCTTTGATTAAACCATAGACTTGTATTAAAAATTAACCCTAGATAGGGAGAAGAGAATGAGTTAAGAAGAAAGGTGAATTGGGGCACCTTCACACCCACTTACCTGAGCGCAATTACTCCAAACATTAGCTATTTCAGACATAAGCAGCCCTATTTTCCATAGGACAAATACCACACCTATTTGCACCCTTACAAGTGCTCAAAACCATGCGAAAACACTAACATGCAAATCTGGACAGAATAGTATTATGGCCTAAAATCATCCACTAAGCATGCCAATAGCAAAAACAGCGAACAATAATAAGTCCTAACATATTCCTAGAACCATATCATGCATAAAAACCCTAAAACATACTAACATGCATGCAAAACTATCATGTTTACTCCATATGAAAAACATATACAGCAAACACGAAGAAAAACCAATAAAAAAGTCTACTTTATCATACTATATGAAAACAAACACGAAACAATGACTCTAAAACCCTAAACTCACAAATATGCTTAAAAACATACAAAACATACTTTAATCATGCTAAAACCAAACTAAACAGAAATTATATCATGCATATTAACTAACTAAAGCAATATAACATGATGAAAATCCTAACTCTAACATGCAATGACACTAATCCTAGCACAAGGACAAACAGGAGCACAAGAATCATAACTATGCATTAAAAACCTAAAGGACAGCCCTAAAGCATGCTAAACAGTAGATAAAAAATAGATATTCCATGTATATTAACTAGCTAGAGTGTTAATACATGATAAAAAGGCTACCTTTGACATGCAATAAGCCTAACCCATATGAAAACCTAGTTTAAGCTTAAATAGAGAAGGAGAATACCTTATTCTCTCTCAAACACTCAAGTATTAATGCATAAAGTGGCTCCCCTTGTGTTTGTAATTGTTCGTGGCTCCTCAGGTCTTTAGAGTGAATCAAACCAACACGAATCCTCCTTTTTGTCAAAGTGGTATCACAGCAAAGAGATCAAAACTCAACTCAACTTTGAAAAGAAATAGAAAACAAAAAGAGAACAAGAGAAAAGAAAAGTGATTTTCGTCACTTTGCAGCAGTAGCAACTTCAATCGCGTTTTTGGGTATGAAAACGTTGGATTTGGACAAAGCTTGTGAAATACAAAGTTGTAGAGAATTGAATTATCTTTCTAACAAGACTAATTTCATCAAATTCTGACTTCAGATGAAAAAGTTATGATTAAAATACGACTGCTGGTTTTCAGAAAATCTGCTGCTGAATTATGACGAATTTCACTCCCTCCAAACCCTCTTCTCCTCTCCCTTGTTTAAAGACATTAAGAGAGTATTTATAGCTGAAATCTGGAGTTTCCCTTTCCTTCCTGGATGAGGTTTCCTTGGAGAATAATCAAAAAGTATTTTATAATGATAAAAGACTTCTAATCTGAATAGGAAAAGGAAATTGTCTTTTATAAAAATTAGGAGACTGACCGCTAACACGCATGCACATGTATCGTATGTGCGTACACACACTCATCACATACGTACACGTGTTAGTGTCATGATAAAAATGGCTAATTTAATAAAATAATTTTCTTTTCATTTTAACCAAAAATCTCATGCTGTGATTCGCACTAATTCTTCAAGGATAATCCGTAAATAACCACCCTAAACTCATCATCAGGCCATATCAAAATTGAACTTCATGAAACACTTTTGAGGGTAAAATGATGACTAATGAAAGTCAATTTGAAAAGATTTGGTTGGTAATTGTGAGTCAATTAGAGCTAACCCAAGGAAGGGTCAATTAACCAACTTGAACTACATCGAGCCATTTTAATCCCGAGCCATTGACTTACCAAATTGAACCTAGAAATACCTCTTATGCATCCATATGAACTCCAATTGACAATTTGGAGATCATTCCAAGGTCCAATGAAAAGTTTGGGACTTAAAAGACGATTATGCCCCTCAAGTCACAAAAGCTCTTATTATCCCTCAAGATCAACTCCAATTTGAACCAAAATTCATATCCATTGTCCTTGTGACTCTAGAAAACTAATGCAAGTGACTAGACTCAAAAACAAAACAAAAACATGCATGAAATGATGAGCCCTAGTAAGGTGGTGCAAAAATGGGGTGTGACAACGTGGACGCTCTTAAATCAGGTTTGTTGTGCCCGAATTATGTAGCAGTGGCAGCGGCAGCGGCAGCGGCAGGGAAAGAGAAAAGAGAGAGCAGGGGTAGAGAATCAACTTCAGTCGTCTTTTTTCCCCAAAATAGTTATCTCCGACGACCCCTAGACCAGATCTGTTCCTTCAATTTAGTTAAGGGCTTTTTGTTTTTGGGTATGAAATAAAAGGGTAAAACTGGGTTGGATTATTTAATCAAAGGGTTGGAGATGATGGAGTTGGGCATCGCCTGGGAATTATGACCTCAAGCTCTAGATTTGTTCGATCCCATCACGGTTCATTGTTTGATAGAACTCGTCGTCGCCGGAGGTTCTCTGTGGTAGTGAGGGCAGCGGCTTGAATTAGGTTGCAAATTTCTCCGATCCCCCCACAGATCCTTTTTTTTTTTTTTTTTTGGTACTGGTTGCAGAGGCTTGCATCATTGGGGTTTGATGTGCGCTGATGAATGGGGTGCACCATCCCATCGACGAGTAGGGCTGATCCGTTTTTTTTTTTTTTTTTTGGTACTCGTTGCAGACACTTGAATCATTAGAGTTTGATGTGTCGACTGCCGACGGTGATCATGGTGTCGACGGTGAGCGGGGTGTGCCGTCCAGTCGGGCAAGGGAACACTGAAACCCGACGGTGAGCGAGGTCACCGACGGCTGCCGCTAACGCTGAGAGAGAAGAGAGGGGAGAGAGGATAGAGAGTGAGGAGAAAGGGAGGGGAGCAGGGGTTTCAGATCTAGGCCAAACGCAGCGTTTGGTATTCTTTTTGAATCCTTGCGTCCCACGCCGTTAACGTCAGGCTACTCCCCTTCAAATGACTTCGTTTATGCGCGTTTTGAATCACAACCATAGATGACTTTAATTAGACACGTGTCAGCCATCCAACGGTAACTGGATGCTGCAGTTAAAGTTACAAACTGTAGCAAATCCAAATCCGGTTGTAGTGATGGAAGATGGTAGTCAGTGATGAGAGGTGGTAATGTTAAGTGGTGGTTGTGATGGACAGTGGCAATGGGTGTTGATGTTGGATGGGCAATGGACCATAGCTTTGCCATCGCATGTGTTAATCACATTCAAAAATTCAAGCCTATGATCCAACTTGTACAAAACTCCAAAAGTACAATAATAATCTATATTATAAAGTTTATACATACGCAAGCCAATGAGTCGTAACTCAAATGGCATTTAGGTGAGTAGGATTAGAATAAATTAGGGATTTGATTTTTATCTAATATAACGAAAAAAAAAAAAAAAAAAGGTTCATACGTTAGTGTATATATTTAATATTTTATTGGTCAAGTGATGAAAGAATACAAACCTAAAATAACCCTTCTTTAAATATCCGGATTATTTTTATTTTTTTTAATTTTTTGTGGGATTAAGTTTCAAACCCCAAGTCCCAACCCTTTTAAAATTTGAGAGCGTAGTTTTATTTTCCTTTTTCCTTCTTAATTAGATATTTTTAATAAAATAGGACAAGTTTAGGGTTTCATTTAGAAAGTTGGTAGCCATTAAAACAAGATGATTTTATAATAAATAAATAAAAGTCATAACATGACATTTAGCAAATAAATTTCTTCAACCATCTGATGATATCCACCCTTATACTCTATTTAATTATAAAAATGGCTCTAAGATTATAAAATAAAATATCTTTGGTAGTCGGTTAGCTCAAAGCCTCAGCTGAGAGCCTAAAATATCTTTTACTTATAATTATTAGGCCCCATTTCTCAATCTTTGAAAAAATGCAAGGGACAATCTATTGAGGGGTCACCAACTTTTTCGATATTTTTTAACGACTACTAGTATACTGATTACTGGATAAATATTCTTAATTTGTGTTTTTTTTTTTAAATCATTCTTTTAAATTAATGGGTAATTAGAGACAACATGGTGAATTGATGGATGCCATCTCAGACTTCCAAGAAGAAAGCATCCCCTCACTTTGCTCCATATACAAGAGGACAGCTATATTTTCCATGCAGCCACTCATGATGGGTCCATTTCAGCTAACAGGTTACTCCTTGGGCTCTTCTGAGTCCGTTAGTTTTTATTTGACTTACTACATATCAATTATTAGGATATATGGACTTTCCATAATTCACTCCCTTTGCTTATTTCATTTTTGACTTAATACATCCAACTTGTAGATAAATCCTGTAATAATTTCGGTATATGTAGCAACACTCAAAATGTAAGATGATAATGACAAGCAACATTTTTCATTCATATATTATAAATAGACTATACTTTGATAATGCCACCCTTAAATTTATTGAACTTTCAATCAAACGTCTAGGATTTGATCTGGCAAATTTAATCTGCAATGATCCCTTGATGCAGCTTGTGTCTCTTTTCCATAATCCACAAGCAAGAAAGTCTCCCTTGAGAAATGAAATCATTATTTAGCAATTTCAAGCACTTATTTTTTCCTCCTACTTTCCGAAATCCAAACGAAGTGTTTTGAAACTCTATCCAATAGAGATGATCTATGCCATTCCACAAGTTGAAACGAACTTTTTAGTAATGCTAGAGATTTTCACCCGACAATTCTATCAAGAATGACCTACCTATGGCTTGTGATTTGGACCAGCTCATACCTAACCTTACTGCTTTTCAATATTGGTTCCAAATGACCCTACACTGAGAAAAAAAAATATCAGACAAGGAATCCTCTAAAGGAGTTCGATCATATTGGTTCCAATTAGCAAAATTCAGCTTCAATTATTATTATTATTTTTTTTTTTATAAAAGAAAATTTATTACTAAAATGAATTAGTATATCGAGGAAAAGATACATCATATATGCTTTCCTGGCAAATATTCTGAAGAGTCCTAGAAAAATTATCTTCCCAAATATAATAATCATTACAAGAATGCCCAAGATTCGCAACCCTAATCTGCAGTACGATTAGCCTGACGATAAACATGATGAAATGAAACCTTTTCAGAGTTCCTATATAAAAAGTAAATCAATATCTTGGATCAACTTTACCACTTTCCATAGAATATTACTAACATCTTGCTTTGCTTATTCGTTATTCGCAACAATTTTCAATACAAATAATTATAAGTTATAGGTTTATAACAAAAAAAAAAATTTGTTTCGTTTTTTTTTTTTTGGCTCAGTAATTTACAATAATTTTCTCTCACTTGTTGAGTGAGATCTTGAATTCGAACTTATATAAAAACATTGATATCCATTGTTGATATTGAGGGGTAAGGGACATAGGGTTAACGGTAAATTGTATGAAAAAAAAAAAAAATCTACAACAGTTCACTTCCATGGGTGGCATGGGAGAATTGGGTACACCAAGTAGGTAGAAAGAAATCTAGAAATTAGAATTGTCCTTTGCATTATAAGCTTGCATCCACACAGTGTCCAACACATATGACCAACATAATTCCATTTCTCCAAATTTAATTAGAGCATGTTTGGGTGTAATTTTGAAATTAAACAATTCAAAAAATGTTACATAGTATTAAAGGCACAAATCTATCACCTGTAATTGAAATTTTCAAAAAAATAATGGTCATCATCACAAATAAAAACAAAAATTCAAAATAATGGCATTTCATGAATTTCTAAGAAATGATCCTAAAATATCAATGATAGTAATGACTCTTACTTTTTTTAATATTAGATATGGGCACACGTGGGTTGCACATGAATAATATTTAAATAATAAAAAATATATATAAATTAATAAATTCTCATATATATATAAATATATATATATAATATGGAATATGAAAATCTAATTATTTGTTACTTTTTGTTGATTCAAGTCATTAGTTTAGACGTTCAACACAATAGATCAAAATTCCTTCTATGGCTAAGAGTTATGGTAGGAATAAGAAGTTAGCTACGAGACCATAGTAGTGGAGAATATGTATAATTCATGAAGTGAATGTCATTATCTTTTTTCTCTTTTTTTTCTTTCCTCCTTTTTTACTGAAATATAAACATTTTTAATTGGTTAAATATATGGGTAAATAAGTGTTTAAAATTTAAAATAAGGGTATAATGGTCAATTAAAAGTTTTTATAAGATACGAACTTTTTAATTAAAGTATATTTTAAGTATATATATATAAATTTTAATTCAAGGTGATGGATTTGTACTTTCAATATTATGTAAAATTTCTAAAATTATTTAATTTTGAATTAGACACCCAAACAAGCCCTTATTTAATGAAAGGCCTACGATTTTGTCCTAGAAATTCAATCAAACTTGACCCACGGCCCATGATTCTGAAGTGAATACCTTGCTGGTCTTCAATAATACCCAAAAGTAGTCCCAAAACTAGAGAAAAACCCAAGCCAATGCAACATCAAAAGGAGTTCATGTTTGTCACAAACTCTGAAGCTGGTAATCCCTAGGTTAGTGTTGTCTAAAGCAAAACAAAAGTATCTCGAAAGTACACACTCACACATGCAGTCACACGGAGTCAAAAGTCAAAACACAAACCTTGGCAAACCCTATGTCTCAATAAAAATAAAATAAAGGCATGGGTAATCGTTGAGTTCAAGAATTTTAAGAATTCATCAGGCCAGTCCTGGGCTATGACTGTGGGAATTACTCTAGGCCTGGAATAGTCATCCTATTTTGGTTCCGGGCCTCGACTAATTATGGCCCAACACACCAAGTCGCTATGAATTTGTGAATTAAAGTGTAATTTGCCCTAACTCAAGCAAAAATTCAACAGTTAAATTCATCTGTTCTTTTTATTTTCTTGGTAACTAATTTATGTTACTTATAAATTTATTTTTACCATGAATCAATAGAATTCTTTTTTTCTCTTACAACATAAGGTATCCTCTCATCAAGGTTAGGCTCTAAGCCCAAACTAATCCTTAGGGCCTAGGGATGGAGAGATCACCCACAAATCTCATTTAATCTTGTCCATCGAATAATTAAGGTGGCAAAAATCAATCCTAGGACATCTGGTTTATGAGTTGTGATCTTTGACCATTTGAATTACTCTGATAGTCTGATGGGTTCATAAATCAATAGATTCAAATAATAATATTCCAAGATCTATAACGATCATATTTTTCACAAAACTTCAACACAAAATTTAAATTAAACAAAATAGACCTACCTTGATCCATTTAGTAACAATGATTCATCCACGATCAAGCGCAACATCACCGTATGTACATATATACTCAACTAAACTCAGTATATATATATATAGTATTGATCAAGTGCTTAAAGGTACGCATACATTGATTGGCATTGCACTTGAATGTTTCACACACATAAGTGCATCACATGCGTTGCACAAGAAATTTTTCTTGAGAAATGTTTTATTTTTCTTCAAAAACATATATAAAATGATGTTTTTTCCTATCATGAAAGAAATATAAAGACATCACAATGTCATCGATAAAGCTACAATTAATGAGGGAAGAAACTCATAATATAACCAACGGTAATTGTCATTTCATATTCTTCAAGCCTATATCATATATCCGATTATGTGCAATATAATATATTTTAAAAAATTGAAGGAAAAAAAAAAACCAATGGGAAGATTTTGTCCTTTTTTTTTCTTTTTTTCTTTTTTTTTTACATAAGATTAATTGTCTATATAAGGCACGAAAGTTAGAACAATCAAAGCTAAAAGATTTAAAAAATAAATTATTTTTGATCTCATGAGTAATTGAAAGAAATATTGGGATATATATATATATATATATATACACAGAGGTGATCTTATCAGCACGTGCTGATATAAGTTACATCAGCACTATGCATTGGGGGTTGTACCCCTTGCATTGATTCAATGCACCTCACATCTCACTAATGCACAAGGTACAACTCCCAATGCAGGTTTTGATATAAGATATATCAGCACGTGCTTACCTGATCATCATCCTATATATATATATATATATATATATCTTGGAAAAAGATTAGTAGGCAGAGTATCGTAAGATGAGTGTTAGCCGACAGTCTGTTTTTCAAGAACTGGTTTTCAGGAGTTGAGTTTGCTCTCTTGTTAGACGGTGGTTACTTACCATTTGGTGTACACATCCACTCGTTTGACGTTTTCGTAGCAAATTGTTGGTCTAATATAGCAGCCCTCATATATCTTATCTATCATTGATGAAATGTATAAACAACTATTTTTAGAATCCTACTCAAATTAAACATGTATTTCTTCAGTTACAAATTATATTTTATGAAAATATTTGTCATTTTCATGAAAATAGAAATATAAAAATAAAAATCACAATTTAGTTAGCTAGCTACATATCTAGCCAGCTAGCTAGATAAATGGCCAGCTATTTTAGCAAATGTCATTTTCCTAGCTAAATGATCTCATTGATGGAAGTATAATTAAGAAAAACTATCAATACTCTAACTCCCAAAATTATTTTAGTTAATGAAATGTGGTAGGGTCAAGCTTCTAACATTGAATTCTTGATTAAAATAACCACTTGGTTGCATAGGAATATGAGGCATAGAATGAAACAAAATCAAGCTATCTCAGAGTTAGAAGAGTAAATTTTGCTTAGATTTGGAAAATTAAGTGTGGTCCATAATTTTTGAATTTCGTGCGATTATTGATTCAAGACAGGCTTCCAAAAAGAGGAGATTTAAAAAATTAAGATACCGAGTTGTGTGGAGGATGTCCCTTTTCCAATTGTCATACAAACAAAATTAAATCACTTCTTCATGAAAATGTGTGTATAATAGGGATTTTTGGAGTTTTAGTTTCATGCAAGAAATAAAGTTATTTATAATAATGAAAGATTTTATAAATATAGTATATAGCTTAGACGGCAACTAGTATGTATTTAAATTACTTCCATTGCTAAGTTAAATAAGGTTTTTTCCTTTCCATTTCTCTTTACATTGTACATTTTATAATACTAGATATTACACACGTGCGTTGCACGTGAATTTTTATCTAATAATAAAATAATTTTATGTTTTAAAAATTGACATACATGTTAATGGTTTTGCTTTTTCTGAAATATGTGATGATAATTCTATTTGTGTTCGAAGGTTTTTTTTTTTTTTTTTGGCAACATAGGTATCCAAATCTTTGATCCAACTAATCTCCTAGAAAATGGGTAAAGCTGTTGTCTACTACATTAATATCCTGATAAATCGGCTAAGTGATTGGCTCACAAGAAAATTTTATTAAGGGTTAAAGTCCAAACATGGATGTTGTGCTTGATGTATCCAGTTTAAAAGACCCTGCTAGCATGATAGTCAAATCATGGCCACACAAAAGATATTAAGGGTTTTTAAAAAACAAATCCACTTTTGTAGTTTAACTGGTCAAGATTTGGCTGTCTATTAGTTTGAGTTTGTATATATATATTTTTAATATTATTTATTTATAGAGAAGTAAAGTTTAAGTTTATTTCTACTAATTCTGTGTTAATTAATGAAAAAAATGAACAAAGGGATAATATAAATCCTGATAATGTCTATTTAGAAGTAGATTTTAAGTTCATTTAAACGACCTCATGAGGCGGTGGCACCGCATGGGTAGGGGTTCTAACAGTTCAGACACCTCGTTACTTTGCAAAAAAAAAATAATGAAGACCCTCTTAATGGTAGCAATTTACATCCATAGGATGATTAAAGGCTACGTGAGAATCTGCCCATATCAATTGTAGCAAAAAAAAAAAAAAGAGTCCCATTTGGGATTTGAGTAGATCTTATGGCTTTTGAATTGTAAACTTAGTTTCGGGCCTTTGGCCCTTACACTTTGTTTGGGGCTCTCATTAATTCAAAAGTAAAAAAATATGTTTTATATATATATATATATATATATCAAAGGCTAACCAAAGTAAGCCTAAAAAGTATATAAGGTTCTACCTCTTTTTCAAGAGTTAGGAAGTTGAATGTAAATTAACTTTATAGGCTTTTGGACCCCTTTTGGTCTATGTCATATATGTGGTTTTCCTCATTTGTTTGTTGTGTTTTTGAATTTCTTGTGTGTGGTTAGGCAAAAATAAAAAAATAAAAAATAAAATAAAATGTCTTCAGGACATGTTCTATTTCATCTTATTCACAACATACACAATGTTGTAATATATTAAATATAATAGTAATATTAATATAAAAATCTATATTTAAACCAATTTATATATATATTGAATATTTATAATTATATCTCTAAACAATATGTCCCAAATAAAAAAAAAGTAAAAAAAAGAATAATAAATTTTATTTGTTCCCGTACCTGGTATTGCTAGGAATAACACCTTGTGATAATAATCTTGTAATGAAAAAAATAACAATAACTATGCTCTAGCTTGCTACTGAACGGCTCCACATACCTTGTGGTAAAAACTAAGAAGAGTCAGTTTTGAGAAGAATAAAAAGAGGAGGGATAATCTTGTGAGGTATTTTAATCTAGTTGTGGTGAAAAGAATCACTATGCTATTTCTACTAAACGGCTCCACCACGTCCCTTGAAATGACTTAATTCTTAAAAGAATAAAAAGAGAAAGAATAACCTTGTGAGATCTCTACTTGGAGTTGGGCCAAATGGTGGCAGGCACGAAATTTTTTGGTGCCATATGGCAAATGCTACACCTCTTTGTGTTTAACCAAATTTTCACACACGTAAAGGCTTTATACCTTCCTCTTTTTTTTTTTCTTTTTTTTTTGGTAGAAAAGACTTTTATATAGGGTCCTAGGTAGTATAGATAGACGAATTAAGGTATGTATTTTATAGTTTCTTTATAATTTTTATTAAGGTATATGTTTTATTTTACTATATTTCCTATATATGCAGAAGGGTAGTAGTGTATTTAAAAATTAAAATAAGGGTATCTTAGTCAATCAAAAGTTTTTCTTACATTCATCTTTTTATAGTAGTATAGATATAGATATAGATATAGATTGGAGCCTATAACATATGATATGAGGCCTCTACGATGCAGTGTAATTAGCGTGTTAGAGCATCCCATGATGTGCAAAGCTCTATTTTATTATTAAAAGAAATCAAAAATCTACTAAAAAGGATAAAAATTAGAAGAGAATTGATAAAATTTTAAAAAGATTCACATGTGACGTGATTCCAATTTAATTATTAATTTTTTTTAAAGAAAAAAAAAAGAGAAGTATTTTGGGAAATAGATAAGAATATGAATGATTGTTTTAAAGAAGTTAATAAATCATATATTTAGAAAAGTTAATAAAGCAATAGATTATCTAACTAATTTAGGGCATGTAACTAAGAATTACAAAGGTTGGGAGTGTATAGTTTTCCATATTGCTAATCCTTTCACCTGTTTGGATCTCAAAAGAAAAAGGGAAAAAAAAAATTATCAAAATTAATTAAAAATGAAAACCATGTATAAGCAATTTCAAGTATTTTTATTTCCTTTCCTTGTAACTTTCCCATATCCAAACTAAGCCTCACAAAGAGAAGGAAATTTTAAGAAAAATAATCAAAATTGATTAAAAAGAAAAACCATATATAAGCAATTTCAAGTATTTTCATTTCCTTTCCAACTTTCCTGGTCCAAATTAAGCTTTCGAAAAAAAAAAACCCAAAAAAAAAAAATTAATTATGAAAATAATGTAACATGGTTAAGACCATGGTCCTCCAAAGTTCAGACCCTTTGCTGACACAAAAAGGGTCAAAACTCAAAACTAATCTTCAATCCTGCACCTTTCCCCGGGAAATGGTAGTTAGTCTCATACTTTGCCTTAAACTTGCCTTATTATGAGAGAATAAAACTTATTTTAATTTTTAAAATTTAATCATATCAATGAGTCTCACAACTTTATCTCTTCATTCTCATTCTCTCGTAATAAGATAAAATGTGGGGTTAACTAACCTTTCCCCCTTCCCCACCCAAACAGTAAGGCACAATGCAAAATTACAAATTACCAAAGACAAGAGTTAGGTGTGTCACTCCGGCTCATTATATCCCCAATCTCCATTCCCTTTCTTATCGTGCGCCGTTTTACTTCTCCGTCACGGCGTGTATAGTTTTGGTTTAATAGTGACAAAACGATCATGAGTTCGGACGGATGCCATTTGTCGCTCTAGTCTCTCCGCCTTCAATTCTTCTCCTTCTGGTCTTTCCGATCCGATCGCCAAAACCCTAGCTCTCACTCCCCGCCCCCAATTCTAGAGAGAGAGCGATATACATACATATATAATAGTTATATATACAGAGAGATCAGATGATGATGAGACGGAGTCCTCCGCGGCACCGGCACGATGGGACTTCGCCGCTACCGTTGGGGATGGATTGGAGCCCTCCGCCGCGGAAATGGGTGAGTTTTGTCGGTGCCGTATGAATTGCGCATTGCGAATTTGATGATTACATGTTTTGTGAATTTGGTAATATAAGTCAATTGATAGGTCGCCATGCATTGAGATTCAGTGGGTTGTTTATGGTGATCGCTTTAGTTTTTGCTACTCTATGTAATTGATTGAGTATTTAGGGCTATTCGTTAGTTTTATATTTATTAATTGAAGTTATAAATGTATAAGAGAGAGAAAGAGAGAGTGGCATGTAATTTATTGTAAATTGGGTTTTTTCATTTGTTTGATTAAGTGAGTTATTTCTCCCGAGATTAAATTATTTAAGTTATATATATAAATTTGCTTTCCAATTATGGTTTACAACATATGGGTGAACATCAGTTTTGTGGATGGTAGGTGCTAGAATGCCGTTCACTAGTCCCCAATGACTGTTACAATGTTCACTGCAAATGATATGAATTTTCACTTTTTTTTTTTAATTTTCCCGAATGTTATATTATTATTAGTGTATATATATATATATATTTTTTTTTTTTTTTGAAATTCTACGTGGGTGTTTGACGTTCTGGATGTGAGAAGCATTCATTATTCTAAAGACAAATTTAGTCATCTGAAAGGATGCTGGTGAGAAGAGAGGTGTTCTAAAACCTGTAGTAGTGATTGACGTGATGAAGAGGGAGTTCCTGTTGAATAGATTATTCCCTTGTGAATTTTATATCTTAAAAGGTAGATGGATTTCTTTGACTTCACCTTTACGCTGGCAATTCGTGTTGGTAGATGTGTTCAAATCGTGTTGAGACATAGATACTCAAGAATATGTGTCAACTCGAACACAGCCTGTTTATTAATTGTGTTAATTTTCCATGCACTAACACGACTCGATTATTAAGTAGGTAACATGACATGACATGTGTAACTTATTTAATAATGAATTTGTGTTTGGGTCGACATGTATATAACCTGATTATTACCTGAATTTATCATCGTAAAATTATTTTTAAACAAAGAAAAAAATAGAGATTATTAATTACGCATAGAGGCTATCATGGATAGATAGATAGATAGATATGAAGAAGGCTATGATTACACCATTTCGCTGTAAGAATGGTTTGGTATAATCCCCAGGATTTAAATCAAGATGAAAGCGCTTTAGTTCAAATTCCTGGAAAAGACTCTACAAGAGGTCATGTACAAGAAAAAAAGTTTAGACTCAATATCATAAAAATCGAATACATCAGAATTGGCTCCGACTTATTCATTTGCAACAATCAAACTCAAAAGAATCATGATTCAGTTAATTGTCCATTGACTGGCATTCAAGATTTTCTAACTAATAGGGGTGAGGGACCGGCAAGCGCATACAAAGCCATTCGAGGGTAGCCAAGGAAGGAAATAAGCAAGGACAGCTTATAGTCTTGTTCTGGAAAAAAGTCTTATCAAATCTTCTTCTTATCAATAAAAAAAATGGAAAAAAGAAAAGAAAAAGTGTTATCAAATCTTCCAGTGTCAAGTTGTCACAAGTAGGTTCTTTAGTCATAGCTAGACAGCCAAGATAGATGTCCTTATACTGTTTATATATGGCCCTATATTTTGTCAATCTTGTAGAGAGGTTAATAAATAATGGCTAGTTGAATGGAAAAACCACCAGAAAAAATCTATTTAAAAAAATATATATATATATATTCTTGTTGATCCCTGGCCAGTTCTTGTGGCTGGGTAACGCTGTGTTGGTTGATTTTCATTGGTTCACCTTGGTATTTAAATTGACTTGCTTGCAAAGCCGAAGTGATCCAATGGAAGGCCCCGGTGACATTTTGGCCCGTTCAGTTGGTTGGTCAGGTCAGGTTTTTAAACTCTTTAAAGAATAGGCGTTACTTTATTATGTAATTCCTCTCTTCTATGAAAATGATTGGAGAAGAATTTATTCATTTTCATAATGTCATGTCATATCTCATTCTTTTACCTTTAAAGAGAAATTGACACGGCATTTAATGCTCTACAGACAGTTATCCACCTTTCTGAAACACTACATGTGTTACAGTTGAGGATTTTGTTGTTTTTTTTTCGTAAACCATTTCTACAAACTGAATTCTTGTTAATTGTTATTACCCTCAGCAACTAATCTGCATGTACTTTCTCACTTGATATGCAATTGGTGCGAAAGATTTCTTCACAGTCAACTGACATCATATTTGGTTTTGGCAAATAAGGCACATTGGATAACTCTGCCTCCATCCATTTTTTTGATGAAGTAATTGTTTATAAATAAAGAAAAAAGGGCTTAGCCCAAGTACATCAGGAATATACAAAAGAAAGATTGCGCTCATTGGTATGACTACAAAACCACCAAAAAAGACTTTTCACAAAAGAGGACTTAAGGTCAATAGTTGAGGCTTTGGAATACTCAAAAGTTCTCAAGTTCCTTTCCTTCCATAAACACCAAAAGAGGACTTAAGCCCAAGTGCATCAGGATAACTCTACCTCCATCCATGTTAACGCCTTTTAGATACTCTTGGTCCTTGTATGGTGAATTAATGATATTGGTTGGTTGGTCCCACCTGATTCTCATACTCTGAAATACATGTTCATTTTCATGGTTGTTAATGCTACCAGTATGTCAAGGACTTTGGCTGGTCATTGAGCGGCTATATGTCTTGATTGAGATACTTTGTGATATGGCAATATGGCGTCTCCTCCAAATGCTCCTTGAGTTGTTATATTACCATATCCTAGAATTTCTTTACATGCATTATGGTCTTAATTAGATAGTGCTGGAGTTTGGGGTGGAAGATGCATCTGTTTAGTTAGCATTTTTTATCTTCCTATTGATTTTGGTAATTATGTAATTCCCCTACCAGTTTGACTTTGCTTGTTTTGATGGTGTTCTTTTTCCGTAGCCTGTAGTCATGTGTATGCCTCAACAAACTTAAAGGTATGATGCATCAGCTAATGCAGATTATCTCTGCTTAAACATGTAAATAATGTTAAATGTCTCTTCTGAAATTATCTCACACTCACTTTTTGCTGAAAGCCTGAAAGTAGTTTGAACTTATCTGTACACTCTTTAACAGTTTATAACCCTCACATGGATTTTGTAATCTTGTTCAACAAAACCTGAGAGGAATTGACTTGTAGGAATTGGTCTTTAATACTTCTCACATCTAGGGCTGTTGGATATATTTGAATGACTACGCATTTTGGCTCATGATTAGATGTACTTGTACTTGCTTAAAAGGTACATGGTGTATATTGTGCACGTGCATGCGTGTGAAGGTAACTGCATTAGGAAATTGAAAAGCCATCTTATGAAATTACCATTTGGAGCAGATGTTTTCCAGAGTGTATTTTGAAGAATTTGGCATAACTACTTAAGTCATGCGGGGATGAATTAAAGGACCATAATGTGAGAATGTTCATATCTTCCACGTGCTTCTTTGAAAAAGCTGTCTAGTGTAGGTATTGTCTGTCTGAGGTTGTACTTCGGACCTGGGTTCAAGAAGCCTCTTCGGCTTGACCAACTTCTCATGATCTTATTTCGGATTGGTAGTTAAAAGGGGGTAACAAAGAGGCTAAAGTAGTTTGGAGAATGGCCCCTCAGGTTATTTTTTGGTGCATTTGGAGAGAGAAGAACCTTAGGTCTTTTGAAGGGGTTGAAAAGTCCGTTATTGATCTTAAATCTATACTTACTATGAATCTCTTTTTGTGGTTTGTTAGTTATGCTAATTCTATCAAACCTTCTTTTGTACTTTTTATTGATTCCCTAGAACTATAAAGGGATTTGTTTTTGCACTTTTGTGCTTGTATATGTCTCATGTACTTGGGCTAAGCCTTTTGTTTTTAATACAATATTTACCTTATAAAAAATAAATAAATAAATAAATAAACTTCTTCACCTCCTTTCCTATAAAAATAAAATTTAAAAAAAGAAAAAGAAAAAGAAAAAACATGTTGCAATTTGATTTTTCCTGGACTGACATATTCAGGGCATTTTTGGCAATATTGATCTAAACAAGTGCATACTAAAGTTGCATAGATTGAGGGTTCTATTATTTTTTCTGACCAACTTCTATTTATTAAATCTCTAGGGTGGCTATGCTCAGATTTTTCTTGCTAAATATCATTACTCAATTGACTATTCAGTTGACACACCTTTTGCTCACATGTTTTTAGATTATTGTGCTTGAGTTTGGCTTTTAGTTCTTCTTGTCACAGAAGTATTTTATTCTTTTTGTAGATTGGGCGGGACACTGTTTGGCCACATGATCCTCACTCGGGATGGAGTTACTGTGTCACAATTCCTTCTTGGGTTGTCCTTCCAAAATCAAGAGATTCAGATCCCGTAGTGGTACTCAAATTGAATGTCTCTCCAGTGTTTATCTATGCGAAGGGTTAGATGTTGTTATACTATCTTCTGGAATTGACATGAAAATTTATTGAATTTATTTGTAAGACATGAACGAGGGCATGTTTCGTGCTTTTCTTTTTCTTTTTTTTTTTCTTTTCCCCTTAATAGTTGGTTTTGAATTTGGTATCTGAAATTTAGTTTGTTCTTACATCATTCTAATCAGAAACAAAAGAAAATGAGACGAATATGACTAGTCTTCTTTGTTCAAATGATGTTTTTTGTCCATTCCTTTATGTTTGTACCACTCTTGGTCTTCAGGCTGGATACAGACATACAGTTAGCTGTTGTCGTGTGATTGTGTCAATATGGTCAAATAACATATTAGTTTTTGTGTTCAAGATGTTGACCACTTGTTAAATGGGTTGGGTTTGGGCTGGTTGTTTCCACTACAATGCGGTACACACTCATTCCGACCCAACCTGAAAATCAAGGTCAGGAACCAGTGCTTCATACTACAAAAAGGGTTTGTAACTTTTGCTAAACTTAATGAAACTTAGGACCAGACCGAGTCTTCCTGGGATAAACCATGCCGATGTGGATCGGTTTGGTTTAGGTCTCAAGTTGGACTAGAATACTAGATCAAGTTTAACCCCTTGCTAAAACATGCGAATATGTGATGCAGTACACTGAATAACACAACACACATTGTAGTTCATAATTTATATATTAGATGTTTATTGTTACCAACTAAGCCTTAGTATTGAGGCGGGAGGGCAATCGTGTTCAAGAAATGTAATTTTTCCCATCCCACTATATAAGTGGTTATATACATTGTATAGAATTTCAAAAGTGTGCCCATATTCTATTTTTTTATGGCCCTGCTCTGAGTGTTTTGATGAAGTATTCTTGGAATATAATGTGATATTAAATGGAAAAAATTTACTGCCCATAATTTAAATATACTAAATTGGGTTTTGATCCAGTTTGGCAATGTATTGGGTCAAGGTTGGGCCAGATTTGGGTTGGAAAAATGCCCGTAAAATCCTCACCAAAACCAATTATATTAGGTCACTTGGCATCTCCAGCTTGGAAATTTCCCACTATGGTTTCACATAAAGATATTAAGGACACAAAAGTGAATAATGGCTTGTAAACACAACCAAGGCTGGGGCTCTGGCCTGTATAGTTAGCATGTTGCGAGTTTTTCTCCCCTTAGGGAAATTTAATAATAGTTTTAAAATAATTGATTAGAACATGTATTAGCTCTCTAGTCTCATGCACTTTGTGTTATTGGATTGATTCATTGTGACTCTTCTCTACATCCTTGAATTTTGTTCGTATCATGCTCCTCTTGTTTGAAATAACTTGTTTTCAAACTATTATGGGATAATAATATGTTCAACCTTTTCACATTGCATATTGGACATTGATATGAGTTGATGACCATGACCAACATTTCTTCATGCCTCACTTCTTTCTGTAAAAACCATTGATTATTTCAGAAGAAATTTATTTAATTTCTTATAATAGAGTGTCAATCCATTTGGGGGAATTTTAGAACTTATTAAGGAGCTAAGCTAGCATGGTTTATACAATTTTAAAAAATCAATGAAGACGTGTGACATACTTCGAAGAGCATTAATGACTTTTACGCGGTTTATTCAATTTATAATAATCAATGAAGATGTGTGATAAACTTCGAAGAGCATTAATAATTTTCCTTACTAGCTGGATTGGAATCTCATCTGTTTAGGTGCCTCCGATTGAGATAGGCAATAACTGCTTCCAAAATCCTGTTAGGATCACATATTCACGCGTAAATCTTTAGAGCCATTTTTTAATTTAATTAGGGGCCAGCCACTTGTACCAGACCAATTGGTAATAGGAAAGAGAAAAATAACAGATAAAAAAATAGCCCTTATCATCCTCCATTTTGATCTAAGTCCCAACCATTGCCGTTCTAGCAGGATTGGCCTTAGAAATTTATAAGAATACACTAGTTTTTCCTCGCTGATAAAAAAATAAAAAAATAAATACCGATTGAGATAGGCAATAACTGCGTCCAAAATCCTGTTAGGATCACATATTCACATGTAAATCTTTAGAGCCATTTTTTAATTTAATCGGAATCTCATCTGTTTAGGTACTTCCGATTGAGATAGGCAATTACTGCATCCAAAATCCTGTTAGGATAACATATTCTCATGTAAATCTTTAGAGCCATTTTTTAATTTAATTAGTGGCCAGCCACTTCTACCAGACCAATTGGTAATAGGAAAGAGAAAAATAACAGATAAAAAAAATAGTCCTTATCATCCTCCATTTTGATCTAAGTCCCAACCATTGCCGTTCTAGCAGGATTGGCCTTAGAAATTTATAAGAATACACTAGTTTTTCCTTGCTGATAAAAAAAATAAATAAATAAATAAATACACTAGTTTTTGACCAACTTTCTATATTGGAAACTTGTATTTATGTAGTGGTTGCCAAGAATCTTCTTGCAGCAAGAAGTTAATTAGGCTTTTTGAGCTAGTAGTGTTTTCAGAGATCATTCTTTGGCACAAAAATTGCCTCAATCTGATATGGTATGAAAGACTAAGGCCATCTTTATTTTTTGTGAAAATTGTGCATTATGATGGTACTCTGGGAGTTACTATTAAAAGCACTTATATGGTGTGAGATACCAGAAACATTCACTAGCTTTGTGAGATTAATGTATGTATTAGCTTTTTTTCCCCCCAGTAACAGGTTACATTCTTGAGTGGTTTAATTTTCTTGCATTATTAAATTTTATTTGTGAAATGTTGCTTGGTAGCTTGATAATACCAAAAGTATACTTACCCGATTTGTTTCCATCTCTCTCTATCTCTGAATTTCTGGAAATGTTGCTAGTTTTTAAAGAATATAAAAAATATACTGTAGAGAAGAGATATAGATTTTTTATTTTTTAACCTAACTTGCCAGTTATGTGGATGTGTGTGAATTGCTGGTAAGACTGTACCAGCTTTAAGGATGTTCTATTTTAACATTTTTCTAGTGACAGTTTTACAGGGTTCAGGTTGGTGTCCAATCTCCAGAAGGAATTACAACTACACGGGGAGTATTAAGAAGATTTAATGATTTCTTGAAGTTATTTGCCAATGTAAGTCCTTTTTATTTTATCTTTTTTATATTTTATATATTTTTGCCCCCCTTTTTTCATTTTAAAAATCAAGTGGGTTGTTGACTTAGATTATGATGACTTGATTGTTCTCTGGACATTACTTAAGGAAACAGGCTTGCTTCTTTTCTCTTTGAAACAAAATGATATGAAGACATCCTTATTCTGTTATTGGCTCTCTTTTGGCAGCTTAAAAAGGCATTTCTTAAAAAAAATCTCCCACCAGCTCCACCCAAGGGACTCTTGCGGATGAAAAGCAGGGCGATGTTGGAAGAGGTGGACCATGTGTTTTTTTTCTTTTAGTTTGCATTACTTGTGTTGAATTTATTTTTCCTATATGTAATATTTTTATGAAATCATGTTGATGTCACGGGTCAACCCACCAACCTGAGCTGTTGAACAGCTGAATTGTGTCCCAGTCCACTTGACAGACTGGTAAATAGGCTAGTTTTAAGACATTGGTTTTCACCCAGTGCAGTCAGCTAGCATTGGAAATGCCTTTTTTTATTGTCCCGACCAGAAATTGCTGTACTCACTTGGTTGACCTGGAAGTGATTCTCAGCACTTTTGGGTTGCTTGATGATTTAACTTAGAATAATCTGGAAGCCACTCAAAGGGGAGGTCTTTTAAACAGGAAAAAACAGGAAATAAAATGAGCCTATTTGCTTGTGATTACAAATGCTTTTTTTTTTTTCCTTCTTCTTTATCTTGGTGTTTTTCCTTCTAAGTGAACACATTTTTCAGAAGAGGACGAAATCGCAGATTGCAGGGACTCTGTAAGAAATATTAGCTTTACGCCTTTACATCAGTTTTAGCTTGAGGAATTTTTGCTAGTCATGGTCCATATGTGCTTTCAAATTCTGATCTGGCAGAAATAGAAACTACATTCTATTTTTTACCCATTTGAGCAAGGTTTTAACATTTGTCTTTGGGTTGGGCTTTGGCCACTCGATGAGTCGAATTGACTATTCAAAATTGATGGAAATGTTTAGAACCATGTATGAGAGTATAATACATACTTGTGAAATGAGTTTTTTTTTTTTTTTTTTTTGTTAATGGATGACTAATGTTCTCAAAAGGCTTACTTTTGTTGCAGCGAAGGTGCTCTTTGGAGGAGTGGATGATGAAGCTACTGTCTGACATTGATATATCAAGAAGTGTTGTTGTGGCGGCCTTTCTTGAACTAGAAGCTGCTGCTAGGTCATGTATGTGTCTTTATAATTCATCAAGTGTAGGGAACTTTGTTTTTAATCTTGCCTAATAATATTTGATAATATCTCAGTGATATTGAAATTAGGAAAATTTTACTTCTTATTTTCCATGAGTTTTTTTTTTTTTTTTGCTCTCTCTCTCTCTCTCTCTCTCTCTCTCTCTTTTTGATGAGGTTTTAAAATTTCATTCCATATTATTATTCTTTTCAGCATTCCAAGATGTTAATCTGAACGCTTCAGAAGAAAATCCTTCCGGAAATAGCACAATTTCTGCGCTTGAATTTCATCCTAATTCAAGCCTCTCTATGGTTGCTGGTAGTTCATCAATCACATCAGATTATGGTAGTGATACTGCCTATGAGACATCTGAGTTTGGAACACCAAGGCTAGGAAGGGATCGCAATTCTGAAGTTGGTATGGAGGATCTAGCAATGGATGAAGATTTGACAAGCCCAATAGAAAAACTTGTGAAGTATGGAATGTCCAATATAGATGAGGGACTGTTCATAGGAGAAACGATTCTAGAGCAGCTGGAAGGTCTTCCTAGACATAAATCGCAAGCCAGAACAGTTGACAGTATTTTGGGAAAGTATACAGATAATGGAAATGCTTCTAAAGCTGCATTTCTTGCAGGGGATAGGATGGACATTTTGTCTGAGCTAGAGGATCATAAGGTAATTGGCCATGCTCGAAAGATCTCAAGTGAGAGTGTTGGAAGTGACATAAGTTCTTTAAGAGGTAGTGAAATTTCAAATACAGGGATTCAAAATTCATCTGGTGATGGCTCCCTTGACTTTCCTGGGGGTGCTGAGGGTTCAAGAACCATGGAAATACTCAGTAACGCAGAGTTGCAATTTTCGGGTGACACACAACTAGTTCTTCCATTGGATCAGCGCTATAAATTGAACAGGTTTATGATGACCATGCAACGGAGACTAGTCACAGCAAAAACAGACATGGAGGATCTTATAGCAAGACTAAATCAAGAAATAGCTGTGAAGGATTACCTTACAACAAAGGTATGTCAGAATTTATTATGCTTTCCAGATGTCCTCTTTTGCTTGTTGTATTCGTTGGCAATGAACTTCAAGTAGTTTTCCCATCCACTTCTAGCCTGGTCTTTATGACAGTTATTATATTGGAGGGATCAAAATGGAATGACTAACTTATCGTTTGTATTTTGGGTCTCTTTTTTATGAAACTGTTACAGAGTGGATGTATTTATAGTCAATATTAAGGTCATTCCACACTCCCTCTCCATTTTCACAACCATGTGAGTTGTCCTGCTTTGGGATTTCTGTTATGATTATGGGAATTGGAGATGCCCATGTCTTGTGAGTTGTTTGTGTTCATCATTGGCAATGCCTCGCTCAACAAGTTGTTGCTGGTTACTAAAATCTTGTTTTGCTTCCACCTATAAATTAGGTAGATTGTCTTCCATTAACGATTACCTCAGCCTCCCCCTCTTCCTCTAACAGCCATTCACTTAAAACAAGCCTATTCTTTGTTTTGTCATTTGTTTTCATCTGATGTTTCTAAATTATATTAATTTACTCTCCTTATTTCATCCTATATAATAGCCACTCCTAGACTCATGGATGTATTTTGTTTATCATTTTAAGTGTTTTGATTTAATGTGGCATTGAAACTATACACATGATTAATAATCCTAGTTTTATGTATATAATATCTTTACATGTAGATTAAGTAGCATGGATTGTGCAATGTATTTTTAATGGATTGATCTTTTTTACAAGAACATCATAGCTTATTATGGTGCGCTGGCCATAACTAATTGCTTCTGCAGGTCAAGGACTTGGAAGAGGAGCTTGAAACTACTAGACAGAAAAGTAAAGAAAATTTGCAGCAAGCTATTTTAATTGAAAGGGAAAGATTTACCCAAATGCGGTGGGATATGGAGGAACTTCGGCGGAAGTCATTGGAAATGGAGTTGAAGTTGAATTCTGAACAAGTATTATATCTTCAAATTTGTCTTGTCTGATTTAATATTTACCTTCTCCTCAATTAAGTACTATGATGATTCCATGAGTAATATGTGAGACGATTCCAGGGTGAAAAGTTACATACAGGATCAAAAGAGGTATTTGCTGTTGAGGAGAAAGAGGCACTGCTGCAGGAGTTGGATGCTACAAAAGAACAGCTTGGGAACTTGCTGAAACGACATGAAGAGCTAGAGGTGAAATCAAAAGCAGATATTAAAGTTCTTGTTAAAGAAGTCAAATCTCTCAGAAGTTCTCAAACAGAATTGAAGCAGGAGCTTAGTCAGTCACTGAAGGAAAGATCTGAAGCAGAGGTAGTTTGTCACTTTAGTAAAGCATACCTAACATTTCAGTTTTTTATCTTCTCACCATATGAAGCCACACAAGGAAGAAAAATTAAGGCCAAGAAAGCTGGTAATCTAATAACAGATGGTTTTCTGCTTTCTTCAGATGTTGTTTTAGGTCCCTTTGATTTTAGTCATTAGTATTACCAAATTTTTCTTTCCCTTTCAAGTGGGCCCTATTGTTTATTTTCTTATTCGCTCATCAAAATATAGAAGGATAAATGAGAAATTTACTCATTATCTCACACCTAACCCTCTTATTACTCCCTCCGTCATACAAAGATAGGCCATTTTTCATACTTTTTTTTCCCCAAAATGTTTGTTCACTTTGAAAACCATAATTTTTTTTACTTTCCTATACTGCCCTTTGTTATATCATAAATTACATTCAACACAAAACCCAATACCAGTTTGGCACTATTTTGTACGTCTTATAGTAGAAGGGTACTTTTGGAAAGAAAAAGTTTAATGGGTGAAGAGTCAATGCATTAATAGCTTTTCTTAATCTGCATATTTTGTCAAAAATGGCTTATCTTTCTGGTATGGAGGGAGTATTATTTTTTCCATAAATGAACTTGCTTCGTCTTAGCTCAATTTTTTGTAGAAGAGCTAGAGTATGAAGATCCAAAGTTTATCTTGAGTTGCTGAAATTGGGTGTGTATTTTCAGAGACTCCTTCAGCAGGAAAAACAAAGGAGTGAGCATGCAGAAACCTCTAGGAGAAAGTTGCTACATGAATGTGGGATTCTACGCAATCGGCTTCAAGAGTGCAACATTAATTTCGTCACTGAAGATGATGATAAATTTAACTTAAATTCTTCATCACTATCAGATGCCTTGCATCTCTTAACCACATCTGACGACCGAATTGGCCTCCTCCTTGCAGAGGTACTTTTCATATCATCACCCTATTGTCTTAAAAATTTATTACCTTTCACTTTATCATCTCTTCTGATTATTCAACTCTTGTATACCAAGTTGCTATTTGTTATTAAAGTCTGGAAGTTAAATACTTTTTTTTGTTTGAATATTTTCTAAGATTGAACTAAATGTTATTCTCTCTTGTGCCCTGGTTATTTTTATTCAGTAGGCAATTGGTATCAACACAATGCTTACATGTTTTGGATGCAGTGTGTTAGTTTAAGCTACCATAGTACCATGACCAAGCAGTAAAGGTTTATTCATTTATTCTCTTGTTTCTTGGTTATTTATCTCTCTTTTTAAGGCATGTTGCCTCATGGAGGGAAGTGGCTGTGAATCTAATTATGTCAATGATCAATTGAGAGAGTGAAAGGCCTTTTTTTCAATTCATCCCAGATGGTCCAAATAATTGCTTGGATACCACACCTCTTCACATTTGACCCCCCATATCAGTAAAAGAAAGCTGCAAGAAAGAGAAAGAATCTTAATGTTGGCCTCACTCACTGAAATGAAGGACATCTCCAACAAAATAGCACAGCTGGAAAAGTCCACCATCTTTTTAGCCAACCCACATAGGAATGTTGGAGAATTGTTCAAAATTAAAATTTCTTGGGTAGACTCTTAATTAATTGACACTTTTGCCCCTTTCAAAACAGACCCCATTAATCTCCAACTTAGATTAACAACTTGCCAGCAAACATTTTGGAATTACCAAAATAAACCTTCTCCGTCAAGCTATAAGAGTTGTTCTATGTGTGGATCAATGGAAAATAAAATAAGGAAGAAAGGAGGAAGAAGAAGAAAGAAAGAAAGTGGGAGTCTAGCTTAGGGTTTCTCCCATCTGATCATTTTATTTATATTATACTTAATGCTACAATGACAAAACTACCCTTCAGCTAATAATAATAATAATAATAAAACATGCGGAAAAACATCACATTTAATAATATTGAAAAATAAGTTATACCTCTACCCATCTCATTCAAGCCATCAAAATGTTATAAAAATTTATGTGCTCTCCTCACCCCTCTAAAGCGATACCTATGCTCTATAAGCCTTTTCTCCTCTACTCATATTTACTGAATACGAAAATCATGTGGAATATCTTTATTAGTCTTAACAAAGAGTCCAGCCTAAACATTTTTATTATTCGTTTTAGAAAAGGTTCTGCACTATGCACATGCTCATAACCTCATTAGATCTTTAGGATGGCTATTCGTGTTGGCAGGTCGTGTTTGGTTGGTTCTAGATACATGTATTCGAGAATACAGGTCAACTCAAACACAACCCCGTTTATTAATTGTGTCGAATTTTTTAATACGAATGCAACCTGATTATTACCTAGGTAACACAACATGACACATGTAAGTATGTAACCTCTTCCATAATGGGGTCATATTAGGATATGTCTAGATCAACACAAACATAACCCTAATTGACCTGTTGACAGATTTTTAAATAATGAAAAATTAGAGATCATTCATCATGCACGTAAGTTATATCATCTACATCAAATACGAAAAAATAAGAAATAGTTATATGTGTGTGTGTTTGTGTATGTGTTTGTGCATGTATACAAAATTGATCTTATCATGGAATCCCTGATCCATGCCACGTGTGGACTTCTAATTTAAGTTGTCCATTATCATCCATCGGCCAAAACACATGTCACTTAAATACGAGGTACAAGTTTAAAGAAATGGGTTAAAGGGCCAAAACAGGGAACACGTTTAATGCTCTCCTATCTCTTTCACCACGATTATAGGGGTTTCTAGCAGCCTATAACTATTTATAAAACCCATATATATATATATATATATATATATACACACACAAATTTGATCATATGTGGGATATCCTGTACGATCACGGACAACCATGATAGTTCGGGATATCCCGCATTTGAATAGCCCTCTATAAATATAGACACACATGGTAAAGAAAACTACATCAAAACTCTATATATATATATATATACAGTCCTTCTATTATCAGGTGCATTCCAAAACTCTACCGAGTGATTTGTATTTTGTGAATCCAATTGTTGGATTAGATAGCCTTCTCATGTAGGTGTTCCATGCCAAAAATCAAGTTGATCTTAGATTGATTGCTATTCGATCCAAAACATGCATTTTTTAATCAATAACATTTGCTCATTTATGTACATTTCGAATGAAACAACTCTTAATCTTAGATCAACTTGATTTTTGGCATGCATGACCAACATATGAATCAAATTTAATCCATCGGTTGGTTTGGCCAAATACGAGTTGCACATAAGAGTTTTGGAGTGCACTTGATGCAAAATTGCCTCACGTGCACCTGATAATAGAGGGACTATATATGTGTGTGTGTGTGTGTGTGTGTGTATGTGTGCTTTTGAAGCTCATTTCGCATATTATATTTTGGGTGTTTTGGAAGGAGAGAAATAATAGGACATTTTCATATGAGGAGATTTCAGTAGAGGTGCTTAAAAAACAGGTTTTAGACTTTCGTTTGCGTGGGGCGAGTTGGATGATTTTTGTAATTGGAGGCCCCTTAGAGAATTTTGGAGATTTACTTTATAGGTTTTTCCTGTACACAGCCTGTGTACAGGGGCTTTGCTCTCTTTTTGATTAATAAATTACCTTATCAAAAAAATATGTACTCACACACAATGTGAGCAACTAATGAAAAGAAGTGATCCGAGCATATTCAGTGTCCTTTCATGGCATCTTTTTGAGTTGAGCATGTCCATTCATGCTCATGGAAGTACTGATTATATATATATATATATATATATATAGGTTGAGAGCTTCATCAATGCTGTTGGGATTGGAGCGATCCAGGCCACATTGTGGAAGGCTTATTTAACCTCCATTAAAGGTGCAGGTTGGACAGCGAGCAATGATGAACCCTAGAATCATGAGAGAGGGATTGATTTGCGAATGGGGCTTATCCCTATTTCATAACTGTACAAGATGCACATAGAAGAAAAAAAAATTCTGTTTCAGACCGAATATCTGGTCCCTATCATGCTGTAAAACATACTCCTTTTGGTATTGGAATCCCATTAAAATCCTTAATTACCTAGGCCCATGAAACACTGTGCAGAACCATCTCAGCCATGAACTCATTAGACTTCATGCTTTCGAAAGTGATGCAGAACTATACAAATCACGTAGAACACAACTCACAGAGAAGAGAGAGAGAGAGAGAGAGAGAGAGAGAGAGAGAGAGAAGAAGAGCAAGAAGAGGGGGAAAACCCTAGGCTTCACACCTAAGGATTGTTTGGAGTCGGCACCAAATGGTGAGTAGCAGCAATCTTAAATCATTCAATAGCCTAATGAAACCGTAAAATCAAGAATCTTATATAGACTCAATATATCAAATATGGAAATAACTAACAATCCCATGAATAAGTCAAAATGAAATAAAATTCCATAAGCTCATCCTACTTCCTAGGCCTTTAAGGTCATCGAGCCACAAGGTCACCAAAATAGAGTGCATAGCAATGTTGCTGGGATCTCTTGACCCCCCTTCAAACCTCGATCCGAGGTCCCCAACCCTGAAATGCAATTCATTCACGATCTGAATTTCCATTTCTAGCGTCCCGAAATATAAAGGAGACACACACACACACACGGATACTTTTGTTTGCAAAGTAAGAACTTTTAACTCCAAAATTAGGATTATTTGCAATTATATGAGAGACTCAAACTACTATAAAATGTTGGTAAATTCTATATATAATTCAATTTCCAAAATCATTCAATATTTAAATTTAATTAAAGTTTTACTTTTCATAATATTACGAAGGAATCTGTCTCTCAATAAAAAGGGAATACATAGATATACATACATACCCCCTAGCATTCTGTACCATAAAGCATTGTTGTCTGCATTTAAGTGGTGCTTTAAAACTAGATGAGAATTTAGAAATAACATGTTCATAAAATGAATGTAGCTGTGATGAAGATTGAGATGGATGCGTCACAGAACTAGAAAGGCATAAATTAGAGATGAATGTAAAGACTAGAATTTGGGGGTATCATCAAATATTTGACTAGATGATGAATAGCCTACTAAGGTGATTGAGTCTATCTAACAAAGACTAGTGATTGCACCAATGAGGAGCAATGCACAGCAAATTTAGGGTTTGCCAACACAAGGGGAAGGCCATAAAGGACATGGGTTAAGATAGTGTTAAAAGACTATTGTGACTTGTGCTTAGCGAAAGATCTGAAAAACCTTGTTGAGTAGTTTGTACAAGAAAGTTTGTGGCCCAGGGAACAGCCTAGACATTTTCTGCATGACTTATTTGCAGATGTTATCCAAGTTATAGATGTCCATGCATTTGCAGCCTAGTTACCATATTTGTTTTCTGAAGCTTACAGTGGTTGGTCGGTTGGACCTCATTATAGTCATTGCAGTAAAATATGGTTATTAATATATGTATAGTATATGCAGCATGCTTGTATTTGTTTCTTGACTAGATCCTTCTTGCATGTTCCTCTGTACACTTATATGTTATTTTTCTTCATCAAATTGATCAGGCCCAACTCTTAGCGCATGATGATGAAACCGACATTTCTGATGTCAATAAAGTTCACAAGAATAATGATGATACGAGGACAACAGATGATGAGTTGAGGAAGATACTGACAGATATCTTCATCGACAATGCTAAATTGAGAAAACAGGTTAACTCTGTTATCCGTTGTGCTCTTAAAATAGACACTACGTCTGAAAAAACTGCTGAGGAAGCTCCTTTGAGAGCAATTGTACTTGATGAGTTTTTAGACAGATGAAATGGGGGTGAATGTTGTAAAGTATAAATGATGCCCCCATCAATTACCATTACCATTTTCTGTTTTATGGTAACCTCAACAAATGCAGCAATTAGCCTTGTAATTTTGTGGTACCACATATACGAGTCCTTAGATTGCCTTTCGCAATGTTGTTGTATTCTTCTTTTTGCTGACTTGAATAATGAGATAAAAAAAAATGAGAAGAAAACCATTAATGAATCTGAATACGTGTTTGCTCAAGTCTTGTGTCCAAGTCTTATTTATGAATCTGAATACACTAATAACGAGATAGATTGCATATGGCCTGAGGTCCAAGAACCCTTTCATACTGAAGTTACGACTGAAAAATGGCCTAAACTACGTTAAATTGAAAACATCAAAAATGAAATATTTCAACTGAGGTTCGATGGAGATTAATTGGGTCCTTCAAAAGAGCTTAGGGCTATTGAGTGAATGCCACCTTGAGTGCCCAACTATGCATATTCGTCAGAGTCAATACAGTTTACGTTCTTGTGATATTAATGGAATATCATTTGATAAACTCAGCTGACATTGATGATTGTTAGTATTGGATGTTCCTTCAACAACAGCTGATAGACATTCTCAACATGATAGCAAGCTTAATAACTTAGGTCAATCTTCAGGCTTAAAATAAGGGTAATGCATATCGATGCCTACAACACACTGGATTTCATGGCACAATAAAGTTGGATTCCAAATATTATTATCAGGGTCTCAAAGCAGAGAATTTTTAATTCCTCGTTCAAAACTGTAAATGGTACATAACAGCCTACAAAAGACGCAGATCTCTCAGAGGGAGAAATTATACAAGAGAAGCCTTGTGAAGGCAGCACTCAGTGACCCAAACCTTCGTGGGGAAACATCACGGAACTGTCACCCAAGCATCATCTTTTGCATAATCAAAACTCAGATCTGCAAAAGAAAAAGACCCACATGCAGAAGGAAAATTTTATGGTCAGCAGAATTCATAAACATGTTTCTGTAACAACCCCTAATGAATGCAAACTACTACTACTACCACTACTCACATAGTATTTGACAACATTGACAATAAATCACTACTGGACCAAAACCAACCGGAATAGGTAACATGGCCTTTCACTGTTATTATATATATTAGTGGTAGTGACAATACAAAATGATTCGTATCTTCCTCTTAATATTTACTTCCAGCATTACAATGGAAACCATAGCAGTCTAGAATGCCTAAACGTTGTAGCCTACTGATGTCAAACCAGTGAAGAGAAAATTGAGAGAGAAAGGGAAATAGAGGAAATAGGAGAGAGAGAAGAGCAGAGAAAGAGGGGAGAAAGAGGGGAGAAGATTTCAACACAGATTTTTATTCAATTATTCAAGTCTACCAAACATTCATAAGTCCTGCCTTTAAATAGGCTACAATCACAAAACATAAAATGAAGACAACAGGACAAAACAATTAAGGGCTGCTTTCGGGAAGTGGAGCACTAAACCTAACCTACCGGGATCACTACACGAACAAGCGTAAACAAATGTTGAAAGTGGGAAAGGGGAGTGGAGCATGATTTCCATCACTTCCTCCCGGTTGAAAGAACTCTCTTTCGGAGAGTTATGGCGCTGGTACTTCTTAAGAAGAACAGAAGCAAGTGATCACCATCATTTTCTTCCGACTGAAAGAACTCTCCTCCAGAGAGATATGACGCTGGTACCCCTCAAGAAGACTAGGAACAAGTATGACGATCTTGCCAACGAACAAGATAACGTCGACAACTGTTGCCAGAAGAAGGAATGGTCTGTTTGTCAAGCACATCAACAATTTGATCAGTACTCGGAGCTTTTGGGTGGTGAAGAACTGGCATTGGCGCAACAACTGGAGAAGTGATGGATCCATCTGTAGAAAGACCTGGAAGAAAAACAAAGTCCAGTGGCTTGTGCATGAAGCGACGTATCTCAGCATGGAAGTCGCGGAGATGTTGGGCAAATGAGTCAGCAGAAACAGAAGACGAAAATCTGGGGATAATGGGACAAGGTCAACAGACTGGCGAGGAAAAGCCATGAAGGGGTGTGGAACGCAGGTTCTTGTTCTGAGGCAGTTCCTTTTGTAGAATTTGTAGCATAATAAAGTGGACTTTGTATGATGTTCCCATCAATTTTCCCGGGATGGGAAAAACTCAACTTCGAGTTTGAATTTTTGTGGGGATATTAAAGTCGCCTTTTCCACCGGAACACATGCTTTGAATAAATCTACTGCTTCTGGTGACGTTGGAGCAGATGAACTTCAAAGTGTGCAACTCGATGTAAAGTCTCCAATTTAGTAAAGAACTCAAGCAAAAAGCGGTCACATGTCAACTCAAGCTTCTCAACACCAAGGAAATCTATGTACTGCATCTTGAGTGAGTCAGGTAGAAAGACAATATCATCCTCCCGTGATAAAATCAGAAAACCTTTTTTCTCAATAACTGGCATTTGTGGGGCTTCTATACACTGTTGAAAATCTGGCACAACTACCTTTTCAACTTTTGAAATATCAATGATAGGTGCAAGATTCACGCCGAAGTCTTCTGTAACATGCGCCAGTTCTTCCGAGAATAGAACAATCTCTTGTACCAAAGATTCATATTTGCCAACAATTCCTTCTCAAGTCTCTGAGGAAATAGTATTTTCATCACACAACTGTTCGACTGTAGGCATAGATTCAACACATAAATCATCAATTTCAGTGTTGAATGTTTCAAGCGCCTTGAATCGAGCGGTTTCCTTAGTGTCGCTTTGCATGACCTTGGCAATTAGGTCTTCTATCATAGTCTCCCATGGTGGTGACTCCAACTTGCTTTGCCTGACCTCAACAGTTAGGTCATTACCAGTAGGTGCAACGATTGGAGCATAATCATTGAAAACCAAGCCCAAGGATTGCACTATTTCCATTAGATAAGGCTTCAATTTGTCAACGCAATTCGTGAGGACTTGCTCTCTCATTTGCGAATATAAAGATCCAACATTCTCATTTGTCTTTCTGACACTTTCCAAGAGAGGATACAAAAGTTCCGTTGAGATGTCATCACTTTCTTCTAAAACCGTGGTCAAGATTGCTTCCATGTTAGCAAATATAGCAGCATCAGGACAATGGGATTTAGCAGTTAACAGAAAATGCTGGAACATCTCAATAATTAACGCATTACAGCCAAGATCCACCATCTCTAGATATACCTTGGTTTTTGTGACATTCTCAAGAACGGCGAGAGATTTAAAATAGCAGCTATTCTCAGGAGACAATGCACTAAATGCTACAACTATGAGATGAAAAACTTCCCTCTTCTGTGCATCATTGTAAGGAGGAATTGGTGCAGTGATTTTCAAAATTTCGCAGATGCATGCTGCAACGGAAACTTCACATTGATATTTGGATGCTGCAAAAGCTCAAGAGCTATCAATGCATTCATAGCAGGTTGGAGCGCATCTTGCATTAATGGAGATAGGGCTTGCCAAACCCTTGATAAGTTATATGCAAGTCCATCAAGTAGACGTAGAAGTTCACCAATAGAATATATAGGAAATATAAACTGTTTTCCTATATCCATAAGTCGCTTTTCGAACAACTGTTATGAAAAAATCATTTTTTTTTAAAATCACTATTCTATATATATTTTAAAATCAAACATAATAGAAATAATTAATGCATTAAACAATTTAAATTAACTAAAGAATATCCAGAATTGGAATAACCTGGATTGAGTGGAAGATAACGCTATCCAAGGTTTTGAGTCAGCTAGGATAGCCTATCCTCGGTTAAAATAGCCTACGTTAAGGATAACTCTGCCCCAAATTGGAATTCGATACTCCTGGATTGGCATATCTTGGATTGGAACAATCTGCTTCGCGATTAGGATAATCCTGCCTGAAATTTGATCCAGCTAGAATAACTTATCCTCAATTGAAATAGGTTACAGTTGTAACCAAATGACCCAAATTCTTCTTAACCCATATAATGAAATGGGCTTCTGAAGCTTTCACAACATCAACACAAGTCCAACATCAACACAAGTCTATGAGTGAGAGAAGAAAGTGGGAGAGGTGGCGGGGTTCTCACGGGAAGCCGTCGACGACTAGAGGATCTCGTCGGAAAAGTGTCAACAGCACGTATTTGCGAGCAAATTCCAATGGCAGGGAAATCAATTAGGCACGGCAACGGTGGAATTCAATTACTGTGGTTTGTCGGTAAACCAACTTGGTACGCCCGATTCACCGAAATTGATGAAGATTATCGGAGATAGAGGGTTTCCGACGGCGATAGTAACTCGACGGTTCGTCGAATTTAGGGGGAATCGATGATGGCAAGGCACCAACGATGGCGTAACGACGTGTGACCAACAGTGAGAGACTACAGCTGCTCCAATGGTAGCGGTGGTCTCTAGTGGTCAAGGGGTCGACGACGAACGTGGTTTCGCAGCTGCTGCTTGATGCCGAGGTTCGATGGTGTTCTGACAGTGGTCGAGCTTGAGGATTTGTCTATGAGGATGGCTCGACTTGCGATTGTCAACGACAGTGGTGGCTCGAAGGTTATGGTGAAGGAAATTGTCGACGCCGTTCCAACAACGAAGGGCCTATCGGTTGAGTTAACAGCGACAAGAATAGTTGGTAGATGGGTCTTCGACGTCGTCTGCTAAACACGATGGCTATGGATCTGGCTTGATGCAGACGACGGGGAAGATGGTCACCGGTGATGGAATCGACAAGGTGAAGTTATTGCCATGTTGGGTTGGTGTGCGACCTTTTGATCTGGGTTTGGTTGCTCTATGATCGATGGTGATGATGGTCGATGATTTCACTGGTGTGGGTTTGTGTGATGGAAGTTCTATGTGTTTGGTTGGGGTTTGTGTATGGGTTTCTCATTAAGGTTTCGAAGGATTTGGGGTTTGGGTTCACAGTGGGTTTTACTTTTGATTGGTTGGTTGACGCGATGCTAGGGGTCAATGGTTTGGGTTTGTTAGCTGGTTCGTGAGGGTATTTGATTGTATGGTGTTAATGGGTGGGAAAGAGGATGGTCACAAGGGTGTTATGGGTTGTAGTGGTGATGTGAGTAGGTTTGATTGTGGGTTGTCGTCGGTGGTAAAGGATAATTGGACAGTGATGGTTCAATTATTGTGGTGTGTGTCCAACTGGTTGACGATGGTTGACAGTCTGATGATCACGGCTTATCGCTAGTTGATCCAACTAGGTGAGAAGGTGAGTTTACTGGTTTCTGTCTTGTATTGTGGCGCAAGAGGAAGGTCGATGTTGTTGACAGTGGGTTGATATCGTCGGAGATAGTGGCTTGTTGTTTATGCTTTGTGTAATGGTGGGCTAGGATTCCCAAAGGTTCACAGTGTTGGGGTTTTCAGCAACGGCTTGTGACGTGGATTTGGATTTGGATTTGGATTTGGCAGTGGAGCTGTGGGTTCTAAGAAGGGGGTGAAGGTTGACTGTGATGGCAGCTTGAGGCAGAGGTGAAGCTCTGTGATGTTGGTTTGAAGGGATTGGTGTGAATCACAACGGCGATGACTATGTTGATGGTGGGTCTTGGTTAATTATGTTGATTGTGGTCTATGGGTTGGATCTGCTACAACCGAGAACTATGGCGATGATGGCTAGCAGTTGTAGTTGACGTCGGTAGAAAGGCTCGCCAGTGGGGCCTGAGTTCAACAGTGGAAGCAGGCTAGTTGTTGCTTGATGATGGTGGTTAATCTTCACACTGATGCGATGGGTTGGTTCTAAAACTGGGTCGTGAGTTTTGTCAGCTGTAATTGGGTTGATTGCAATGGCGAAAGTGTGGGATCGAAGTCGGGCTCTGATACCAATTGATGTCAAACCAGTGAAGAGAAAATTGAGAGAGAAAGGGAAATAGAGGAAATAGGAGAGACAGAAGAGCAGAGAAAGAGGGGAGAGAGAAAATATCAGAAGGGAGAAGATTTCAACACAAATTTTTATTCAATTATTCAAGTCTGCCAAACATTCATAAGTTCGGCCTTTAAATAGGCTACAATCACAAACATAAAATAAAGACGATACAACAAAACAATTAAGGGTTGGTTTCGAGAAGTGGAGCATTAAACCCTTCAATGGAGCACTAAACCTAACCTACCGGGATCACCACATAAACAAGCATAAACAAATGTTGAAAGTGGGAAAGGGGCGTGGAGCATGATTTCCCTCACATACAGAATGTCATGAATAGAGAAACCCCATATCCACTGCATTCATATGCCGAAGAATTCCTGCTCTCAGAGCTTGCACCTTTCTTTTTTCCTTTTTTTCTTTTTATTTTTTTTATTTTTATTTTTATAAAGGAGTAGAAGCATCAACAAGGACATGGAATCCCAACTAGGTTGGCACCCAATTGCCTCTAAATCATGTGCTCACTACCCAAATTTTATTAATCAAGGAAAAAAAGTATACAATCAGAAGAAGCAGAGTTTGCACCTCTCAAACACACCTATCCATTTATTTCACAGGAAACTCCATTCTTCGATTACAGCCATAAAAAGCAGGAATTTCTGCATTCCTGCACTCAGTTGCAGGGGATACAAATATGGAAGTCCCAAAAAAACAGGTTTAAGACGCCTAACATTTCAAGACACCAAAGCAGAATCTTTTCCTAAGGTTTTTGACAGGCTTGTTAAGGTTTTTTAGTCATTACACAACAATCCAGCATATAGTATATGTCGCTAATATGTTTCTTAATGGTAAAATTCATGTTAGAGTGTAACTACATATTGAACCAGCAAAACAAACAGGAAGGTGTCCGTGTAATGAGTAATTCTTATTCAGGCAAGGCCGTGTTCCTGCCTAGGGTCCTCGCCTACATGAACCAAAATTGGTCTTACTTTTAGATGTGACGTTAAATGCATTTAAACATGTTTTAAGAGTTAAAAACAAAATGGGATAAAATATATGCCAATTGGGAAAAGTGTTTTACAAAAGCACACATCTAGCACATCATCTCCCAACCCCACCCCCCCCCCCCCCCCCGCGCGGCGGGAGGGAAGCTCTAAAAATGTGTGACAAAGAAATTGACAAAAACCCTAGATTTTCTTGACCAATTAAAATTTCTAAAGAACTAGACCCAATACCAATTGATGACCTGCAAAATATGCTTCATGCCAATTTTCTCAGCTTCAACCAAACTACATTCTGGAAGAAATAAATTTTCACAACAGATTGGTACATTTTCTTCAAAGAAATTGTTCTATAACACCCAATCCAAGCAAACCCCTTTAAAGAGTTTCCAACTACTTCTATTTCACGTCTCAAGCACAGGCAACAAATTTGAGTGCTAGTACGAAAATGCAATCACTCTAGCCAGCAAATTCAAGTCTGCAAGATGTGCAAATCATTGTGAAAAATCTGGAAATAATCCGCCTCAGGAAAAAATCAGAAATTTGGAACCAATGTAGGACATACCATTAACAACATTGGGAAATTTAAAAGGGACATTAAAGGGGAAAGGGCAGGCTATCATCCTATATGATTAGGTAAAAAAGAACAGATAGATCAGACATTAGTTGAAAGACAAATGATAAGAAGGCGCTTGATGCATAGGCTCCACCAGAATATGAAGAAATAGATGTTTGACATCTCAATAAAAAACAAAGTTTCAAAATATGCCTCTGTAAGATCACTGGTTATTTTTATTTATAAATTCTTGATTTCAAATTGAGGAGAACAACGGCACTGTACCTTAACAATAATTTTCTATTTCTCGTGGTTCCACCAGGATATAAAGTGGCTTTCCATTAAGCCTGCACTGTCCCTGAAAGATACGTGATTGTTAAAAAGAAATACAAATTTTAATTTCTAATATTTTTCCCAGGGGATAAAGTATAAAAATTTAGCAATATAACTACAATGGCATTAAAACAAGAAAAAGTTCGGAGCATGAAAAGCCAAACTAAAACATAGATGTCTGAGCCCAACATGAATTAGGAAGATCTCACAACAGTATCATACATTTCTAGGGAGGGGGGAAAACAAAAACAAAAAACAAGATATACAATTCCCCAACCCGATTCCCAAACCACAAGTACACACCCACCAACCCATAATTATTAAACTCAGACCAGACCAACCGGTCTGACCGGTGAATCGGACCCCTGTCCGATTCGGTTACACCGTTGGATCAGAAATGCACTTAACCCGTATTAAACTGCTTAAACCAGTGGTTTTTTACATGAACCAGCGTAAAACTGGACCGGTTCTATTACTCACAGAGTGATAGACGTTGAATAAATATTTAACAAAGTTCCAATTTATTGCCAGCAACAGGTGTTGAAACATGGATGTTAACAAACTCAAGGTGCCTAAAGTGGTTTCTAACCATCAGACCACATGCTGATGTGAAATAAAGCACATGTGTTTTGTGTTATTTAATGTCTTAAGTGTAACTCATCCCTAATCAAATGCATTTCAAATAATATATAATTAGTAAAAATTAACATATAGTATACTTGTCTGCCTTTTATTTAGAAAATTTTCATTTTTTATATTTTATTAATTTGTAATTATACGACTGATTAGACCAATGACCTAACGATTGAACTCGTGACCCGATATCTAAACCGGGTTAATGTCAGGTCCAGGTTTAATATAACTACGCACCAACCCATCAAGCCCCACACTCCCCCCACACCCTTTTTCAAAAAATAAAATTAAAAAATGAGATAATTTAAACAACTAAACAATCGTAGGTTGTGAAAAATTATTTCCTAAGTTTTGAAAATATTTTAAAAACCATATGTGATATACCCAACAGGTAGTGGAATGGCTATGGCCATGGAAAATTGTGCATTGACTTCTCCCTACAGCCAAGTGCAAATCTGTCTGGTAGTTTCTTAACAGAGGAAGGTAATTTGACAAATCCAGGTATATTCCAACAAGTTGAACGTGTATTGAAGTTCTGCTAAAGTTTGGCTCCACCATTTATTGCATGAAGCATTTATTCAAACCTATGTTTACAATAAATCACATTGATCTTAAATTAAAAGACATAGGAAGCAATTTATATATTTGTTGTCTATGAAAGCCATCAGGATACCAATATCAAGTACAAGGAACTGATACAGTTAATATTTGGATATTTAAAACATTTCATTGATTTTTATATCAATTAGAGTCTTAAACTTTAGAAAGAAAATAGGCTAACTTCTAGCTGACTGATCTCAGATTGTTCATAGCATTCTCTCTTCAAGGAGAAGAAAGTCTTTAATAAAGAAAGGCATTAAAAGAAATGGAACCCAAAAAAAACTGAAGTTTAGTTTCATTAATGTGACCCAGTAAGCTAAACCAAAGGTCATCTTTCTTTATCCTTTGAGTCACTACCCCACAAAGGCTTCTAATCATATATGTTATAAAAGAACCTATAAACATGATAAACTTTAATCTATTTTCCTTGTGTATGACTTTCACGTTTAAAAAATTGAAGGGTTTTTCTTCTTTTCTTTACGTACTTCACCTTTCTCCTCTTTTCAGTCCTACAAGTCATTGGAACATAATATACTCATCCACATGGTGAAATTTTCAAATGAATGGATTTTTCATTCTGTTCTTCTAATTCCATTTATAAGCACCTTAAGCCTTAATCCTAAACCTTCATTTGTTCATTTGGTTTTACTACTCTCTTTTATGATTATTATCCCTTCATGCGGAAAAGCTCTTTTGCTTGTTGAATGACCACTTTTTCAATCATTTCCTTCATCATGGGGCCACATGCCCATTTTGATAAGAGGAGACCTCACCTTTTATTTGGTGGGACTCTTGTGCCTTTTCTGTTGAGGAGACATAATAATATTCTGGTGATATATTTAGTGAGACAAGTATGTTCCATGCTATAATAATGGGAGTTGACCTCTTAATTATGAGTTTATCGCTATTAGACCCTTTGCAAACACCCATTTAGGATCTATGGCATTAGCTCTATCAACTTGAGATTGGCTGGACTACAGTTTCACCTTAAATTAGATACTGGGCCTAGCTCTCAAGGGCTCTACTTATATTTTAGGAGATTGTGAGACATTGGACTAACTTGGCTGACTAAAGCCCTCTAGGGCAGTATAGTTGGTTGGAGTAATATTGGCAATTGGATTGGCCAGAACCTCACCTCAGGGCTGTTTGGCTGATCCATGCAGCTTGGGCCATTAGATTAACAACCTTAATGAAGCCCTTTAGAAAAAGTTAATGACCTGATGTTAATTTGAATAATTCCAGCTATTGGATTGCCCTTGATGGCATTTCAGCCAATGGAAAATGGTCTTATAAATTGGTTTTGTGACCATGGTAGTATAAGGAATTGTCCACTAAATCATGACTTAATCAACTAACTTATGACACAAATATCCTACACAGCAACTAACAAAAGACAATAATATTCCACCACTTTCAAAATAACAAATAGTGTTAACACTGAGGTTGAAGTAAATTGTGATATCAAAAAGTGAGCCGAAGACTCAAAACAGATTACGATAGTATAAGTATTACCTCGACCTCAGGCAACCCAATAACACATGCACATTCGACCACTTCAGCCCCCATACGTTCTAGGGAAACAGAAATTTACAAGATACATAAATATATTTGTAAAAGATCTGAATAACCATTATAAGTGTGCAAAAAGTATAAGAAAGATGATAGACCTAGGAAAAGGCCTAAAGGCTCCAAAACCTTACCTAGAAGTCTTATTGCTGCTGAGAGGGTCCCACCTGTAGCTACCAAATCATCAATTACCAAAGCACGTTCCCCAGGCTGAACAGCACCAACATGCATCTCTAGACAATCAGTTCCATACTCTAGCTCATACGCTTCTGAAATTACTTCACCTACATTTTTAGCATTTTGATGGTTCAAGTATAATAGTTAATTGTGTGAAAATCCTTAAAATGCAAAGCAAAAATAAAAGTAGTACTCAGTGGTAATTCTAAAAGGTAATCCACTTATACAACTTCAATCACCAAGAACAGAGAGAGAGAGAGAGAGAGAGAGATTTTCTATTACATGTGATTTAGTGAAACAAATAGGATAATGATTACTTTAGGCAAATAATTTTTTTGGCTAGGCGATCATTCGGTCTATCTTTTGGTAGTCTTCATTCTACCAAAATTTAATGTATAATTCTTAAAAAAAATTGCAGATTACACTAATTTCAGAATTTGGGGGTGCTGTCTCCACTCAAATGTATATTTCTTTCTCTATTTGATATTCATTTTGCTTAATTTAATAGCTATGTGTTGTGTAACATAAAATAAAAAATAAAAATAAAAAAAAGCTATGTTGTCCAGTATCAGTCATACGTGGAGATTGTTCTTTATAGAAGCAACATGAGACCCTAGAAGATGTTTGTATAGGTAGCTAGATCAGACCAAGGTTGAACAAAGCAAGATGATAAAGATGTAATACAAGACAGTGGGCCCCTAAAAAATTATTTCCGAACATGTAATAATCATATGCACTAAACCATTATTTTTAAATTCTATTTTCCATCAACACAAATGGAGCCTTGATGAATTTATAGACCTACATGCCTTAGACCATGTAATGTGTCAATCAGTATGCCCATTGTCACAACTATTAAGGAGAAAAATGTAAATTCATGAAAAGAAAGTAGCCTTATCATGTATGAAAAGTATAGCTTAAAAGTTATTCAATAATTGTGACACTATGGAACCTATAAACACAACCTTTTCCAATCTCTTCCCTCTTGTATGCTTTGTTTATTTTTCTTCAACTAGTTAATGATTAGGAGACAGCATGCACCAAAAAAGTGCTAAAGTTCCTCAATTTTAACAATTAATTAAAAGTAAAGCGTACAAGTTCAGATGCACTATTCCAATTAAAAATTCAACATAAATAAGAATACCTGGCAACTTTCTAGGTTTACGTAAAGGAACAAACTTTGCACCAATAGCCAAGGCAATTGATGGACCAAACATGAATCCTCTAGCTTCGACTCCTGCAAACAGATTCACTAACATAAGAAAGTATCCAAACAAACCACCAAAGGGAATTTCATACTAATCTCATTCTTTTTCCTGTTTTTCCCTTTATTTTCTTGTGTATCTAATACCCATGTGCCAATTTAATTGTCTGAAGGTCAGCTCATAGGACACTTCGTGCTCGTGCTGAGCATCAACATCGAAGTCAGAATCTCTGTTTCATGGTAGACTAAGTGCTTGTTTGGGATAGCTTCAGAGTAGAATCAGAAGTAAAATAAGAAGCTAAATCAGAAGCTGAATCAGAATCAGGGGGAGGCAGCTTGAGCAAATTGGCCTCAAAATCTATTTTGGGCTTACAATCACTTTTCTCATTTTTTATCCAAACACTCTTAAAAGTGATTATGAGCCATTAAAAGAGATTTTGGGTCTCCCAGAATCTCATCCAAACAGGCACTAAGAAAACAATAAAAATCTTCATACAGATTCCAATTAACTTGTATGCAATAAGCAAATGCATAAAACGTCCAGAACATTTGTAACTGGAACCCATTGACCCTCAACCTACAATGGATTTACTAAGAAAATCAACTTCGAGGTCTCAAGCACATCAAATGAGATGGGATTCCACTGGGAAATTGAAAATTTGGAGAAAGTCATTCTTTAGGTATTAATTTAGCAGGCTTCTTATGATTTCTAGGTTTTAATGCAGCCATAAATAGGCCCTACAATGTCAAAACAAAATTCAACCGTTGGATTAATAATATTCTTAAGAGAGAGTCTCTTCTATTTCAATGTGTATCGTGGATCCAAGGACCCCCTAGTGGATTCTAGGTTCTTTTTGGATTGAAGGCTTCAGCTTCAGCCTTTGATTTTACCACACTTTCGGCTATGTCACAAAGCATCATTTAACAGTGCCTAGGCCATTGCTTTTCCCAGGCAGGCACTTAAAAACCTGCAATGACATCTAGGTGCAGACGATGTAATGAGGTTATCAAATGAAGTGATATCTAATGATTATGCTTCAGATGAAAAATTTATCTTTCTCAAATTGTTCTGAGAAATGTTTTGAGTGCACCATGCGAAAATAATTTCTCCAAATATTAACTAATGGGCCAGGTGATAAATTTTATATATATATATAAAATTGACTCAGAAAAATCTGGAAGCAAATAAACCAAAATCAGCAAAATCATAGCTGTTTAAAACTTACACTTCTTTTAGCCAAACCCAGAAATAACTTTGAAGAAATATGATAGAACTAGCAAAATTAGGACAGAATAAATGGTTAAATTGCTTTCATGAAAACCCAGAAAATTCTTGAAGAAATAGACTAAATTAGCAAAGGAATGAGAGTTTAAGAGATCAGCAAACTCATATCATATTAATAATATAAAAAAATTAAAATTAAATATTCTTCCAAACAAAAATGTAATTCAAAATAAGCAAAATTATGGTAGTTTTACAGATTTCAAATAAACGAAAATTTTCTTTTCTTTTCTTCCCTTTTTGAGAGGCAAAAAAGGGAAAAAAAAATATATATATATCTCTTTTTGAGGGGAAAAAAGGGAAAATAAAAAAATAAAAAAAATAAATTACCAAAGCTTATTTTCCAATCCACAAAAAGAAAATCACCACAACAAGAAGGAAAAAGCAGAACAGAAAATAAAAATTCTCCTTCTAAGATATTAGAACAGTAAAGTGCCTCAAACCCACATGCACAAGCATGCATATGAGAAGCAGCAAAGTGTCAATAACCCCCTGTCTGGTTACCCAGAAAAACAGAGAAAAAAATTTACATACAGTTTAAAAATCCATAGATTCAAAAAAGAGAAGAAAAAGTTCACTTTCTTTTTCTCTTCATTTTTTTCCTAGAGTTTATCAGGAAGCAAACAAGACATGAATGAGAAATGTGTGAGGAAAAAGAAAAAGCATAGATTACCAGCGACAACAGAGATGTCCTTGTCTCTGTATCGATCAACGAATATGTCCACAGTGCCCTTGAATGCCTTGTGGTCCAGTAACAGCGTTGTTATATCTTGAAACATTATTCCTACAAACCCCAAAAAAACAAAAAAAAAAACAAAACAAAATACATACATAAAGAGCATACATACATACATATATAGAAGCAGAGATACTTGAGTAAAAGGCCAAAACCTGGTTTTGGGAAGTGAGGTATGACTCGAATGGCTTCTGATATTGCTTGTAACCTTGGGTCTCCCTTTAGTCCGTTCTCTCCTGCAAACATTTTCTTCTCTCTCTCTCTCTCTCTCTCTCTCTCCCCTGTGTATATGTGTGTGTGTGTGTGTGTAAGCTCTCTATGTTCCTCTCTTCAATGGCTTATGTTTCTAATAGGATTGAAATCTTGGGTGCTTCTTGGAGTCACTTCTTCTGCAGTCTGTTCCCTCTCTGTCTAGTCTTTAGTGGTGGAGGGAATAAATGGGTTTGTGGGTTTGGACGGGTTTTCCCTCCAAGCTCAGCTTTGCTATTCTGTGTGCGAGAGATGGTGAGAGAGTGTGTCTTTCTGATTTGTATTTATATTAATGTTCGGCCAAACCCAAACACTTCTGGAGAGAGAGAGAGAGAGAGAGAGAGAGGGGTAGGCTCGGTTTGTGATCACGCGATCTTTAAAAGCGACCCTCAAACACGCGCCACTGCTTACCTATTGGCAAAAACCCAAGCTCGTGTAAGACCTGACTGGCCTCCGAGGGATGACAAGAGCCAAACTCAGAATCTCTAAGATTTCTTTTTCTAGAAGTAGAATCCTTTACTAATTGAGATATCCTTCGTATTGACTATTGGCACATAATGTTTTACAATATATAAAAACGGGTAAGGTTACCCTGAGATGCTCCTCAATGGTGAATTGGTGAACTCTTTTTTAATATAAGAGTTCATTTATGAATTTTAAGATAATACCTATATCATAGGATAGAGGACTCTTCAAATGTCTTACATACAAAAAATCTATTAAAAAATTATTTGCAATTTGATCGCCAGTCAAATTTGATGAATAATTTTAATCTATCGAATAGAACATTAAACTTTTGACTAGCATATGTAATTAAATCACTTAAAATATAAATACACACAAAAAAAAAAAAAAAAAAAAAGACACTACTAAGATCGCATAGTATATTTTAATGTGGTGACCCTTGAAAAGTTTTGTATCCAATGATATAGGTCTTATCTTGAAATATCTTAAATTTTATCTACAAAACTCGATGGTATCATCTAGAGGTAAACCTCAAATGAGTAGACGTTGATTCTTGATACTTGTAAGAACTCTTCAAGTAATGAAAGGTTCTATATTTGATTTTTCACTCTTTTGAGGGACTGTTTGGCAAATATGAAAACCTTGGCTAACTGAATATTAGTTTAGCCGGTTTTGATTTCATACTGTTTGGTAAGTTTCTTTTTCTGCTAAATAATTAAGCTTTGTTCCAAAAATAAGGCATATTCACAATTTTTTTCAAATCAACTGTGAATTGGTTTATTTTAAAACCATTTAACAACTATGGATTTGACCTATCAATTTTATTTAAGTTCCCAAACAATCCCTTGGCGTCAACAACCAATCAAGTTTGTTCGAGCCTGTTAATTGACACAAAATAGTAATGGCCTTACTAAGTTACTAGTATTCTAGGTATCCATTAGACCAAAGGTTTAAGAACCCCTGCTTGGGGAAAAAATTAGAGGTTTATAATACAAATTCTAATCAAAGCACATTTAGTATGATTTATGAATTTATTTGGTTACAAAATTTATAATGACATCCTATATAATCACGTATCCCTTCTTTTGCATGCACAAAAATTTACTTTTAAGGATTAAGAACAGCACGTAAAAGCTCATGAAAATGGGCAATCTACGTAGTCTTTCCTTTCATTATTTGGACAATGGAGATTTATTTGGTGTTGCATTTTGTTTATCACACTAAAATGGCATTACAACTCTCAATTCAATATGTCCAAAATGTTTTATTAGTGAGTGATATAAGTATATAATTTTAAAATATATACTCGCTATGTTCCATAAAGATGAGTCATTTTTGTTACCTTTTGTGTCCTAAATAGTTTGTCCATTCTAAAAGTTGAATCATAATTTTTTTGAATTTTCCTACATTATATTTTATTATTTAAATAATTACTCTCAACACAAACCTCAACACCAAGTAAGAAGGGATATTTTTGGAAATATGGAGTTTAATAATTAACAAGTCAAGATAATGATTGTTTTTCTTAAACTGCGTGTTTTGTCAAACTTAGTCTATTTTTGTGGGATGGATGAAGTATATATTATTGATCTTGTGCTTAGTTTGCTACGAGGGATGGATGAGTAGAAGGAAATAAATGTAAGAGGGACGAACTTTTTATCGTAAGAAAAAGAAACCTTCTATCTTTTTCTTTATTTGGTAAGCAACGGATGGAAAAGAAAGCAAATGAATAATAATAATATTTTACTATATTACCCTTACAAATAAAAAGAAAGGAAATAAAGAAAAATGGTACTTTTGTCACAACATATAATAATCACATTTTCTTCTATTTTTCCTCCCATTTATGGGGAGAAAGATTTTGGTGGGCTAGGGGGAAAGCTCATCCCCTTCATTTTTCCTTTCCCTCCACTTTTTCTTCTTAATCAAACAAATAAAATTAGAAAATAGTCTCATTCCTTCCACTTTTCTCTTATCTCATTTCTTTTTCTTTTTTTTTATTTTCTTTTTTTTGATATATTAGAGGGATTTGAACCCTTAATCTATCCTACTCCTACCATTTTTCCCACATTCGCTTGTCTCATTTCCTTTTTACTACTTTTCTACTTTACCATGTATAGCATAAATAGTACCACTTCTCTTATTATTATTATTATTTTTTTTTGTAAAATGTATCACTTCCCTTATTATTCAATTATGTTCACTCTCCAAGAAGATACCAGTAATAATTTTAAATTTTATAAAAAAATAATAATAATAATAAAACCGAAATTAGCTTGACTTCATTTATTTATTAATTTATTTTTTTGATCTTGAATAGCTTGACTTTATTAAAACTTTTACAAAAGAGGAAATTCATTCAAAAGTGATGACTTTGGGGATAACCCTAACAAATTGATTAGGCACGTAGGCTGAAAAAAAAAAAAAAAAAAAACAAACCCCTCTTCCCCAGGTTGGATGCTTGTCAGTTGTCAGTTGTCACTATCTATTTTATAGAAGATTGGCCAACACGCGCCCCAGTTGAGAGTGTGATTACAACATACCCTCGTGAAGAGAGGATCTAACTTCTGCTGGCTTACTGTTCAGTAAATCTATTAAGTTGCAACTTGCAACTCTGTGTGTATATATATATATATATATATTTAAATAAATAAAAAAAACTTTTGAAGAAATCAAAAATGGTCACCTCTTTCCATACTCTTTTTTACTAATCCACACATTTTTAACACCATTTGAGAAAAGTGTGATAACAAGTCAACAAGATTGTAGATTAGCAAAAACTCATGAAAGAGTGTGAAAATAGCTTGATTTAGTGGAAAATTCTATATTACTTGTATCAAGAGAAAAATTAATATAGAGTTGCTCGTAGGATACAAATTTTAAGTTTTGCACCCCTACTCTTAAATAAATGACTTTGTGAATGATATCAGTGCAAAATTTCAACATAAATACAATGTAATTTGATTAAACATACCAATTAAATTTTGTTTCTGTTAAGCAAGGTTTTAAGAAATGTGAGTTGGATACTATTTTAATACCTTAAGATTCTACATCGCCTAGTTAGAAAAAATAACTGTGCTATATATATAAATTTTCTTTTCCCAACTAGCATGACGAGTTTTAAAACCGTAAGAGATAACCCAAAAACAATATTATTCTAAATTTCTAATGGTGTGGGTAGGGCGTTATAATTATCTTAATTTTTTATTTTTAATAAAAATTAACTACTTTCAAAACTTAAACCGGCAGTTCACATTTGGTAACTTGATACTTTTAGTAGTCTTATACCATTGTTAAACTCAAATTTATTACAACACTTCAATTACTTCTTTATATGATTCATATTTTATTTAACCTAACAGGTACGTTAGATGTCATACTCTTGCATGATGTGCATGTAAGATATTATCTTATTTGGATTACAATGGTCGTCATTTAATCCACAAATCAACATTTCTAATGAATGAAAAATATAGTAATTTTTAATTAATTATCTTTTAATTTTCAATCAACTTAATATTTAATAAACAAAGAGATACTATCCATAATTACGTCGGTCGAGTTGTAGTCGAATCACACACAACATACACTTAACAAATATGGGTTACGTTACGGACAATCCAACCACTGCGCGACGGAGTGTGAACGATGGCACTCGTAACAAAAATGATGTGTGTGAAGAAAAAACGGTGAGACTAAACTAAAGTGATGAAGATTGGGTGTCCTCCACTCTTCTGTTAATTGGGTCAAGCAAATCAACACCATTGAACAGAACCATCTTCAATCCCTCTCTCACAAGTTTCAACGGACAGACGTCATTAATCCCTGTAGTGGACGGCTGGGATCAACTTTTGATGAGCATGCACGCCTATTGCACACGGCTGTAAAATTTCATAAACTAGGGATTATACCGAAAACACCACCCCTTTCTCACTCGGTTGATAAAACCGAGGTAAGGCTATCTTCGTCTTTTTGAAACAATTGACGGCTACTGATTGGCAGGAGAATCAAGTGGGCAGTGGGCAGTAGATTTTTTGAAGATTCGGGAGGTGGTCCCAAGGTTGTCCTTTGCTTTGCCCTCTGGTGACGCGGCACACCTAATGTGATAAGACGAGATGAGCCCTCCAAGTGGCGGGATGAGAGGGATGATGACCTTTTGATGTGGGGTCCTCGAGTAGGCCTAGAAACGTGGCCACGTGGCCAGATTGGTCATCTAATGGATATATATTGTCTTGGGAATATTACATTCTGATGAATACTGCCAAAAGTAATACCCAAAAGCGTACTATCTGTCAACTTGCCAGAGATTGACTGTCATCCTGGTGCACAACATGACTACCAATTTCGTTTGTTTGTCATTGAATTGGGAATTGGCTACCAAACGGTAATTTTGTCTTTTGTCTTCTACCTGTGCTGACCATATATTCATACTTTAATATTGTGGACCCCACAGCAGATACGAATGACGACATCGTATTAAACCGGACCAAAGCCACCAGACGCTCTATAGAGCGCGCGTGAAGACGAAAATAAAGTAATGAGTAGTGTGATTGGAGAGTTTACGGCACGCGCTTTCGAAACGCGTGGGAAGATGTGGGTCCGACTATTTAAAATCAACGTACAGTATCACTGTTCATGGGCACGCGCGTGCACCAAGGGGGAAAACATGATAACATGGTCATTAGGGCCCCTAGATGGGGTTCCCTCTCACATCCATAGATTATAACAATAATCACATGTTTTCTCTTATCTTTTTGTTGTCTGTACGGTCAAATTGGACGGCTCTGATCGACCCGCTGTATTCTTGAGTTGCGATCTCTGCCGTCCTAAATGATAGTTGGGGAGAGGATCATGGAAGATCTTCGCCTTTCCTCTCCTTTTTCATGTAATTGTCCCCTTTTTAAAAAATACACAGCAAAGTCAATGGCAAAGGCAAAAATGAGGGAGGAGTGTGATGTGCTCTAACTCATCTAATCATAACTTTTTTAAAAATTTTATCTGTTTCTACAGATTGATTGAATTCCTCACCCCGAAAAAAGAGAGGCATCCAAAGTGTATTCTTGTTTAGCTCTTGGATCATATTAACCGTGATGCATAATTTATCTGCAAATCTGTATATTTGATAATAAAAAAGTTAAAATTTGAATGTGGGATTTTTGATTCATAAGTTATAATCTTTTATCCTCTACGCTACCGTCATGAATTATTATACGAACAAAACAAATTTGACTCTTTTTTAAAATAAAAAAAATATTAAAAAAAAAAAAGAGAAAAATGAACTTTTTAGTGAATTGGCATGAAGCATTAAAGTATAGGTTGCAATTTGGTTTTGAGGTCAATAAATTACCTGAGTGAAATTTGAGTAGAGTAGTAGACTACTTGATTTTAATAAGTTTTTAATATTAATTAGTTGGTATGCTAGTTAATCATGCTTGAACCTCTATTTTTTATCTTAAAAAAAAAAAAAACAATTTAATGGAATAAATTAATGATTTGTTAAGCTTGCTCATAAGATACGCGAGTTAAATTCAATTTTATTTTCTAAGCTCATCAATCTAGTTGGCAAAGTCTCAACATCTTGCTAGTTGACTCAACTCTCTACTCTTTAATAGTTTACGTATCCATCTTCATTTTATAAACACTAAACAAGCCAAGTTCAATTTTGTTATTTGAGCTCACTAATTGATTGAGTATAGTTTTAGTAGTCTATTATTCAACTGAGTTCAATTCAATTCAATTAGAGTGTGTTTGGATAAGAAATTTTTAAGCAGAATTTGTATTTAAATGGAATTTATCAAATTTTTAGAACAAAATTCCGTATTTGGAAAGCTAAATTTGAAATTTCTTAATTTATAGTCATAACTTTATTTCGGAATTCGGGAATGTTAAATTTCTCTTTTTAAATTTCTAGTGAAGCACAAAATAGGACTTGCTCTTATGATTGTGCTTCTTAACACCTCTCTCTCTCTATATTTAGAGAAAGAATATAGAGAGAGAGATGAGGGACTTACTTAGAGAATCTCTAGTGATGTGAACTAAATTACTTGTATTATTACTATTTTAGCACATGTTATAGTACCCAATGCTATAATTTAGCACAAGGTGCTTCAATGGTACAAATGACATAGTGTGCTATTTTTTTCCATAACCTCAATTTCCTTAATTTTTTATAAGTTACCAACTACCATTTTCCAACCTCCATTGTTCCGTCCAAAAAAACATTAAAAATAAATAAACAAAAAAAAGCCAAATAACCTATCCAACTACAAGTCTTCCACGTTCCAACCACCCATAATTATTTGCATATGTTAATTATGTACCATTCTTTCAAATAAATTAATTATATATTAAAAAAAGGGTATCTTTTCTTTATATATATATATATATATAAGATTTCAGTATTATTTTTGAAAATATTGTATTTATTTATGGGTTATTTGGTTATTGAGAAAATTTGGAAGAGAAAATTGAAAAAGAGAAATATTGTATTTTTCACAGTTGTTGGTGTGTTTGGTTGTTGAGAAACGGAGGAAGAGTTGACATGGAAAATATAGCAATAGCTCACCTTTGTGCTATATTTGGCACATGGGTGAGCTATTGCTATTTTTAACACACCATTGAAGCAGCTCAATTTGTGATAAATGCTATAATATAGCAATAGTATAGTTATAGTTCACCGCTGGAGATGCTCAAGCTTATGAGAGTGGTATTTTTGTTTTTTTAAATGGCCATGGACCCCGTACCCTGAAGTTATCATGAGGCTTATCTGTACAGTGCTATATTTCTCTGATACCAAACCTCAACTAAATCTTCACATCTGCTTTATAGTTTAATGATCAGCCTAAGATAATTGGAAGATTCTTTTGCAGTTATCTTACCCTAATTATTTTGCTTTATCCATTACATTATGATATCATTGATTTGAGTCACCTTTAGTACAAAAGTGACAATTTTGGGCCCTTTTCCTAAGTTCCTGTTAATTTTATAAGACAAGACTAAGTTGTTTAGCTATTCCTTTTCTGGCTATCATAATGAGTGATGGTGACATGGTCGAGGCCACTATTAAGACAATGTCTACAGATATCAACAACCATATACATAAATTAAAAAAAGAAAAAGGAAAAGAAAAGAAAAGAAAAGAAAAAAAGAGGTCGTTACTCAGCGTTGGTTTGCATGAAACGAGGTTTTGAGAGAGATGAAGAAAGGTTTTATTTATTTATTATTTTTTATAAAAATAATAATAGAATTTTATCATACCTTAACCTCTTAATATCAATAGATGAGTATCAATGCTATTTCATAAGTTTAAATCTGAGATCACTTACTTAACAAATGAGCAGAATGCTATTAAACTATCACATGAGATAAGAGGGATGTAGTCCTAATTTTTATTTTTATTCATTTATTATTTTTCGTACATATTAAGTGATTACTTTTAAGCTTTAAACCTGAGTCTTCGCACTTGATAGCTTGGGACTTTTGATCATTGCACAAAGATACATGATACATCAAATCACAATCGAATCTTTAAGGGTAGGTGTATCTCATTTACATGATCTCTTATGGCCTTAATGTCAAGGGATATCAAGGTATGTGGCAAAAGATTCTAATACTGCAACAATATTGTAGAATTGTGGTCGTGATTTCAGCATTCATCGTGGGCCTCACATTGATCCTATAAAGAGTGATACTTTTGAAGATGTGCACTAGCGTCATCATTTTAACTGAATGAGAGAGAACATCAAACTTTAATTCACGCCTGAATCAAATCATGGGTTATTTTGCGATAAAATTTTGTACATTAGAAGATCTTTGAGAACGCTCCCTCATAGTAACAGCCCTCTTATTAAAATCACAACCTAATATAGTGGGATACCGCTAATTATGCAAGACCATATTTTTCAACTTATGGCTCAGCAGTGTGCCTTTTTTTTTTTTCTCGAATCCATTTTTTCTCCAAAGTCCAAACCCATCCGAGGAAATTGTCTTGTGAGCTCTTGATTGTCTACTTGATTTTGGCCTCCTTGTGTAGAAAACTGTCAAAAAGCTTCATTATGGTCAAAGCTAGCAAATCTTGACTTGGATATCCCAAAGCACCTTCTTTTTTTTTTTTCCTTTCTTTCTAGATGGTTCAACTTATCTTTCACACAGCCACCCTTAAGCTCATAGAAAGGACGAATGTATTTGATATTTGGACGGCAACAACCACCTTTGGTTACAATCTTGAAACATTATAATTAAGTAAGGCGTTTTAATATATTAAAGCTATATATTTTGAGCAATCTAAGTCCAACCTAATTAACACAAGTTTGATTAAGGTTAGATTCCCAGACAACACCAACCCCCAAAACAATTTAAGCCTTTTTTTTTAATATCTAATAAATTTTAAACAGTTTTCAACATTTAATTGGGTGTCAAGTTCTTTTCACATTGACCATCTAATTAAATAAAAACCTTATGTTTATAATTCCGAGCTTAATTCTAATTTGGTCGGCACCAAAACAGTTAATTATTGAAATAATCAGACACACACAGAGACATATAGATAGATACATGGAGCAGACCATTAGTAGCTCCAATATCAGATTTAAGTATTTTCATTGGGTCAAAGCTCAGTAAACTATACTAAAAATTGAGACTTCTTTTTAGCAGTAGTTCTTGAAGTAAGCCATGAAGTAAAGAAAAGCCATGTAGACGAGCCAAGGCTTTGGCTCATCCTTATGTAACTTCTAAGGGACGTTAATTTCAAATGTTAATACTATAGCGACTTCATTATAATGTATTAGACCCATACCCTGCTCATTAGGAATGTGATTGAGTAGCCAAAAAAAAAAAAAATGAATTCACATGCTAGCTCAAATTAATCAAAAGCTTCCCTAGGATCAAATTATTCAAACCCAGATCGGTGAGTTATTAGCTAGTGAGAAGGTAGAAAAATTTTAAAGTTTCAGATCATTCCTATTAGATGCACAGCCCAACCCCTCATCTCGAGGTATTGTCCGTTCTGGCTCAACCTACAAGCCAGTCTCACGGGTTTGTCCTTAGGGCGCCTATGCCCAAAAGGCGCTTCACTAAGAAGGTGTTCAGCATTGTCTAATAAGTCTATCTTAGGCATCGTTCACAACTGATGTAGACATTAACAATAGCCAAGGGTCCTTGATATGAATGTTAATTTTGGGTTTTGGGGCTAAACCCTTTTGTTGTGAGTATACTTGAATCACACTCATCCCAATTACTTTTGAGAGCGGTGATTGATGAAGAGAAGACGACCTCCATTAATGGAGGTTTATATATAAGAGGGTATTTTTTTTCGGAAAATGCGGCCAATACACTTAATGGGTTGTGAAAATAGTTACTGGACCTATTAGACAATAAGTCTTCCACAGGGGTGGAACATAGAAGGGACTAGGGGGGAGGCCATGGCCCTGCAAAATTCTAGAGAAAAAAAAGATCTTATCTATAGTTTTGCAACATGTGTAAAAGTGTACTAGGTGGCCACCACAATTGGTGGGATGCACTTCACCAAATTAAATTTAATGCTTTAATTTTACCAAAATAACTTAACCTTCGGAGGAAAAAGATGACTTTAAGAGGGATAATTTTGTTAAATCACTTACCATTCTTTGATTATTTTTTCTATTTCTTCCCTAATTCCTATATTGCCTAGCCATACCCATCTGTTTTTTGCCTTTTCCGATGTACTAGCGTACTCCCTCAATCCCTCTCCTTTGGCCCTCTTTGCCTTGAAAATGTGAATTCCCTAAATCCCTTTTATCTCCTCCACTGAAATCTCTCCTAAAGATGAATTGAGTTTTGGATTTTGGAAGAAATTCAAAAGACAACGCCACATATTCTCTTTTTGGTGCAAGAGAAACAAAGTTAGTAAGAAATCCTTTATTTTCTTAGACTAGTCAGTTGCCCCGGCAACCTAAGATTCTGGTTCCACCCCAAGTCTTATAGTGTGGACCTATGGTCAAATCCCTCGTATTTAAAAAGGAAAAAAAAACTCCAAATTGAACAAAAAAAAAAAAAAAAAGGAAAAAAAAAAAGGGAAAGGAGGGAAGGAAAGAAAGAGAAGAAAATAGGAGATATTATTCATTTGACATCGAAACATGATAGAGTCAAAGAAACCTACGGAAAGCTATCTTGAAAGTTTGGATTGTGGTGAATGATGCAAATGGTTTGGACTTCGGACTGCCAATCATTCATCCTAAAATATTTGTGGACTGAGACTGATTAGTTTACCTAGTTGAGCTCGGGCTTAAAAGCGAGTTAGACCTTTGATTGGGCTGGGCTTACTTGGCAAGAGAACAAGTCTTATGGCTAAAAAGATTTTGTAATAGAGGGCTGTTATTGCAACTCCTCAATTTTATGTGTACATCCCATGTACTTTAAACTTCTCAAGATTTTATGAAAAATATAAAAGGTTTTTATGAAAATTGGTCATGTGGTATATTAGAAAACATAATTTTCAACAACTTTGTAGAAGCAATTTTTTTAAAAAATATGTCGTTTAAGTGAACTTTTTGACTATTTATAAATTTTGTTATCGTAAAAATGAAATAGAGATTGTAAATGGTCAAAAGTCCTCCTAAACAACAAATTTTGGGAAAATTTTCTCCTACAAAGTTGTTCAATATAACATTTTTTGGTAGATAATACACACTAGTTTTTATGAAAAGTTTTTATATTTTCCATAAAACCTTGAAAAGTGAAAAAAAAAAAAAAAAAAGAGGTTTACAAATAAAGTTGAGAGGTTGCAATAGCTGCCCTTTATAATATTATATGGGTGGATTTGGGCCTTTGATTGGATACCGTTTGAAATACATAGCCTTTAATATCATTGAGAGAGAGAGAGACTTTCCACATGTAATTTTCACCTTAATTTTCTTAATAACAAAAAAAAAAAGAAAAGAAGAAAAAAACCAAAACAATTAAGGTTCAGCGGTGGAGCTTTGTTTTCCTCAGTTGATATAAGATTTTGTATGTTTTTTGCCTCTAAAAAATGAGGTCCTTTCAGGCCAAAGGATCGGATGGAAATAAATATGAGGTCCCAAAAAGAAAAAAAAGAAAAAGAAAAAACAAAGAAAAAAAAATCACTTATAAGTTATAATTTTAGAGGACTTCAACAAAAAGTATTATGGGCTGTTCAATGTGGATCAACTTGAACTCGGCCCAATCTCGTAATATTGTGTTTAGGAGTGTTTGTGGTTAGGTTTTACAATAAATGTTATTAAACCAAAACCAAATCATGCTACAAAAAAAAAAAAAAAAAAAAAAAAACTTGGTTTGGTTTGATTTTGATTTTCTCCTATCAAATAGTAAAAAATCATAGATAATTTGATAGATATAAAAAAATTGGAAAAATAACAATTCAAATTAAAAATAAAAACAATTTTAATAATAACATTAAAGATTATAAACTAAAAAAAGCATTAAACATTGTATCAAAATGAAAATATATTAAAATAGTAAATTTACACATTGAAGTTTAATATATAATAAACATATATTATAAATTTATAATATATTATATATACATTGGTTTTTTCGGTTTGATTTTTTTAATCTGGCCTGCACTTGTAGTGAATTATGATTTTGAACCTTTTTTTTCCTCAAATAGAACTCCCTACTCTTAATAATCATATACGAGTTTGGTTTAGGCTTGAATGACATTTTTTAGTAAAATGATATTTTATTTCATAAAAAAAAATGATATTTTAAATATAGTTTTGCTAAATACATATTTAATTATATACCTACGTATTAGCATGAATTTAATATACATGTCATCATATTCATATAAACAGTCATCAAATCTATACTTTTTCACTATTAGATGCATGAGCTTGCAACGATACCCACTTTAGGGACATGGGGAAGTAGAAGTGGGCTTGGGATAAAATAACTAAACTCATCGACATGGTTTTGGAATGAGTATGGGGCAAATACTATGTTTAATCGGATTAGGATGGAATTTGAGCCATTGCCATCCCTCAAACTAGGGTGTGGCCGAAGGAAAGAATACCTTTCATAGAGAATGATATATGCATGTCACTCTCTCATCCACGTACATGATCGAAGCTTTTCTTTTGGGCTATCTGCTTAGCGATTCACATGAATTTCATCATTGACATAAAGTCATAATTCATAAAGTCACACAAAAGATAATGTGGAAGTCACGTAAAGGCTATAAATGGCACCCACTGTTGTATAGACATGAGTAAGAGGAACATGTGGACGCTTATCAAAAAAAAGAGGAACATGTGGACATTAATTAAAGCGAAAAGGTGAGGATACTTTAATAAGGCTAAGCATGCCTGCCATGATATTGTTATCTCTGCTCTTCAATTGTTTCTTTTTGTGAAGAGTTTTCGAAATATTTACATATTTGATTAATTTTTTTGGGTATTTGAAGTCCTTCTATTTTACATGTATCAGTTAATCACAATATAAAATCCATAAAGATGACCTTGAAAGAAATTGGTAAGAGTTAATTGAACCAAAAACCTTTTACTTGAGAAGAAACTTTTGGATTACTTAGTCTACCTATCTACTCTCAAGATTTTCTCTGGTCTTACTTAGAAGGGCATTTTTTTTTTCATTCTTTTAATTTCTTCTGTTCAATGGTAGAATAATTATAGTTTTATTTCTTTTTCTTTTTAATCTATTTCCAATCCCTATTGCATGGCTAAGTGGGCGATGATTGGTGGCTCTAAGGTTAACATTCTTCTAAAAATAGATTTTTTTTATATTTAATTAATTAATTAATTCATTATAATAATTCAAACATGTAATTCAAGAAATGTTACATGCCATCATGTGGAGTTTTGTCCTATTGTTATATTCAATATACAATATATATATATATATATATAATGGTAAAAATTAGACAATTTAAAGTATTTTACATTAGATGAAAGGCACAAATTCATATTTTGACAAATTCAAGAAAATGGTGGTTATCATCATAAATATAGGCATTTCATAGGAATTTATATTTAACATCAATTATAGTAATGACTCCAATTTCTTTAAATATTCTAATTCAAAGCGATTGATTTGTGCCTTTGCTATTATGTAAAATTTATGAAATTGTCTAATTTCGAATTGGACACCCAAACAGACCCAAAGATTACAATGGACAGATGTATTGCCTAACATTGACGGAGAATTCTAGTGAAACGCTATTTGATAAAAATGAAAGCTATTTGATAAAAATTTCATTGTTGAATGTGATTAAATCATATAACATTTTTTGATAAAATTTGGCACCTTAAACCTCAATCCAATAGTATGTGTGTATTGCAAAATTTATGAAATATTTTTTTAAATATGAGAGTAACTAGTCAATATACCCTGATGGTGCCCTCATAGAAGGTTTTTTTTTTGGTGATGAAGGAAAAGAAATTAAAAATTACAATAGGTCAATTCCATCTCAAGATCCTATCATGCTTTATTTTACTTATTCCATTCTTAATTGTTGACTGTCCCCTTTGAAAAAACACATTTTTTTAGGATACCCTATTAAATGCTTTCACATTAATAAATATGTTTTTTTTTTTTAGTAGACTTTTGGAACTCAACCAAATAAGCTAGGCTGCGTTTGGTTTGAAGGAATGGGATGGGAGTGGGAATGGAATAGAATGAGAATGGGAATGGAAATGGACATTCCGTCCCAATGTTTGGTAAAGGGTAAGAATGGAATGAAAAAGTAAAAGTAGGACCATTTTTTAATGATTTTTACTCCTTGAAATGAGGGAATAACCATTCCTCTTGATTTGGGAAAGAATGGTTATTCCCTCATTGAAAGGCACAGACCCCCATAAGGGAATAACCATTCTATTTCCTTGTGCAACCAAACACTCATTTTTTTTTGGAGAATGGAATCACCATTCCATTCACTCATTCATTCCCTCGTAACAAACATAGTCTAAGACTGCGTTTGGTTTGAGGGAATGGAATGGAATAGGAGTAGGAATGGAATAGAATGAGAATGGATATTCCATCTCAATGTTTGGTAAAGGGTGAGAATGGAATGAAAAAGTAAAGGTGCGTGCAAGTTATTTTTTTATTTTAATTTTAAATAATGTAGCAGTTAATATGGTGATACGGCATTAGCACATTAGTTAAGGTGCGTACAAGTTAGTTTAGACATCCTGATCTTAAATAAATAAATAAATAAATAAATAAAAAAAAAGAGAGAGAAAAGGAGGAGAGGAAGAAGTGAGTATGCGTCTCGATTGAGGAAGGCAGAAAGGGGACACAGACTCTCGTGGTTAAACGACATAACACGTGTCAGGTCAGTCTGCGTCCACCGTATGCAACTGAGTTAGCGCGTTCCCACCCGCTCAAGCACAGAAATTCAGGTGATTCGCTGACTCATAGACCGCCCTTAAAGCCTCTCATCTTAAGGAAATCACAATGGCTATCCATTTAAGTGTGCAGCCAAAGGGCCCACTGCCCTAGTCAACATTACCATTTTAGAGGTCAAGCTCATACAACCCATTCAGCCGTTCAAATGACAAAATCATGCGGAGAAATGTTATTTATGTAATTAAACTCACCTTCTTAGGTAAGACTATTGCAAAAAATATGATTCATCATTTTTTAGAAATTCAGAAAATATTATTATTTTAAATTTTCACTTTTATTTGTGACATTCAAAAAAAAAAAAAAAAAAAAGCATTAATATTGTGTGATTTTATTTGGATGATCAAATGGATCTTTAAAAAATGATGTACATACATTTGTAAGCGATTCGCATTGCCCTCAACTTTCACGATTAAATGATTAATAAACAATATGTGACTTTGCTCCTACCCATATTTAGCCTTGGCAAAGAAAGAAAAAGAAAAAGAAAGTTAGAAGAAAGAATTTCTAAAAGGTTAGACTCTTTTGAGATACATTTTTGGATTTTGTCATGATTGTGTTAATTATTTTGCCAACCATAAATTATTCTAATTGATAATATTAATCTTCCCAAAAATGGATTTAATTGCCTTTCATCACACTCCAAATTTTTGATAATTCAATCAATCTTTCTTGGGCGAAACTGAGGATATCTTGATCGGGGGAGAGAATGGGGAATTCGTGTTTAGGTTATGTTAACTTTGAAAGAAAAAAAAAAAAACTCAAAAAGACAATAATTTGAAGGCAATTTTAAAATGACTAGTTTTGCTAATTTAGGTCGCTGTCTTAAATGTATTATAATTTAGGATCGTAATTTTTTTCTAGGGATATATCCTATTGTCTATATGTCATGGATAAAATCTAGTTTGTGTCGGTATATATTTGGCGTTTTCTTAAAGAACTTAACGACCTTTTCATTTTTTTCCCCCCCTCTTTGTGGCTAGATTTTGGAAGTTAACAACCCGTTACTGTACATTTGCAACTGTACGTAACTCATGGCTAATATGCTGTACGCTGCGCAACGTAGCCTAGAAGCCTGGGATCTTCCTAACGTGAGCCGTCCATCTGTAGCTTCTTTTTCCCTCCAATCCCTCTCTGCCCCCTCTATCTCTCTCTCTCTCTCTCTCTCTGACAGTACTTTGTTTCCCTCTAATCCCTTCTCTCACCTCCAAGTCTTCTCTCTCTAGATTCTTCTCTCTCTCCAAAACTCTTTTATCTCCCTTCTCTCTCTCTCTCTCTACACACACACATACTCTGTTGTGTTGTTAATTTGCTGAGATTGACGCATATCGATTCCTGTTTGTGATTGTTTGGAGAATATATATGTATTGGAGGCGGTGCGGATGTGCTCTAGAAGTGAACCATGGCGTCCTCAGCCGCTCTGCACTCCAATCTCCCCACCTCCTCTTCTCGCCATTACTCCAAGGTACTCTCTCTCTCTCTCTCTATATATATATATATATATAGATATATATAATTGTATATTAGATTAGTGGATGATTCATTTCATGTCCTTATTATATTTTCTGAACAGTCTCACGTTTGAACAAGCTTAGAATTTGTATTGAATTAGAGAAAAAGAAAGAGTGTATGATGATCTGATGGATGGACTTGAAAAGAAACTGTTATGTTGATTCATCTTGAAAAAGTGTTTTTTCCTTTATTTCTCTGTAAGGTGTTGCAAGATTATATACAAAATTAGAGATTTTAGAGTTAGGGTTTAAGCTTTGGGGCATGGTTTTGGCTGCTAATTATGTTGTTAATTCTATACAGAATGCGTAATGTTTTAAAGATCAATGTGCTCAAAGTTAGAATACTGTTTAGGGCATGGTTTGAAACTTTGAATGTCTCGATTGGGTTTATTATAGAAAGTGGAAGTTGTTATTCCTAAATATAGTAAAAGGTTGAACATTGCCATCTCAAGAATTCCTAATCTGTCCAGTATCGTCTATTGTACCGACAGCTCCTTCTTTTTTTTTTAATCATTTGCTTCATTTCTAATGATCTATTGGTACCTTCAATCGTGATGTGAAAGAAAATGGTGCCACTAAGTCTGAATAAGACGTGAATGAGATTATCTATCTTTTGGTTTTGGGTTGATGACGATGTTAGAATTTTCTTCAATGCTTGAATAAGCATAGAATTTCCTTCAATGCTTGAATAAGCATGAGGTCATCCCTATTCAATTCATTACCAATTGCAACAGATGGGGGAAGCAGGAAAAGTGAGACCGAATGAGATGATTTTTATTTTTGGTTTTGAGCTGACTAGGGAACTTCAGATAAGGGCGAGATTCCCTCCTTCAGAAAGATCTCCATGTTCCAAGAAGCTAATTTTGTTCCATGCCTTCCCACAAGTTGGTCCTATGTAATTGATTATCCGTGTGTGTGTGTGTGTGTGAGAGAGAGAGAGAGAGAGAGAGAGATAAGTGTTTTTTTTTTTTTATTGGTCAACTTGTGTTTTAAGTTCTTGGATCTTAAAGATCGATGTAGAATAAAAGTTGTGTGTATGTGTGAGAGAGAGAGAGAGAGAGAGAGAGAGAGAGAGAGAGAGAGAGGTGGGGATAAAATAAACATGGTTGCAATGACAGCTATAAACATGGAGATTTTGACTTGTTGATGGATGGTGAATGGTGTAGACAACGGAAATTATTATAGTGCCAACCTCTGAATTAAATCAGTGGTATTGATGGTTATACTGGCCGGAGTTGATGGAGATAATGGTGGTAATTGATGTTTTTTCCCTTGGAGAAGTTGGTGGTATATGGAGATAGATGATGTGATGGTGGTCCTAGAGGTTCGGTGGTGGTGGTTATCACTGGTGTTTAAGATTCGATTGGTGGCATGACATCTGCCAGCAATGAAAACATGCCCAACCCATTTTTGTTTGTCAGGGGCATTGCTGTCCTTTTGCATTTAAATATTACCACTGTCATAATTAGATGAAGCTAATTGTTATGAACTTACGATCAAAATTTGGAGCTATCCCTTGCTATGTCTATTAGAGGGATGCATCTGGGTGTAATTTTCTTTACATGATATTGGTTTTAAAATACAAATGCAAAATTTGTGTAGTTTACTTTATACTGGAATATATTTATTTATTTTTGTTAATCATTTTGGTTTACATAGTATTTATAGGTCAAACACATGTTATGTGGACATATTCTATCCTAACACGTAGATTGAAGTCAATTTTTGACTTATTCCCTGGTCAAAGATGAATGCACTTGAGCTCGACTTGTGGCCCCAGCTATCACATGTGGGTTGTGTGCGGGTCATGAGCACATCACGTGGGCTTATAGGTCCACATAATATCATTTTCCATCATACTAGGGGGTTCTAAAGAGGATGTGATTTGGTGGGTCTAGGAGGAAACGATGGCTGGGGACCAAGTCAAGAATGCATTATTATGATAATGCCCGACACGCATAACGAGACCATAATGCTTTCGTCCCACTCAACACCCTAGAACCTAATCTCTAGCCAAGCAAGATCAAGATCCAAATGGAGAAATGGGGATTTTATGGGACATGTGTCACTTGTGGAGAGCATCATGATTTAGACATGCGTCCATATATACGGTGATTTACACCACTCATGTAGCTTGTCTATATATACCCTTACCCCTATGATAAAGGGGTTCTTAATGCATTACATCACTAGAACAATGTTGCTTTTGGCTGTTATGGTGGGCTTAAGGTTAGTGATTTTAGGTTTTGAAGCGTATAAAGCTTTGTAGATGAACTAGGGTTGGGGTAAGTCAAGGTTTAAGGTTAAAAGTGGCTGGAATTTCAGGACAGCAGCTAGTTAAGGTTTAGTATGTTAAGACAAAGGTTTATTGTGTAGTAATAGAATTAGGGTTGTGAGAGTAGGGTTTTATGTTGAGAACAGAATGAAATAGGGTCTGGTTGAGGGCTAATTAGAAAACACAGAATTATAGAGAATTGAAAAAAAAGATGGAGAAGTAGAAGCAGAAGCAGAAGATAGATCTTAGGCAAGCATGCCTTCATTAACCGAAGCAAAATACTCAAAATTTCATTAATCAAAGTCTAAATTCGTTTTGGTAGAATAGCCCTTATTTATAGACTCTAGAAAACTTGCTAGGCAAGTAAAAACCTTCTAAAACCAAGCCTAACTAATATAGAAACTAACTAGGACTCAAATTATACTAAAATAGAAAGTTTCTAAACCCTAATGGACTCAAACTTGGAAATAACGAAAAATAGGAACCTTTAAGAAAATAGAAAGCCTAACCAAATTAAGAAGTATATAAAATAGGAAGTCAATAAAATTACTAAAATACCCCCAACCATAAAATTATTCTCATACAATGAATATTCTAAATAATCGTGATCTTCCCTTTCTTCTTGACATGCTTTGCATCAGCTCCTCTCAGATTTTAAGAGACACTCACACACAAGAGGCCCTCTCTCTCCATCTCCTTTCCTCTCCTCCTCCAGGCAACAATATCTCTCCATGCCCCTCTGGTCATGATGTCCAAACATGATGTCCAAACGAGCACGTGTTAGCTCATGTGGCCGGCCTCTCAAACATAAGAACCACCCCTGTGCATTTTACTGTTTTGAACACATAGATAAAAAGGTTAATTTGAAGCTTTTACACATCTATTAAAAAATGTTGTTTGGTAGCAACAACCTCAGTCGGTTATTCCTAAAGCTTGAGAAATATAACTCAACTCAACAAATCTTGAATCATAACTACGTGGAGTTGGCTAAATGAATTCTTTTTTGCCATTGAGCTCTTTCAAGGGCCTATATACTCTTATCAAATCTCTATCACATGTCCTATCCTATCACTTGTAACCACATTGTTTTGAGCATTCTTCTTGTTTCTTTTCTTTACTTTTTTTATTTTTGGGCCTTAAAATTGAATCAAGTCACCCATCCATACTAGGTGCATTTGTATCTTTTGTTGCACATGACTAAAACCACTTTAGACATATTTGTCTCATCTTTGCCTCAATTGGTATGATTCCTACCTTATGGAGGGAGGAAGACATGAATCATAAGAAATGGGATCATTAGTTATCTCCAGAGAGAGGAAGACATGAATCAAGATTCCTATATAATGTGATGTAACGATGATGATTTATCGAAGCGGTAGCCTGACAATAGAGTCAGACCAAGTCCATGAGTACTCTATATCAACACTGATCCAAGTGAGAAAGGATGGTGATCATCAATTACTTGAGAAAAATAATATGATTTAAAAAAACTTCTATCTTATTTTATTTCAATTTTAAAAATGTTTGAATGATAAATCTTGATACTTAAAAGAACACCCTTATTAGGAAGCACGAGGTTCCACAGTTGTCTATCATCACATTAAAAACTGCTCCTTTCTAAAACATATATACTACATATATGCCAAGTCACTATTAGATTCTTCTAACATGGAATTAGAGCTTATCGTTCTTAAGCCCTTTCTATACATGAGCCCATTTTTGTGGTCCACGTGATAGGGTTATACTTGTTCTGTTGAGCCTCCACGTGAGGAGTGTTGGGAAGTCCCTATATCCCACATTGCCCAAAACTTGGGTTTGATAGGGTTTATCAATTAGGCATGTTTCATCTCCAAACAGTCTCAAGATAGATAAATTTCCAATGCACTCTGCAAAACTTATTTAGAAAGCAAGCAATGATCCTTCTGAGAACTTAATTAGACCTACAAACTTAAGAAATATGCTAAAGAGCCCCTACTATGCAACGAAATTATGTAGAAAATGAAGAAAAATCACTATAAAAGTAAGGATATCAAAACTAGAGGGGAAGGCAGGCACAAGGAAGGGATGAGAAACTGGGTAAATAATGGGAGAGAGAGAGAGAGAGAGAGAGAGAGAGGTGGGGTTGTTTGTTCCTTCTGTTTGAACTTAAGATATTTCAGGGAAGAGAAGGGGGTTAATTTTGGGGATTACATATAGTGGAGACTTATGTGCAGACCAAAAAGGTGCCCCTTTTTAATAGCTAGTTATGGATAACTTGTTTCTTACTTAGAGAGATCCACTTGATCTACATGAAAATAGAGGATAAAATCATAAATATTTAAGCGTAAATTACATGAAACCCTTGTGGACTGTTAAGAGTATTAGTAGGGGTATTTCTGTACTTTCTCCATATGATACAATATATAATAGGCTGGTCTAACTATTCTAGGGTAAGTAGCCTTTTCTCTCTTCCTAATCTCTTCTCTTCCTATTCTATAACACGATCATGGTATCAGAGCCATATAACAAGAATTAACAAACCCTAATCGTGATTAATGTCAAAAGCTATTCTTACACAAACTCGACAAGCCTCGATCAGCCTCGACAAGGTCTCGATCAGCCTCGACAAGCTTCGATCTGCCTCGACAAACTTCGACTTCCCTTCGCCTTTCCTCTAGAGGTTCCATCAACAAACCCTAAGCTTCAAACATGCCAGTAGCAGTCTTCGACTCAGACATATGATGACTTAGATCCAGTCGAACTTGTCCAAGACCCAACCATCAGTAGCGTATGTACTTCATAACCCCTTCTTCGTTGTCGTTTGCTTACCAGGAAGGGTCTTGACTTGGTCTCGCCCTTCTCTGCCCATCCTCGCCAGTCGCAACTGCTGTCCAGATCTATAATCAAGCCATTCACATTATCTCAGCTATCTCACATGTGGTTCAATCTTGTATTGTTCAGTTAAAATGCTTCTAGGTCTGAATGTTCTAGTTTTTTGCATGATTTTGTGAAAGAATTCTTGTGATTCCATGACAGTTTTTGGGTTTATGGGCTGTTTTGAAGTGTTGGCTGATAGTGATATGTGTGGTGTGATGTGTTAATTGCTGGAAATTGTTGGTTAAGGTGTCTTGTGCATTAGTGTTGTTAGCGTGGTATTCTTTGGAGGACTAGAAATGTTGTTGTGTTGGTTGGTTGATGTATTTGGTTTAATGGCTGAGTCAAGTTTTGTGAAGGTTATTTCAGTTCCCTCGTTTGATGTTGTTAATATGCAAGTTACCACTATCAAGTTAAATGGTGCTAACTATTTGTTGTGGGCACAAGCTATGAAGGTCGCACTAGGTGCAAGACAGAAGTTGAAGTTCATTTCATCTAGTCCTCCAGCTCCAGACAGTAAAGAATATGAGGAGTGGCAAGTTAACAATTATGTTGTTATGTCATGGTTGTGGAACAGGATGGAACCATCTGCGAGTTCCAATGTTATGTTTTTGTCTACTGCCAAAGACATTTGGGAGGCAGTTTAGGAGATGTATTCAATGGAGAAGAATGTGTCTCGAGCATTGTCGTCTTGGTTATCCATTGTTGAAGTCTTTACAGTCTTTGTTTCCTTTATTTAAGTCTATGTTTGGTTTAGAGTGTGAAGCTTGTCAATTGGGCAAGCACCATAGGGTTTCTTTTCCGTTGAGAGAGAATAATCGTCGGTCTACTCCTTTTGAGTTGGTGCATTTCGACATTTGGGGTCTGTCTTGTCATAACAGTCTGTTGGGATTTTCTTATTTTGTGTCCTTTGTAGATGATTATTCAAGAATGACTTAGATATTTTTAATGAAAGAACGTTATGAAATTTCATCTATTTTTCAATTGTTTCATAAAGATATCACTACTCAATTTGGTTGTGCTATTTGTATTTTACAATCTGATAATGCCTTGGAATATGTTAAAGGTCCACTTTAGTCTTATTGTGATGCTAATGGGATAATCCATCAAACCTCTTGTGGGTATACCCCCCCCCCCCCAAAAAAAATGGAGTTGCTGAATGTAAGAACCAACACCTTCTTGAAGTTGCTCGTACTCTTATGATCCAGATGCATGTTCCTAAAATTTTTTGGGGGGATGCTGTTTTGACCGCATGTTATCTTATTAATCGTATGCTATCCTCTGTTCTTCGTGGTAGCCTTCCATATTCTATCTTGTATCCTGGTAGATCTTTGTTTAATTTACCACCACGTGTTTTTAGATGTGTTTGTTTTACTCATTGCATGATAAGTTAGATCCTCGTGCGGTTAAATGTGTGTTTGTTGGCTATTCTAGGACTCAAAAAGGTTATAAATGTTGGAACCCGCAGTCTCATCGGTATCTCGTTTGTGCTGATGTTACCTTCTTTGAAGGTACATCATTATTTTTGCCCTCTGGAGCGCCTTTAGGTCTTGATGTTGTTGAGTCATCATCTATTTCGTTGCCGGTTCCTCCTGTTACCTCTAGTGTACCTGTATCTGAATCCACTGTGTCTAAGCCCTTGTAGGTGTACCGTTGTCGCAATCAGATTGCCAAGAATGAAGACCCCCCGTTTTACCTCCGCCAGTCATCTCCTTCACCTGTGGCTTCCTGCCTCGTCCAGTGCCCCATCCGATTATGACCTTCCCATTGCTTTACGAAAAGGTATTCGTTCATGTACTCAACATCCTATTGAGAAAGTTGTTTCTTTTTCTCATATCTCTCCTAGCTATCGTGTGTTTGCAAGTTCGCTGTCTTCTGTTGTTGTTCCTCACTCTTACACTCAAGCATTAACTTCTCCTGGTTGGAAGAGTGTTATGGATGAAGAGGATGTCCGCATTACATCACAATGGTACATGGGAGTTGACTGACTTGCCTCTAGGGAAACATGTTCTGGGGTGTCGATGGGTTTATGTGGTTAATATCATCCGGATGGTACTGTTGAACGTTTGAAAGTTCGATTAGTTGCTAAAGGGTACACTTAGACATTTGGTGTCGATTACTTTGAGACTTTCTCACTTGTAGCTTGCCTTGCTTCCGTTTGTGTGCTATTAATCGTTGCAGTTGTTAAGGGCTGGCCACTTTTTTAACTTGACATAAAGAATGCTTTTCTTCATGGTGATCTTCAAGAGGAAGTGTACATGGAGCAACCTCCGGGGTATGTTGCTTAGGGGGAGTCACATAAAGTGTGCAAGTTGAAGAGAGCAATTTATGGGTTTAATCAGTCCCCGAGGGCGTGGTTTGACAAATTTAGTCAAGTAGCTAGTAATTATGGGTTGAAATGTGTGGTGTCTGATCATTCAGTGTTTGTGAAACATAGTGTGCAGGGTAGTATCATTCTTGCAGTTTACGTAGATGACATAGTGATTACTGGTAGTGATTCTGATTGTATCCAGTCTTTGAAATACCACCTAAGGTCCTAAGTAAGCATTTTCATATGAAAGACTTGGGACAACTCCATTATTTCTTGGGCATTGAAGTGGCTAGATCCAAGAAGGGAATCTCTTTGTCTCAAAGGACATATATACTTGATCTTTTGAGTGAGATTGGTTTGATGGGAACTAGACCTGTGGATACTCCTATGGATTCCAATACTCAGTTTAGTAGAGAGGATGGTGAATCGTTTGATGATCCGGGTTGCTATAGAAGACTTGTGGGGAAGTTAATCTATTTGACTGTTACACGCCCGAATATTTCCTTTGCCGTGGGAGTGGTGAGTCAGTTTATGCAAGATCCTAAACAACACCATTGGGAAGTTGTATATAGAATTTTGATATATTTGAAGAATGCTCCTGGAAAAGGTTTATTTTTAAGGCCTCTCAAATAATTTGGAGATAGTTGGTTTTTCAGATGCTAGCTGGGCAGGCGATCAATTAGATAGGTGGTCAGTGTCCAGATACTGTACCTTTGTGGGTGCTAATCTTGTTACATGGAAAAGTAAAAGCAAACTGTGGTGGCCAGATCTAATGCTGAGGCTGAGTATAGAGCCATGGCTCATACTGCTTGTGAGATCTTATGGGTAAAATCTCTTTTAGAAGGGATGGGTTTTTCTAATGACTAGCCTATGCCCATGTTTTGTGATAATCGAGCAGCTATGTATATTGCTAGTAATCCAGTGTTTCATGAAAGAACTAAGCACGTTGAAGTTGATTGTCATTTTGTTCGAGATTTGGTAATGCAGAAGAAGATTGCTATGTCCTTTGTACGGTCAAGTGCTCAATTAGGAGATCTATTTACTAAAGCTGTGGGTAAAGGGTTCTTTTATGATCTTTGTAACAAGTTGGGCATGATAGATATCTATGCTCCAGCTTGAGGGGGAAGTGTTAAGAGTATTAGTAGGGGTATTTCTATACTTTCTCCATATGATATAATATATAATAGGCTGGTCTGACTATTCTAGGTTAAGCAGCCTTTTCTCTCTTCCTAATCTCTTCTCTTCCTATTCTATAACACGATCAATAGGGTCAATTTCACATTCCACCCCCGGTCGGGTGGTGGGGCCCTGGGAACTTCAAAGCTGAACAAATAACTTCTTGAATTATTTAGGTGGTTTTCCCACTAATGGAAATGATTGAATGACCCATCTACCAATGGTCTTATATTAACAAAATTTTCAATTCTGGTATTAAAAATTGTGATTGTATTTAAATATAAAAAGCAATATATTTTAGAGAGAGAGAGGAAGATAGGGTAGCTGTACCAATCCGGCCATACAAGTCTGGCCATATTAGTTAGGGAAAGAGAGAAAAAGGAGAGTGAAGAGGAAAAAGAAAGAGAAGTAAAAATGGGAAGAAATAGAAAAAGGAAAGAAAGAAAGGAGGAAAAAAAAAAAGAATCAACTGTTTTCTTGTCATCTTCTCTACCAAGTAGCAACTCATTGCTGGAAAATGACCACCATATCTCCCTCTATCTCTTTGAAACGAACCCAGCTCACCACCTCTATTTCATCAAACCAAACTCAAACAGCCCCATCTTCACTCAACCTCCGTCATTCCATCTTTACATCTATCTACCATTCCATTAACACCCTCATTAATCTCCAATTTCTGGCAATGATATGCAGTACAGCCACACCAAATAAGCCCCACCTTCAATTAACCTCTAATTGAATTCCCATTCTTGATCAAATTCATCCATCATGTTGGCCATTTTGCAGGCCAAGCTGTGCCGCTGAGTCCGTTGACAAGCTGGCAGTCCATTCCCCTTATTTATTGCATTTAGTTTAGAAATATACAAATCCACACACACATGCGCACAAGCGCACGCACGGCGCGCACACACACACACTATATATATATATAGGTTGATTATCTGTTTGGGTGATGCACCACCAATCTTCACAGGGGGCTTAAGTTCATATAAACTTGACCATGCAGTGGAAGGAGCTTGAAAAAAACAAAATAAAATTGCAGCTGTTAATCTATTGCAGTGTTGATCAATTCACTCTCTAATTGGGAATGTTCAGCACTCTCATTAGTGCTAAATAGGAATTTCATGTTCTCCAAACCAATGGTATTGTTAAGTTTCCAACCTAAAAGTGTAAGCTATTAGGTGGAGGGCTCAAATAGGATATGAGGCCATAACAAACTTGATTTTTAGTCGATGTGGGATATGGGACTTGCCAACACTCACCCTCACGTGCAAGTGTATTAAGACAAGAATGGGCCTGGCACTTGGACGACAATGATGACAATGAGGACAACAATGGGCATTACGAGTGAATAAGCCCAAGAAAGACGACGCCAACGATGGGCTCGGATATCATATCAAGTTTCCAAACTAACAGCCTAAGTTGAGGGCCCATAGAGGTATATGAAGCCATAACAAATGCAATAATATTTAGACGATGTGGGTGGTGGGACTTCCTAATGTGTCAATTTCTAGATGATCCCAAGGGGCATCAAAGGTGACCATAGAACATCTCATTGACAATGAATGATCATGAAGCAAAGCGATGTGTCAAGGCCCTTCCCTACTCCTTCTAGAGTGGTAAAACATTTGATTTAATTCTTGCCAGTGGATTCCAAAACTTTGCTAGCAGCCATGGTTGCCACAGTTACAGCAACACACACACACACACACACACACACACACACACACACGCAAATATAAAATAGGGCAAAATTGGTATTAATAGTTTCAAAATACTAGTGGATTTGCATAGAAGAAGAAAAAGAAGAAGAAAGAAGAAGAAGAGAGGAAAAAACTGTAGTTTTTAATAATAGGAAACTAGGGTATTCTTCCTTGTTGCATTGTATTTATACTTATATGTGTACAAAGACAAAAGTACCCCTTTAGCTTATTAAATAACAATAACATAAGAAATAGAGAGAAAATAATAAACACTTTCCAACACTCCCCCTCAAGCTGGTGAGAAGATATCACATATGCCCAGCTTGCTCAAGAAAGTATGGAAGATTCTACTCACAACTCCTTTTGTCAAGATATTGGCCAATTGATCCCCTGTTCGAATATAAGGCATGCAGATCACCCCAGAACTTAATTTCTCCTTAATGAAGTGTTTCTCAATTTCAATGTGCTTGGTCCTATCATGTTGTACCGGATTGTGAGCAATGTTAATTGCAGCTTTATTGTCACAATACAATTTTATAGGATTATCCGAATGAAAACCAAGTTCTTTCAATAATATCTTCAGCCACAATAATTCATAAACTCCATAAGCCATAGCTCTAAACTCCGCCTCAACAATAGATCTAGCCACAACTGCTTGTCTGTTACTTCGCCAATTTACAAGGTTTCTTTCCACAAACGTGCAATAACCAGATGTGGATCTATGATCAGTAACTGAGCCAGCCCAATCTGCATCAGTATAAGACTCAACTCTCAAGTGACCATGCTTGGAGAACAACAATCCCTTTCCAGGAGAAGATTTTAAATAGCGAAGAATACAATTAACTGCTTCCTTATGGGACTCTCGAGGAGAATACATAAACTGGCTTACTAGACTAACCGCACAGGCAATATCTAGGCGAGTATGGGACAAGTAAATTAATCTACCAACCAACCGTTGATACGTGCATTTGTCCACTAATATGCCTTCACTGTCTTCTCCTAACTTGTAATTCCGTTCCACAGGAGTGTCGATAGGTTTGCAACCTAGCATCCCTGTTTCCTTAAGAAGATCTAGGACATACTTTCTCTGTGAGATAAAGATGCCTTTACTAGGATCTAGCAACCTCAATGCTCAGAAAATACTTTAGACTTCCTAGATCCTTTATCTCAAATTCACTGGCAGGATATTTCTTTAGTTTCTGAATTCACCTCATCATCATCACCAATTAGCACAATATCATCCACATACACAATAAGAGCTGTAAGCTTCCCTTGTGAAGAATGATTGATAAATAGTGTATGATCTCCCTGTTAAAGTCACACTTCAGCATTGCTCGAGTAAATCTCTCAAACCATGCTCGAAGGGATTGTTTTAACTCGTACAAGGCCTTTTTTAGTTTGCATACCTTCCCACTAGTTGTAGAACATTCAAAACCAAGAGGCACATCCATATAGACTTCCTCTTTTAGATCTCCACTGGAGAAAAGCATTTTTCACTATCAAACTGGTGGAGAGACCATCCAAAATTAGCAACAAAAAAAAGTAAGACTCGAATAGAATTCATTTTGGCCTATGGAACAAATGTCTCCTGATAGACAATGCCATAGGTCTATGTGAAACCTTTTGCTACCAATCTAGCCTTATATTGCTTAATAGAGCCATCAGCCTTATGCTTCACTAGTGAACACCCATTTACATCCAACTGTCTTCTTCTCTTAGGTAACTCAACTAAATCCCAAGTTCTATTTTTTTGAAGAGCTGTTATCTTTTCGCACATAGCTTCCTTCCATTTAAGATCACCAAATGCATCTTGTAAATTGTTAGGAGTAGACACAGAAGATAATTAGGATATAAAGGTACTGAAAGAGGAAAAGAGATTATGATAGGAGACAATGTTGGAAATAGGGTGCTGAGTGCAAGATCTAACTCCTTTACGAAGAGCAATAGGAATATCAGAATCATTAACAGGAGGAACTAGAAGTAGATATGTCAATACCTGGCTCCAAGGAAGACGATTGGCTATAGGGATGAGAAATGGTCTTATCTTTCTGTCTCTTTAAATAAACCTTCAACTCTATCTGAGGATTGAGCTCCTTGTCAATCTTTTTGTCTGCATGTTCTTCTAAGCATTGAGATGGGACAGTAACCGAAGTAGAATCAGAGAGCGATATCAAGGATGGAAGCATTTGTGACTTCTCTTTATTGCTCCTCTCCCTTCTAAAGAGAAGTTTGGGAAAGAGAAAAGTACGGCGCAGATTCAAGGAATGTCACATCCATGGAGACAAATCGCTTCCCCGAGGGAGGATGATAACATTTATACCCTTTTTGAGTAGGTGAGTATCCTAAGAAAATGCATTTAAGAGCTCGAGGATCTAACTTACTGCGAGCCTGGTCGGGAATATGAACAAAGCAAACACACCCAAATACACGAGGAGGGACGATAAAGAAACTAGAGGAAGTGAAAGGAGACAAAAGATGAATCGGTGCTTTGTGGTCAAGGACTCTAGAAGGCATCCGATTTATTAAATAAGCTGCAATGAGCACTGCATCCCTTCAGTAGGATTTAAGAACATGCATGGAGAACATTAATGCCCTAGCGATCTCAAGAAGATTACGGTTTTTTCTCTCAGCAACCCCATTCTGCTGAGGAGTATCCACACAAGAAGTTTGATGAATAATACCATGATCCTCAAAATAAGACCTAAGATCCCCATATATGTACTCACCCCCATTATCAGAACGAACAATTTTTATAGAGGTGTTAAATTGAGTGAGCACCATTCGATGAAAAGTCTGAAAACAAGAAAAGACATCACTTTTTTTTTTATAGCAAATACACCCAAGTAGTTCTAGAGAAATCATCAATAAAAGTGACAAACCATCGATAACTAGATAATGTAGTAATTTGGGAAGGACCCCATACATTAGTATGCACAATTATAAAGGGAGAATCACTTTTATTAAAACTTGGTGGAAAAAAAGTATGATGATGTTTTGCAAGTTCACACACTTCACAATGAAATTGAGAAACATTTATTCTAGAAAACAAAGAAGGAAAAATGCGCTGAAGTAAGAAAAAAGATGGATGTCCCAGTTTTTGGTGCCAAAGCCAAATCTTTTCCTCAGAAGCATCACATCTCCCAGATTGATATGCATGCTTAATCCGATCATCTTCTATGATAGCAGGATTCAGAAAGTAAAGACCATCCCTCAATCTACCACTGCCAATCATCCTCCTCATAATAAGGTGCTGGAAAACACAATGAGAAGGGAAAAGGTCACATCACAATTTAGATCAGTAGTAATGCGACTTATGGACAATAAATCGTTAGAAAAATTGGGAACATGTAAAACTGAGGAAAGAGAGATATCAGGACTCAGGAGTGATATAAATTGAATCTTTTCCTGACGTAGATGATAAAGAACCATCAGCTACCCCAACCTTATCTTTGCTTGAATAAGTGTTATAAGAACGAAACAAGGAAGGTAAACTGATCATATGGTCAGAAGCCCCAGAATCAATGATCCAAGGACAAGAAGAAGATTTATAGAATGCACTAAAAGAAGTAGTAAGATTACCTGAGTGAGCAAAAGAGGTGGATGCAGTGGGTGTCTCCATTTGAGACAAAGACGTCGGAAAGACTCAACCTCTGCCTTAGTAAGTGTCACTGTCTCTGAAGCTGGAGTCCCAGTAGCTGATGAAATGGGAGGAATATTATCCATCGTCGTGGAGTAATGGGCTCGAGATCGAGAGAAGCCACCAGTACGACCTCCTAGGCCTCTAGTAGGGCGACCATGAAGTCTCCAACAAGTCTCCTGTGTATGCCTTAGTTTTTTACAATAGTTACAGAACAACTTATCTTTTTTATCAAGTTGAGACTCCATTTTACTTCCATCATGACCTTGGTGAACTCTTTTACTGTCGCTCTGAGAAGCAGTAACAAGTGCAGATCTCTCTTTTGGAGTAGGAAGAAGCATTATACCCCTTCTACTCTCTTCACTCTGAACATATGCATATACCCACCTAAGAGAAGGAAGAGGCTCCTTTCCCAAAATTTGTATACGAATCTGATCATATTCTTGTCTCAACCCAAAAAGAAACTCAAATATCTACTCCCGCTCAACAAGTTTATTGAACTTCAGAGTGTCAACAAGGCACTCAGCTCGAAAATCTTGATAATAATCCAACTCTTGCCACAATGTTCGGAGTTTATGGAAGTAAGTAGAAAAGGACATATCCTCGCCCTGAGTGGTCTCATGTATTCGACGCTTCAAGTCAAACATTTGAGCAATGTTACCTACTTTTGAATAAGTCTGAGCAACGGCATCTCAAATCTCCTTAGCAGTTCCCAAAAGTAGATACCCATCACTAACTTCCGATGTCATCGAATGTAAAAGCCAAGACATTACCATGGAATTTTCTGCATCCCATTTGTCATAAAAAGGTTAATTTACTGAAGGTTCCATAACTGTACCATTCACATATCCCATCTTCCCTTTACTCTTTAAATATAGGGTTGCTGACTTTGACCAAGCTAGATAATTTAGCCCATCCAACTTTATCGTCGTGATTTGAAGAGTAGGGTTGTCACTAATGGGTACACTCTGACCCATTCCCCCACTTTGCTGGCTTCCAGCGGTTTGAGTCACTTCAGATATCTTGTGAACAAACACTCAACCAATAAATATAGCTTCAACCACAACTACTACACCTCAGTTGACAACAAAGCAAGAATAAAGGGGAAAAAGAACACTTCCACACAAGCTGATTTTCTCAACCACAACTTAAACAGACCCTAAACACTGCTGTAGCATCAAATCAAGGCAAATGAGAGTCCCAAATACAACAACCAACTTGTGTTGCGGCTAGTTGCTTCAAGAAATCATAAAAAACATAAAAAAACTGATTGCAGATGGCAGGCAACATGAAAAATTGATTGTAAGTGGCTGGTTTCATCAAGAAATCATTCAAAAGCATAAAAAAACTTGGTTGCAGTTCAAACCAACTCCAAAACACTCTTGTCTCCTCCTAGTCGGCATCCTCTGTGGTGATCTGACCCATCAAATCTCAGCAACATTGCACTGATCTAGGTTTTTGAAAAAAAAAATCTCTATTTTCCAAAAAAATAAAGAAAAATTCGAAAACCACTGCAAATCTTGTCAGAATGGGTTGAAACTTCACCAACATACTCCCCTATGATTTTCCAGCACTGTAGCAGGGTCAAAAAACCTGCTGACATCATCATGATGTCAGCAGCAGATGACGTCAGCGACATAGTGATTTCTGGCCTGGTGTGATCTCTGGAGTGTGAATCAAAGAAAAACACTGCTCTGATACCAAGTGGATTTGAATAGAAGAAGAAAAAGAAGAAGAAAGAAGAAGAAGAGAGGAAAAAATTGAAGTTTTTAATAATGGGAAGCTAGGGTATTCTTCCTTGTTGCATTGTATTTATACTTATATGTGTACAAAGACAAAAGTACCCCTTTAGCTTATTACATAAAAATAACATAAGAGATAGAGAGAAAATAATAAACACTTTCCAACAACACCTTCACGTGACGGTTTACTATTATTTTCACTTAGAACCCTTCTAGCATGATAGTTTAGCAATAACAGCCAAATCTTGACCACTAACATAATAAAGCTTGGATTTTTCTCCACACCTTCAATCCTTTTTTTTTTTTTTGTGTGTGGTCATGATTTGGTTGTTAAGCAATGACATTCTGTCACATAAGCATTTTCCTTTCACTTACAGTCACTGACAAAGTGTTGAGGTTTTTTTTTTTTTTTTTTTTTTTGTTGGGGGGGGGGATCCATTACAACAAATAGTTCAAGGGTTTAATTGTTTCGCTTTAAAGTTCAGGGCTTTTGTCTAATTTACCTGATCTAACTTTTCTGATTTGCAATCTGGAAAAAATTTTGTTGAACTTTCAAACTTTGTCAAAATTGTAATATTTGACAAAGTTTGCTGGGTATTTTGACAAATGCTTGAGTTATAACAGATACAAGTGAAGTTCAACACATGTAGGCTCTCTGCAGAATTTGAACTTTCGAATGCTTTTGTGAATGTTAAATGGAAACCCTTCTATTTTTATCCTTGGATATACACGAGTATCAATGAACATGTATTGTAGTTTCTACTCTTTTTTACTTTTATTTCACCTTCACGTTGTTATGTACATTTTCATCATTTAACCTCTTGCTTCCATGGGCGTATTTACTTCAGAAAGTGGCCATCAGCAATATATATATATATATATATTTCCATCATGAGTGCATTTTCATCGGGGATTTAATTAGTATTTTATCACCTTGATCAGTTTTTAATCAGTTTAGTGATTACTTTGAATGGTGCAATGTTTTGTGCAGTTGTGCTCTCTGAGATTTCACAGGAAGCAGAGGAAATCATCTATTATGACAAACCCAAAAAGAAGAGGCCATTCCCTGCGAATTATCAAGTTAGTCTTGGATAACAGAAAGTCAAGCCTCAATGACAATGGGGCAACTGAACCTGCAAGGGTTCTTCTCGAGAGGTTGTTTGCACAGACACAGAAACTGGAAGAACGGATAAACAGAGATTCTCATCTCCCTCAGGATGTTCTACTGGGTTTTAACCTTGAGATCTTGGAGTCTGATCTTCAGGCTGCATTGGCAGCTTTGAAAAAGAAGGAAGAAGATCTACAAGATGCAGAAAGGGTGGTCTTGTTGGAGCACACTGAATTAAATCGTGCAAAGGAGGCATTGGAGCAGCGAGAGGAAGAAATTGCTGCTGTTTGTTCTAGGCAGGAAAAACTAGAAGAGGAACTGAAGCAGGCTAATATCAACTTTGTTTCTCAAGCCAGGCAGATAGAAGATCTAAAGCTTCGGCTCAGGGAGAGAGACCAGGAAATTGCTGCCACACAATCTGCTCTATCTTTGAAAGAAGATGAACTGGATAAAATGAGAAAAGAATTGATTAAGAAATGTGAGGAAGCTGCCAAGATTGATTCTGAACTTAAATCTAAGACTCAGCTCCTGAATGAAACCAATGAAGTCGTTAAGAAACAAGGATTCGAGCTTCAAGAACTTCGAAAAGCTGTCCTAGAGAAAGAAGAAGAGCTAGAAGTGTCCATGATGCGGCAGAAACTTGACGACGAGAAGCTAATAGTTGCAGAGGCCAATTTGGAGAGGCAGACTATGGAGTTTTTACTATTCACAGGAAGAGCTGAAGAAACTGGCAGAGGAGGCATCTAAACAAATGGGAGAAACTAATGAAACTTTGGAGGATTTTAGAAGAGTGAAGAAGCTTCTTGCTGATGTGAGATCCGAGTTGGTTTCTTCTCAAAAATCTCTGGCTTCTTCCAGGCAGAAAATGGAAGATCAAGAGCAGCTGCTAGAAAAGCAACTGGCAGAGCTTGAAGAACAAAAGATAAATATTATGTCTTACATGGCCAGTTTGAAAGATGCCCAAATAGAAGTAGAAAGCGAGAGAGTGAAGCTCAGGGTTGCGGAGGCTCGAAATAGGGAGCTTGAACGGGACTTATCCGTGGAGAAGGAGCTAACGGAAGACTTACAGGAGGAGTTGAAGAAAGAGAGATCTTCTTTGCAACAGGCTATTGAAGAGATGTCTTTTCTCCAGAAGGAGCTTGATCGAAGAAGTAATGAATTTGAAGAAACACATAATCTTCTTCAGGTCAAAGAGTCAGAATTGGTGGAGGCTAAACTAGAAATCCAGCATTTGAAATCTGAGCAGGCTTCTCTTCAGCTATATTGGAGGAGAAAGATTATGAACTCTTAAAGGCGAGGGAGAAGTTAGAGCTAGTAAACTGAGGAGGTTGCTGAGCTCAAGATGCTTATGAGCAGCAGAGAAACCCAGCTTATCCAAGCTACTACTCTGCTAAAGGAGAAAGAGGAACATGTAGAGATAATGCAACATGAGCTAAATGATTCAAAGCTGAAATTTTCTGAAGCCGAAACTGTGGTAGAACGGATTGTAGAGCTCACAAACAAACTGGTTATCTCCATAAAGGATGAAGATTATATGTCAAGCCCATTTGGCAACATGGAGCACAAGTTGCAGCAGCATCTGTTAGAAAAACCTACCTGATGATTTTAAGTGGCAGAAGAAACAGCTCGAGACTGAGCTAGAATTGACTAGAGAAAGCTGAGAATGAAAGAAATGAAAGTTTTAGCTGCACAACGGGCTCTCAATATCAAAGACGAGGAACTGAAAATGATTCTTGGGAAATTAGATGCAAGAGAGAAGGAACTGAAGAGAATTAAGGAAGAGGTGATTGAAGATGCTAATGATCTGAAGAAGCTTTATGCTTTAGCACAAGAGAGAATTGGTGAGAAAAGTATTGGAGACTTGGCAATTGAGAAGCTCCAAATAGAGGCAGCGCAACTGGAAGTCGAAGCTGCAACCAGTGCACTCCATAAACTTGCAGAGATGAGCCAAGAGCTTTTAAATAAAGCTAGCTTGAGCATTGAGGCTGATTCTGATACTAGTTATCGAGACCATTGATCCTAGGATAATTGGGATAGAGAACAATGAGAGTTTCGCTGAGGTTAAAACAGAAGTTGCCCGGCTGTCAGCTTTAACCGAGCAGCTTGTGCATGAGGCTGGTATTGTTGGTGCTGCAGATTAGTAGTGGTAATCGTGTAGCTAGTGAGTAGTGACCACATTTTTTCTGTAGATATCAAACTGATTTGTTTACTAGCTTACCACATTAGCAGAAAGACTTTGGGACATTAGTTCGTTTGTTATAATATCAATTCCGTCGGCCTTGAATATCTGTACATGAAATCCATGTTCTTTGTTGCATGATGGGCATGCTTTAACTTCTATGATGCTTTTCCCTAACAAGAAATTCAATCAAGAGATTTCATTATTTTTGTATCCTCCCCTCTTCCAAATTGGTCTGATGTTTTCAGAAGTGTGCTGTCGTCAGTGCAATGTTGCCATGTGTGTTTTGGAAGAAATGATTTCTAATGGTCCACTTTTGGTCCTATATTTTTACATTGAAAAGATAGGGGTTGAAACTGTTATTGGGTCAATATATGCTTTCTCTTTCAGCCCTGTTGTAGCTGCTTGCTGGGATTACACGGACATCCAAAATCTTGAAGTTCTATGCTGAAATATGAGCTTATTACAAAACACAAAGCATCAATTACAAAACACAAGAATTTGCGCACTTTGCCATGGATAGGTTTCCTATCCAGTGAGCCTGCAATCTAGAATTGGCATAACTAGGTTGTTTGATAAAGTTTGGCCAATTTTGATTTTACACTGTTTGATAAGTATTTTATTACTATTAATTAGTTCTAGTTCAGCTTTTTTTAAAAACAAGACATAAACACAGTTTTTTTTCAAATCAACTGTAAATTTGGTAAAAAAGAAAGAAAAAAACTGTTCTAATGTAAAGATAAATAGATAAATATGGGTATTGTGATAACCATCCTCCTCCATCTCCACTGAAATCATCTCCATCGTGAAATCATCTCCATCGTCTCCAATACCGCCACATTTTCAGATCAGACTTTTTACCCATCAAACCACCATAAAACCGTCATCAAACCCCAGCAGCCTATCACTCACAAAGCCCATGAAACCTGAAACCCACTAGATCTAACCTCCATTGATTAGCCACCAACATCCAGTGGGTGGTTCCATCTAGCACTCAAATACTCAATGTAAGAGATCATAAATAGAAGCATTAAAATAATGTAAAAGAGATGCATTAAATCACTATTAGTGTGTTTCTCATCATAATCTTACATTGGGTTGGTTTGATTTGATTAGGAGATTAAAAATATTTGAAAATATTTGATTAACCTTAATTTATCTCTGATCCATATTTAGATTAACTTTAGACTTTTATTCAAATCCTAATAAGGGTAATTTGTAACCAACCAATCTATTATTAATGACACCAACCCGATCTAAGATTGTGATGAGATACACAAAATCATTATTAGTGCATTTCATCATAATCTTAGATTGGGTTAGTTTGATTTGATTAGGAGCTTGAGAATATTTAAAAATATTTGATTAATCCTAATTTATCTCCCATCCATATTTAGATTATCTCTGGACTTGTATTCAAATCTAGGGTAATTTGTAATAAACCAATCTATTATTAATGACATCAACTCAAGGCTCGAGCGGCAAGAGAGGAGCAAGCCCGGTTTTGGACCCAGGCGAGTAGGGCAGCTGCCTGGGGCCCCCTATTTTGGGCTAAAAAAAAGGGCCCCCAAATACCTATCCCCTTTACTAGTTATGAAAGCCCAAAAATGAGCTCAAAGAGAAGCTTCTCCAGTTGGACCAATTCTCCTGTTTTAAGCAAAAGGGGTCCTATTCTTCCAAGCCCAATTCCAGTCCAAAAGCATAAAAACTAAAAAAAGAAAAAAGAAAAAGAGGAAAGTATTTTACACGAGAATCAAGGGGGTTTTACATTTAGATCTCAGATTTGATATCTGAGAGGCTCCCCATTCACAACGTCTCTCTCTGTCTCTCATCTCCTCTAGTCCTCTCCATTCACAACGTCTCTCTGTCTCTCACAATCTATTGAAAAGGATATGATAGAAAAGCTTGATTATACTAGCTTAATTAATAATTTTGCATCTAAAAATGCGAGAAGAGTAATGTTTAAATGACACTTTGTTGTAATTGATTAATTTCTTTTGGTATTATAGCTTTAGATTTTATTTGGCATTTGTTTTTTTTTTTTTTTTTTTTTTCTTTTTGATGTTGTAAAAGTGGATTTTGCTCAATTATGTAACAAGAAATATGTTATATGTATTCTATCTTTATAAGTTTTTGTAATCATCTCTTGTCATTTTAATTTATAAAAGCAAATTTTAATAGTTTTATATGCAAACAAACTTTATGTTGGTACTTGGTAGTAGGAATTTTCTTTTTTTTTTTTTTTTAAAGATATTTAGAACTTTTTAAAAAAAAAATATGTACAGAAGGAAGAGGGCCCCATTTTAGGAGTTCGCCTAGGCCCACTAACTCAGAACAGGGCCCTGGAGAGGAGAAATCACACTAGCAAGCTCCACCACCACCGTCGCACCATCAGCTTTTCGACCACCGCGGCTGGCTACCCATTCTCATCGTGTTTTCATCTCCCTGAAGCTCAACTCAACAATGGAAAGCCTCTCAAGGAAACATGGGTGTTGGATTATAAAGATTTGGTAAATCCCTCTTGGATGACTGCCGGTTCAGAGGTAAACGATTGGATGATCTCATGGCCAAAAGAAAAAGAGAGATTGAGACTAGATTACAAGACATACCACATCTTCCCAAGGACATTCTCAGTCGGCTTTCTGCAGAATTTCTCCACAACAATGGCAAATATTCCTGCAAGACATGGGCTAGTACCATCAGTGGACACAACTCCTCCATTCAATTGCCCAATATCTTGAGATAGAAGCAAGGAAGTTGAGAATGTCATTTCCCAGGAAGAATGTTGGCTACTTGTGAGGGCATATCTTTGGTCGTGAAGCTCCCTTGTCCTCCTCCTGCAATCAATGAGCAGCCTCTTCTAATATATAGCGGTATTACTCGCATTTCTCATACTGGGTCCTTGAAGTAATACGCTGGTAAGGGGCATGGGCCTGTGAAGATGGAGAATTATTTATCTTGTTTTGTGTATGGGAGGGATTTGTTGGAGGTAAACTTATGGGTAGGCCTGGCAATTGGGTGGGTTTGGGCGGGTTTAAATGGGTTTAGTCATAGGGAGCGGCTATTGCAACCCCCCTAAAGGTTAAGCTCCTCCCCTGTTATCCGGATTGGGATTCACAAACTGCAGCCTCCAGTAGCCGTTGATGGACTGCCACGTGGATGGGGCTTTAGTGAACGACTGAGATGAATAGCAGCCATTTGGGGGTTTAACCCTTAACGCCGTTTGCTGTTAGGGATGGAAAACAGCAAAACGCAGTGTTTTGGGTTAGAGCCAAAACAAAATGAAAGTGGTTGGTTCTCCATTTCAAAATCAAAATCCCAAACTCTCTTCTCTCTCTCTCTCTCTCTCTCTCCTCTTTCTCTTTCTCTCTCCTCTTCCACTTGGAGAAAACCCATTTCTCCTTCGCGTTCCCGTCGGTGAAAACCCATTTCTCTCCCCATGGAACCAGCAACAACAACAGACTCCCGCGCGGCACGGCACGGACCAGATCTGACCCAGCAAGGAGCTCCTTCACGTCGCGTTCTTCCAGTGGTAAGGTAAGGTTTGTTTTTTTTTCGCTAGCCCTAACCTCAAATTTTTTTTTTTAATTTTTGTCAAGCACTTCCAGTTGTAAAGCCCTAACCTCAAAAGATCTCTATCTTTTGGTGTTTTGTGTTCTTAATTTTTTTGTCTTCATCTGGAATTATGTTGGGATTTTTTTCCCTTCTTCTGGATTTTAATTTTTATTGGACATGTGGAAAACAGGAAAAACATTCATTTTTACCCATAAATTTGATCAGTTTGATTGGTATCCTTTGTGGGTTTTGATATGGGAAATGACTAGAGAAGAATGGGGGGTAAATGATAGGAGCTTTAGTCCTTGGAAATTATTTGTATTGGAAATTTTGCTATCCTTAAATCCATAGTTCTCTTTGGTTTTCTTCTGTTGTTGAAGTTATAATTTGGATATGTTGAAAATTTCTTCTTATTTTGTTTGATCTGTCTTAGAGGATCTGAAATTGTTTCTTCGGTAGATTACAATAATTCATATGTAAGAGTTACCTGCTGCGAATAGTTTGGCCATTCTGTAATTCATATGCACATTCCTTTCAAATAAATATAAAGGAGACTGCATTATTGTTAGGCTATGATGTTTTTGATGCTATTGATTGAAATTCAAATTTTTGTGTATAACTATACAACCATGGACATGTTTTGCCCTCTGGTAATGAAAGTTTTTCATTAATCATTGTGTTATCCGTATCATTTGAAGGGAAAAAAAAAATCCATCCTCGATTTAGAATGGATTGAATTAATTTGATTGGTCTAAAAATTTACTATTGTTCAACTTAACATGTAGACTAATTAAGGGAGTGTGTCACCTGGTTAGCTGCTTCTTCGGTTGGACAATTTGATTTTAATAACTATGCTACATAGATTCCAGGTATACCATATAATTTTATTTTCTAATATTTATCCATGCACTATGGTTACTATACATCTTTGATGTCTTTTCATTTTTTTTAAAATTTTATTTGTGTGATTTAATTGTTTATAATTGCCCATTAATCATGCTTTTTGAGGCCTTAGCTATTGTTTTAAAATTCACAATATAGTTGTTACCATGGAGTCTTTTGATTGAGGTTGATTTATTATTATTATTATTATTATTATTATTTTAAATATGATCATTTCTAGGTTTACAGCGAACATATAATTAATGCACCACCACAAATGATATCCTCGCTGGCAGTTTACACGAGCATGCCAGTTTGCAACAATTCATCCTATGCACATAGTACTACTCCACCGCAGTTCTTTTCACTTCCTAATCATTTGGCTACTGCACCGGCCCCAATTGATAGTGTTGCAAACCAACAATCGAATGCCAACGGGTTTTTTTCTCACTCAGCTCCTAATCATGGCATTGTCACCACAACGATCAATTGGAGCCCGAGCAATAACTTCCAAAGTTATCCCTTTATTCATGATGATGGAAACCAACATCAAGATACCATAATGGAAGAACGTCAAATGCAGCGTGTCAATAGCCTTGAAAACATAGTGGATGTGAACTCGTTGCATGGCGATGATCTGGTTTCTATGTTGGATATATAGCTTAGAACAGTATCTCTATTATTTTTCTCTTTTCCATAGGTTGATTGTTTCGTGATAGTTTTAACTATCGACTCCTATTCATGACTCTTGATTCCTCCTAATTCTATGCATATAGCACTATAAATTTCTTACATTCATTATGGCTAGTGATGTTCTATCGGTATTCTTCTTTTTCTTTTGGATACTCTATATTGGTATTGTACTTATAATCACGGTATGTGCACCACAGCTTTGTAATAGTCCAAACTTTGGCTAGGATTGGAAACAACAATTATCTCATTGTGGGAGTAAATTGTGGCCACTATGGAATAGAAGATGCAGGTTTGAACCTACATGATGTCCAAAAAATGAAAAAAATAAAAGCTTCAAGAGTCTGGAGGCTGTCTAGACAACACAGGACCAATATAACCAATTTACACGTTCAAGTAGTTGCCTTTTATCATTTCACTCATGCACTATTTTTTGACAGCATTATAACGCATCGAATTTGGATTTAATGCATCAAGATGACACCTTTTTCTGCATAAATTTGGCAAACTTTATGCACATCTTCAAGGTAAAATAATTAATCTCTTACTTGACTAAAAAGGGGAAAGAGAGGAGGGGGGGAATCCATGGGTAACCAAGATTCAGATTCATCATTTCTTCAGCGAATTCTGTTACAACATCAGGAAAATTGGAACATTTTCTTAGTGAATATCCAAGAATAGAACAGCTAGACGATCTGAAAAAACATTCCCAATAGTTACAAATAAAGACAGTGACATCCCTTCCACATGCAATTAAATAGAACTCACAGAATAATTAAGCAGCCATGAGTAGCCTCTCCTAATCGTTGTTCTTTAATGCAATGAAAAAAATTGCAAGCTGCCCTAAACTAGTAACCTTGCAGGTTTTCACAAGATACGTATCAAATAGGAAAATATGTGAATCCCCACAAATGCAGAGTTGACAAGCATTCAAATTGTTTATAGTTCGACAGTCACATTCCAAAGGTACAACTCTTCCTCTGGAATACCTAGAGCAAGTGTAACAAATCCAGACTTTTCTTCGTAGTCAAACTCCATTTCCTCTTAATCAACTGTAATCCTCTTGGGCCGAGCTGATGAATAGGCTCCAAATGTTCCACACCCACGAACTTTCATGCCAACAGTCACGCTTCTTTCAGATTCATATTTCAATTCCGCAAGTGCTCCTCCTGAATTGAACATCTTGATTAGACCTATGGGAGCAAATGTAGCTCCATTGGACAACACCTTAACAGGAACCACTGTGAACACTTCATATCTCGGCACTTTAGTGTAATTGGCCAAGATGCATCCTTTGGGAGATAAACTACCTCTCCTGCCATGGGCATCACAAAAACTTTATCAACAAAGTAGCCACTAATTTATCAATTTTAAGTCAATTTAGACATTATGGTGCACTATGGATAACTTTCCAAATCATGCTTATATGATGGTAGCATGCAGAACATACCACCAAGATGGGAATATATGATGGTATCGCCAGTCCATCCATCATCAGAAACTCTAGGCAGATAGTCAACATCTTTAGTTTAGATAACCCCAGTTATCGTGCCAGGTTGCTCATCATGGACAAGGTACCTCTTTCCAACCCTGCACCACCCGGTTGGGCTGAAGTCATAAAATAATATAATTTGGGAGAATTCTAGACCCAGGAATAATATATTAAATACTACTAATCATGGAAATTTGCAGAATGATAATTTCCAAGGACTAAAGCTCCTATCGTTTACCCCCCATTCTTCTGCAGTCAATTCCCAGATTAAAACCCACAAAGGATACCAATTAAATTGATCAAATTTATGGGTAAAAATGAATGCTTTTCCTGTTTTCCACATGTCCAATTAAAATTAAAATCCAGAAGAAGGGAAAAAAATCCCAACATAATTCCAGATAAAGACCAAAAAAAATTAAGAACACAAAACACCAAAAGATAGAGATCTTTTGAGGTTAGGGCTTTACAACTGGAAGTGCTTGACAAAAATAAAAAAATTTTGAGGTTAGGGCTACCGAAGAAAAAAAAAAAAAAAAACCCTCACCTCACCACTGGAAGAATGCGACGGGAAGGAGCTCCTCGCTGGGTCAAATCTGCTCCGTGCTGTACCGCACGGGAGTTTGCTGCTGCTGGTTCCGTGGGGAGAGAAATGGGTTTTCGCTGACGGGAACGCGAAGGAGAACGCGACGGGAACGTGAAGGAGAAATGGGTTTTCTCCGAGTGGAAGAGGAGAGAGAGAGAGGAGAGTTTGGGATTTCGATTTTGAAATGGAGAACCAACTATTTTCGTTTTGTTTTGGCTCTAACCCAAAACGGCCAAAACGCTGTGTTTTGCTGTTTTCCATCCCTAACAGCAAACGGTGTTAAGGGTTAAACCCCCAAATGGCTGCCATTCATCTCAGCCATTCACTAAAGCCCCATCCACGTGGTAGTCCATCAACAGCTACTGGAGGCTGCAGTTAGTTTCACAAACTGCAGCAAATCCCAATCCCTGGTATCCCCACCCCCTAAAAATATATACCCACCCCCCAAAAAGTCTAAACTACCCCTCTTTCAAATAACCCTAACCCTCACCCACCCCACTCCCCCCCAACACACGAGACCCCTCTCACCCCTGACATCTGGAGAACACCCTACGCCCTCATTTCCGATCGGCGAGCACTCCTCCATTTTTGACCGGCGAGCACGCCCCCATTTCCTACTGGCGAGCAACCCCACTCCCCCCCCACACACCATACCCCCGACATCTAAAGAACACCCCACGCCCCCATTTCCGATAGGCGAGCACTCCCCCATTTCCGACCAGCGAGAACGCCCCCATTTCCGACCGGCTAGCAACCCCACTCCCCCCCCACACACGAGACCGCCGATATCTGGAAGAACTCCCCACGCTTGGAATAACCCACCCCACCCACCATAGCAGTGACGATCGGTGAGTTCTTCTCGGCGACGGCGATGGTGACGACGAGCACCTATTCTTTCTTCCCTCCCAAACCTCTCAGTCATAACCCTCTCTCCCACCCCCTTTCCCCACACACCATAACTGGAAGTTAAGGGGGTTCTCCCACCCCACCCCCCATATCAGTGACCACGGGCGACAGAGAAGACGAGGAAGACAACCCTCTCTCACTAGAAGGTGTGTATTCTATATAAAATGTGTATACACTGTGTGTGTAGATATTTACAGTTGATATTCAGCCATTGTTGTCTCTGTTACACCTGCAATCTATTCTTATTCATGTTTGAATCCATTGAAAGCTTTCAAATTTTCGTGGGTATGTTCAGATATGTAAATACGAACGTATTGGCTATGTTTGGTCAATGAGGACCGAACATCAGGGCTATGTTTGGATCCCGTAAATCGAACAAAGAAATTATTTTGAAAAATCAGCATATAAGATAAAGAAGAAAAGGGAGGAATTATTTTTTTTTGGAGGTGGGGTGAGGGGGATAAATCACATTTTCTTTCTTTCGTAGTTTGATTTTAGTTATAATTTACTTTCAAATGTGCCCTTAAAGTGATGGTGATTTTGTGTAACTCATGTGATTTTTTAAAAATTTAATGAATGATCAATGCAGGCAACATTGTAGACACCCCATTTTGTACCACCTAATTAATTTGAAATCACGTATTTTGGAAACCCAATGATGAGGTTTATTGTATGTTTTGAGATAATGAAAAAGCAATTCCCGACGAGTAGTCAAGATTACAACAGGAAAATACTGCCTTTTTATACTTCATGCGTACGCACCAATGGGTGGTGCGTACGCACCATGTTTCCATGCGTACGCACCTCATACCTTTTTCAGGCATCTTCAGATCTGTCTCCCACTAAACATGAGAGCATGGGGGGGGAGTATGGGAGGGGAGTGGGGAGATTCCCACGGGTGTTCCCCGCATGGGTAGGGGATGGGCCAGTCAGGGGATGTTTTCAAAACCTAATTGAGCCCTATTTATACTCTACTGATGGGACTGGAGAAAGGGGGGCAAGAGGGGGGGGTCCTTTTTTAGAGATAGAGCTATTTCCTTTTTTGAATAGAGGCTGAAGAGAGAACGGCCAGAAAGAGAGAGTGAGAGAAACCAAATACCCACCAAAACACCAGAAAACCAGAAGAGAGAAAAGAGTGTTGAATATTGTAATCCTAAGCCGTGAGAAGGGAATTGCTGCGTTGATATTGGAAGCATTCAAACCTGAGGGGTACGTATCACAGACACACATATATATATATACACTGTAAATTTATACTGCATATTTGTTTCTATGAGTTATTGTTTAATATAATGATGCCATGTTACACTGTTAAGGTCAGGAAAATCATTGGTAATGTTAGATTTGAAGGAAAATAGCCGTGACATAAGTTCTTGAATTGACGGGTTTTCGGGCTATAAACTCAAGACTTTGACCCAAAAAATAATCATGATTCTGCAAGTTTTTGGATGAACGATTTATGCGCGCTTGTAGTGCGCTGCAAGAGCTTCAATTTGGTTTTTGAATCATTAAATTTGGTTAAGAAATGAGTAAGATAAGTTAGGGAGAAGTTAGCACGGGACAAAGCTCAATACTGCATTTTTCAGCTTCAACCCGTTCTGAGGTTGAAGGTGAAGTGGACAGTGATCCAGTGTGGGCGTACTCACCCACAGGTACCGTGTTCCCTAGCATTTGGGGACCTTAGGTTGGCCTAATTGACTCCAAATTTGACAGATGGATTCGTCTTGTTGAGACCTATCATGTGGGACCTTTGGTTGGTCATTTTGACCACGGCTTGACCAACTTTGACCGTTCATCATTTAAGCTAAGTTGGTATGTACGCACCACTACGTGATGCGTACGCACCACTGCGTGATGCGTACGCACCACTTCTCCTGGTAGAAAATTAGTTAATGTTAGAGTAATTAGTTTTAATATTATATTCATGGGTTTAATGTGAGTACGTGTGGGTTATATTGTTTATCGTAATTTATTCTGGTTTTGATTAAAATAGATTAGATTATATCATTATAATATTAGTTAGGTTATTTTATTAAGTATGGTTAGAATATTTAATGTTAGTATTAGTATTTTTGGTATATTTTAATGATTGTTTAATATTAGTGTATGCTGATTGAGATTTTTGTAGATTAAATTAATATTAGTGGTGTTAATATTTTATTTATAAAATGCATGTTAGTGGAAAATGTAGGGAAATTGTCTTGCTGATGCGTACGCACCACTACATGGTGCGTACGCACCCTGTGCTCTGACAGAAAAAAATTCGTTTGCTTTAAATGGCCATTTTGAATCCACTTGGTGCGCACGCACCACCAGATGGTGCGCACGCACCAACACCTGGTGCGTACGCACCAACACCTGGTGCGTACGCATTGTAGTTTAGGTACTCTTTTATCTGTTTATTTATTTTTGCTTTCCGTGAGTTATTATCTCCTGTATATTCTGTCATGCCATGTGCTACTAACCATTTCTCTACTTGATTATTTTCTTATTTGCATAATCATTTGCGTGCTTGGCATATTGTTGCATTTTCGCATGCTTAGGGTTAAATTTGATTAAATACCTCGATTAATTAAAGCCAACAATTATTCAAGGAGGCCGGTTTCGACCGGGCATTTTTGGGTGCCTAATACCTTCCCAATAATGTACCCTAGCTCCGAACTTGAATCTCTGGACCTCGAATTTGACCGAAAAACACAGTTCCCAAAGCTAAATTGGGTGGCGACTCCCGCTTGCGCTCACAAACATATCAAGTTTTCTCCACAATTGATCAATGCAGTCGAGTGGAATAGGTCGACCTTCCCTTTTGTATTCTGCAATCTCATGTGTACATGGTAAACCATGGGACCAACGGTTTGCGCAACCACATGCCAAAGCATCAACCCCGATTGCTCTAGCACGCCGCATCTGGACAAGGATATTTTTGAATACAATTATAGATAACATGCCTCAAATCTCCTTTAATTTTGCACATGTAAACTTGTGTTTAGCAACTATTGAGTTCTTCTCAAACGATGCCTTGATTTCGGTGTACTGTAACTCAATCAAACTGTGCACCTTGCCCCATGATAACTCAAAGTTCAAGGTACTACACCCTAGTTGCCTCTTTAAACTTGCATGTGTACTTTCCACCTTGGTCAATAAAATAAAATTTGTTAATATCAAGATCTTATTGCTAAATTATAAATGTAACACACAATGTTTCGATAATTGCTTAAAAACTATACCTGTTTGACGTCCGATTCCCAAAATGCATATATGTGTTTGTCCAAGGACTCCAAGCCGAGACAAACCTATCCTTGTAAGGAGTTAAGCAACTACTTGACACATACTGTAGGGCCTCAGGATAGGTATTGAAGTTCTTATGCAATATGTCCACTTGAGTTAAATACTCAGATTCAGTGGCAGACAAGACAACTATTTCCCATTGAGAGTTAAACTTCTCCTACTGATCTCCCGACTCAAAATACTTCTTATAATTACTTAGAACATTATTTGAAATGTGCCATCTACACAATCAATGCCTAGCATTGGGGAAAACCTTCTCAATGGCATTCATCAAGCTCAACTTTCTGTCTGTGATAATGACACCAGGTAAAATATTTTGATCCTCAACAAGACTACACAATCTATTCAATGCTCATGTGTAGTTATCTTCCTGTTCATGCTGAATGTATACGAAGGCCACAGAGAATGTCAAGTTAGTTGATGTGACTCCAACAATCTCAAAGAGGGGAAGACGATATTTATTAGTCTTGTATGTGCAATCCATTATCAACACATGTGGAAAGGCACAAAACAACTCCACACTACGAGGGTGTGCCCAAAATAAATCCAAAATGGCATCATTATCATCGGAACTCCTATGCCATTCAATGTATTTATGCTCAGCTAACTTACCCAACAAATATTGCATCTGTGATCTCCCAACCTTCTCTTTTACCCTATTCTTTAGACGTGCATTGTAGATTGTCTTCAAGGTGCTTGTATTGAGTATATCCTTTCACTTCAAAGTAACTAGAATGTCTTTAGGCTGGTTCATTTTCATGGACATGTCAAGCACTAATGAGTTCTCTTGCTCTGATAATCTCCCAGCATAGGAGTGCCCTTCGAGATACTTTGCAGCTTCATGATTATGTATTCCACATAAAACCTTAAACATCCATTCATCATCATTTGGCATCTTCTCACCCTTTAAGGCAAAGGGGCATCCACACTTCTTCGTACCAGTTTCCTTTCTTCGCTTCTTCTCATGTTCGGTTTCAACGTCTTTTTTCCTGTTTATATAATAGCCACCTCGCTCATAACCAAGCTTTAGTCTTGCTATCCTGCCTTTGCTTGTAACATCAAATTTGGTTATCACAATAACAAACCCATTTTGTCTTCCTACTTCTTGAGCCCAATTGTATAATGCTTCTCTACTCTTGAAGACCTACACATGAAAATAAATTCATTTATATTCTTTAACTTCATGAATTATATTTATTCCATCAAGTAAATGAAAATTTTCATAAGTTTTATTTACCTCATAATTTGTGAATTCATTACGATAATCTATAACACATGACGACTCATGGATGCTGGCTTTTGAGGAAGTCTGAGACAAGAATAAAACATAGTAAAATAAAAGTAATAATCCAATGCTTAAAAAAAAAACAAAAAAACTATTCTAGAACTGTTTGGTTAATTCAGACCAAACACTGACCACATGTTTGGTTGTCTAAAATCGAACATATTTGTTTTAAACGGTCAGATGAAACCGAGCATAATATTTATGATTGGTTGTTTAAAATCGAACAGAATTTTTGGAAACTGAATAATCCATGTACTGTTCGATTTTCTAAAACCAAACAAAATAGTTATGATTGGTTGTGTAAAACACCGAACATTACTATAATGTTCGGATTACCAGAGTCGAACATGTGTGACTGCATTAAAAAAAAATCGCCATTTTTGCATACTTTGAAGCCAAAATACATACCTCCTTGCTGCCAACACCATTCCAACTAACTTCTTCCTCCTCCATTGCTCATAAAAAATGTAAAAACTTCTATAAATGGGTTATGGATTTTTGTTTAAGGGTTGTTGTGAGAGAGTGAGGGATGAAGATGATATATTGGTTAGGGGTGGTTATGAGAGAGTGAGAGATGAGGATGAGAGTTACCGGAAGCGCTTGAGAAAGTTGCCGGAGAGGGTTGCCGGAGAGTGGAATGAGAGGGTGAGGGGTTTTGGCGCGCAAATGTGAGGATTCAGATGAGCGGTGGGGTGGGGGGGGGGGGGGGTTAAACACATAATGCCCTTTTTGGTCATTTTGAAGCATCATTTTTCTATTTAAAAATTTGGGGGGGACAACTTAACCTTTAGGGGGGTTGCAATAACCGTTCCCTTAGTCATAATATTACTCAAACCCAACTCAACCCATTTACATAAGAACCCATTTAAGCAAAACCCAAACTTGCCCATTTATTGCAAGTAGAAACCCAACCCAACCCGTATACCTCCGGTCCTCCACTGACCTGTTTACAACGTTAATTAGGCTTGTGATTCTACTTCTGACGTTGGGTGACTTTATATTATAATTTTTTTTTTTTTGTTTTTTTACCCAAAAAATAAAGAAAAAACATTTGTCCATTATTTTTGCTACTTTTATCCACAACATCTCATTTTTAGATCTCTAAAATATAAAATCTCAAGGTTGACCCAAACCCATTTTAATCAGGTCATGACCAGGATTTAAAAAAAAAAAAAAAAAAAAATTCCAACTACTATAGTATTTCATTTTCAAATTTACCAAAAATACCAAATTCAAAAAATAAAAAAAATAAAAAAGAGAAACATTGAAAACCTGAAGGACATTTTCAGATCCCTAGCCTTCAGGTAAATGTGCTCATTTTATTATTAAATGTTTATTAAAGGGTATTTTCATTTCATTTACAACCCAATTTTATTAATTGGGTTGTAAATATGCTCATTTCATTTTCAGCTAAACATTTCATTTTTAGATCCTATCGGATTTGTTTCTCACTCAACAATTTTCAAGTAAACCCGATTAGACTCAATTATTAGTTGGGCTCCTTATAGGTACCCATTTATAACCCAATTAATAAAATTACCCATGCACACCCATTTAACTTGGGCGGGTTCATGGGTTTGGACACAAATTGCCAATCCTACTTATGGGTATTGAAGGACTTGTGTAGGGGTGAATGGGCTAAGGTTAGTGATTCTCAAGTTGCAGATTGACGGTACAAGGTCTTGGATGAAAGCCATTACTACCCTATTGTGTGGCTGGACAGTGGCCAAACATTGATCCTGGACAACCATCAAGAGTGTTCGACCCTTTGATTCTTACAACATTCTGTTGCACACCAATAGCCTTGTTTCATGGTGAAAGCTCGTACTTTAAAGGGTTAAAGTGCGTATTTGATTATTGGGGTATTGTCAGTTTTTCTTTGAACGTTGTTGTTTTTTTTATTTTTTAATGTTGTTTTGGGTTTTAGATGCTATTTAAAAGACCTAAGGCATTATTGTGCTTGCTTTTATTGTAATTATCTTTTGGGTGATGTGTAAACATGTGATCAGCCTAATTTTGCAATCCATAATTATGATGAAATTCTAATTTTTTTATATATAAAAAAAATATATAAAAAAAAAAAATTGAGATCCAGATGATAATTACGGATTTGACCCAATCTAATTCAGCTTTACAAGTTCCAAACAGTCCCTCATAACAGGATTGGAAATTGACCAAGAAACGGAAGCAATCAAGCAAATACCCTTTTTGATCAGAAATTGACCAAGAAACTGAGGCAGCAACCTTTTTGACTTAGAGAGAAAAGAGGGGGGGGGGGGGGGGGGGGGGGGGGTGGGTTTACCGAGGGGACTAATCAAATGAGAAAGAAATGCAAAGCAATTCTCATAGGAAGTTCCACGCGGAAGATCATAATGAGTCATCCATCTTGTCACAAATGCCACCATATTTGTAATTTGTAAACTACCCAGAGTTCTGAATCTTACCTATCCCTGACCTTGAAAGAAAAATCATGATAGACCAACCAATAAAAATATTTACAGAAATTGAGTCACGGAACAAGCATATATACACCTTTATAATGGAATTTTGAATGGCCAACCAAGATGGTCCACTAAAACATAGATGATACCCATCCTGCATAGTTTTAGTTCTTTTTTGCAGAATATAGCTAGTAAAATGTCCTGAACTAGCTCACAAGTATGCTAAATGCACCTGTACAGACTTTAACATCACTAGCATAGGCATATAAGGTAAGCTTGACCAACTACCGAGCATTAGTGGTCACACCTTCTCTGAAAATGATATTTGCCACTGGATGAGGAAGCCACGCTGGGTTGTTGCCCCCACTGTGGCCATCCATATGTTGACCATCACCCTGTGCAATAGTCCGGTTCTTCCTCACTTTTGACCTCCCAATTTTATTTCCCATGAAAAAACCTAGCTTCATCGCAGTAAATAGACCCAATGCAACTAGAAGTGGCCTCACAGCCCAGTGAAAATCCTCAAGATGTTGATACTTCTTTACCATCCCGGGACAAGTACTGAAAGAAACCACTTCCACTTCAGCTGGATCAGCCAAGAAGCTGCTGCATTCATCTCCAAAATCCAATCTCCCTGGGAACTTGACAACGAGGCAACCATTTGGTAGGACCAAACATAACCTTCCTGTGGCCCAAGCCCCTCCTGTTCTACGTGGCCATTCGAATCGGGGGCTGAAGACATTTGCTTTCAACCTCACAAACTGCCCAACACAGTAAGTTTCTGCCATCTGGAGCTCTGAAGAACTTCCCTTCCAAAGAGTTTCCACCCCTATGAATCCAACCACTACATTTCCATCACGACTGATGGAGTGAAGAATACCCACTGGTGAGTCCTTGCCTTCTTCCTTCAAACGTACCCAATCACCAGCTGCCAAGCCATTTGTGACCCTCTCCAGTGTAGATCTGTGAACTCTCAATGGGTCATGGATGCCATGAACTCTCACCAGAACAAAGCCATCTTGATCAGTGTCTCGTTCTAAACCAACTACGGTGCCCTCTGGGACATCCATGTTTTCAGGTTTGCATGAGTTCGGCGGTTTTCTGGAACGCACAACATCACCCACTTGGAGATGATCCTTTGAGAGGAACCACTCTGTGTAGCCACTGCCACTTGATTTGTCTGCAATCATTCTGCTCCCCAGACCTGTCCAGCCTCCATCAATGTAAATTGCATTCTGCGAGCTGCAAGTTTGATTGCAATTAATACACAGAAGGATAAGAAGCACTCACTGCAAAAAAGCTGGCTGTCAGATCAAAGACATCCATTTGGCTCAAGTAAAAAAATTTACAACAACAAATGTTGGGAGTTTTACTTGGATCGCCACAAGACAATAGGTATATGCTCACTCTAATGTGGGTGATGCAATCACTACCCACATGGTATCTGTCTGCATCTTGCAGAACAAGGAAGAATATTAAGTTATAATTATATATCTTCACTCAAATATTAGTAGCAATCAAAGAAACTATGGGCCCGTTTGGATAAGCTTCTACTTCTTGTTTTTTTAATTTCAAAAGTAACAAAAAATGAAAGTTTTGAGTGAAAAATTTTGGAAGTTACTCTCAAAAGTTGAGGTAGTAAGAAATTCTTGCTACATCAACTTTTAAAAGTAACAATCAAAATATCGCACTATAAAAAATTTTAATTTCTTTACTTCAAAAAGTAAAAAACAGGAAGTAGAAGCTTATCCAAACAGACCCCAAGAGTATTTACCCACTTATCAAGTCCAATATTCTTTGGAAGTGATAAATTGTATTAAAAACCAAAACAGGTAGCCGATGTACATGAGACACTTATCAAGTCCAATATTACCTTCATTACATCAATTAATTTGCCTAAAATGTATGCCTTTTAAGTAATGCTTAGTATAAAACACAAACCAAATTATATCAAATAGCTGATTCAATGTTATGTCTTTGAAATAACAATATAAATAACTTACTGCAAAGATGAGCACCACTATTTTCACTAAATTTTTTGCTTCATCCTATAAATTATAATTATTTTGTAATAAAAATCCTCTAAATTATATTTCTCATGTGAGGTAAATCACTCTCAAAGAAATTACAAATTAGCAGATGCAAAATAAAATCATTAGTGAAAATAAGACTATCCATAATATATATACACATTTTAAAAAAAAAAAAAAAAAAAAAACATATAAGTGGGCACCTCAAACCCCAAGGTTTTTAAACTTGCCACTCTCACTTCACGCTCTACTTAATAAGTTTATAACCATTAAGACTTCTACACCAGAGAGCCCTCTAAGTCTAAAAAAATGATCGTTGTAAAGCCTTTTAATTATACATGTTATAAAAGCTTTTTTTTAACATAATTTCAGAGAATTTTATGATTCCCACTTGAATTTAGTCATTGTTGTTCATTGCAATATGTCATACTTAAGAAAGAAAAATTAACATATCATCTTTAATATACTAACCCCAAAGACAATTTCATAATTCTTCGATCTTCATAGAGCACATACCCAAACATATCGTCATAAAATTTTAAAACCTCCAGGATATCAAGGGCATGCAGATACTAAAAAACTAGGATATTAACATTAGATCAATTGTTTTCTGCATAAAAATTAAATGAAAAATAATCCAAACTGTCCATATCTTCGAAGCAAGAACCTTCCACAGGGATGGAGCCAGAAATTTAGATAAAAGAAGGCGACTAATTAAGAAAATCAAAGAAGATTAGTTCAAAATTTTCTTTTATCTTGTGATTTTAAGATGGAAAAAATTGCAAAAATTTATAATCCATTGATAAACCATATTTTAATTTAATACGTTTACAATTGTCCTCAATGAGGCCTCATCTTCTAAAAGTGTTCTATGATAATTACTTCATTATCAACGCTATCAAATACTCCTCTCTCAATAAAAGCAACTAAGCTATCATTTATGAATTAATCTCCCATGTTATTATGCAATCAATTCTTTACCAAATATATATATATAAAGCTTTGATCATGTGCGGGATATCCCGGATATCCTATTCGATCACGACCATCCATGAGCGACCCAAGTGGGCAAGTGAGTGTCACTCACAGACGGCCGTGATCAAACGAGATACTCCGAGATATCCTGCATATGATCAGCCCTATATATATATATATATATATAAAGGGGAGGGTTCCGTTGACACCTAGGGTAAAACTTTTTACACTTACACCCATCATTATCTTTCTATAGAAATCATATTTTGCCAATCCAACCATTGGATTACATATTCTTGTCATGCACATCATGCATGCCAAATTTCAAGTTAATCGGAGATTAGGAGCTATGTCATCCGTAAAGTGCTCGAAATTAAAGTTTTATTTATTAAAAGAAATGTAAGTTTATTAAAAGAAAAAAGGAAAGAAGAAGAAGAAGAAGAAGAAGAAGAAGAAGAAGAAGGGGCGAATATAGGGAAGGAAAAATAAAGGTGAAATGAAAGATGGGGAGATTGGGGCCTTTTTAGGGAGGAAAAATAAAAAAGGGAGGGTCATGACTTATGAAATATAAATAAAGGTGTTCAACTAGTCTACAACTTGAAAGGTTAGGTATAAGATTTGATATCATATATCTAACCTATGTTTAAATTATTTTTTAATTTTGTTTAAATAGTAAATACAGAATTATTAATTAGCCTAGAGTGGGACATCATAGATCTAAACTAGGATTTGAAGCCTAAACTATTAATACTAATTAATGATTACATTTTTTTCTAATTGGCAATACTAACCAGTGAATACCAATTACTGAATTGTAAATACTGATACTATACGTATAGTTTTAATTTTTTAAGCCAGATATTCACATAAACTATCAGCTACTGACATTTGTACCCTCATTTTCCATCATTTTCCTCATAAACAATGCTTTACAATAAGATATCTTAAATGAATTTTATATTACCCATAGATTTTCATGGTTCTTGCTCCATGAGAATTAAATCGGTAACTTAATGCGAAGCTAAGAAATTTGTTGTTCAAGTGTGATTTCACTCGTCAATGCAAAACAACAAATAGCAATTGAAATTCAGCACCTGTTTATTCTGAATAAAGATGTGAAGTCATAAATGAGTACTTAATCCATGACTAAAACACTGAAGCAAATTTCTTTCAATCTTGAAAGCCAATCAAAAACCACCACAACCTGTATAAAAATTAAATTCAAGGTAGCCTCTCAATGCATTTAAAATAACTTATATCTGCTCTCAGATCATGTGATTCAAGTTTTTTTAAGTGTATAAAAATATTATCTCTGTAAAGATTATTTTCTCCTTTCTCATTCCATCTCAGAGATACTACAGTGTTTCATACCTTCCTTCATCCCCCCCCCCCCCCCCCCTCGTTTTTTAGCCAATGATAAGATTTAAACCTCCAAAAGAAAAAGAAAAAGAAAAAAACCAAACCCATGCTGTGTCAACACTATTGTTCTATAAAGTCATTGATTTGTCTTTTGAAGCTACTATTTCATCCCACATTCTTCTTTGCTTTTGTCCAGGGACTCGAAAATTAAAGGGAAAAAAGATTCTCCAAGATCTTTCTCAATCTGCTGTATAGATCTTCCAACTTCACATGAATTGTGGTTTAACTTAACTTACACAACCAAGTTGAAAGGCAGGATTATATGAATCAAATCTTCTCCCAATTTATACATAAAGTAGTTTATTCTATGGAATAACATGGAAATTGGTATCAGAAATCTATGTTTTAGTTTAATTCATATATCCCAAGACTCGGTTGGCTCTAAGCCAAATGTGACAAAAAGGCAAGTGCCTGCATTTATTAGAAAGACAAACTTGGGCTTTGGCAAAACCTAAGTCTTTAAGGCCAAACAATCAAAGCACCAAAACATGCAAAAAAATTAAATTGAAGGCGGATCATCTTGTCAATGCATTTAAACAAACTTGTATCCGTTCCCATCAAAGGAATACTATATTCGTGTAGTATTCTACATCTTTTGAAACTAATCTTTCATCCCGCATTCGTCTTTTCTATTGTCCATAGAATCATTATTCCCAAAAAAAAAAAAAAAAAGGGTTCTCCAACATGTTCCTCAACCGTTTGTACACAGCTATTCAAACATCACACTGATTCTGGTCTAACTTAATATATATCACCCAGGTGAAAATTGGAATATAATAATTAACTATAATCCCTATTTACATATAATGTAGTTTAGTCTCTGAAATAACATGGGAATGTACCAATAATCTCTGTTTCGGTTTAATTCATATGTACCATACCATGAGTCCATGACAAAATCGGTTCTAAGCTAAAAGTAACACAAAGGCAAGTGCCTGCATCAACTAGAAAGACAAACGTGATATATGGAAATTATTTTATATCTAAAGCTTTTATGTAATACATGAATAAAGGATACCCCACCTTCTAAATGCCTGTAAGATGTCTGTCATTAAAGGACGACTCCTGAAGTCATACTCAAAGCAACCAAGAACAACATTCTCTAATGCTGGAGGAAGGCCACTTGGAATACATGGTTTTTCTTGATTTATGACAACTGACTGATATATTTCCTCAACTGACCTCCCAGACCAAGGCTGAATACCAGTCAACATCTCCACAATACAGCACCCAAATCCCCAAGAATCGGTCTCAAAGGATATTGGACCTCTTACATCTGGTTGCCACTGTTCAGGAGCCATATAATTTGGAGTTCCAAGCCTGCGAGCCATATCTGAGCTAGATAATGGAATCCCAAGAAGTAAATAAGGAATCCCCAAATCTCCAATAACTGCTCGGTCATTGGCATTAAGAAGGAAGTTAAAAGGTTTGAGGTTAAGAACTAGGATCCCTTTCGAGTGGAGTTCCAAAATTCCCTGAGCCAAATCGATCCCATACCTGTAAAAATTAGTACAAACTGAAAAATTGCTTGCACAACAGTTTGCCATTTTATAAATTAAGAAGAAAAAAAAAAAGCATATTTTTTCTGTTTATCCCAGACCCACATCACCTCATTACATCAGGCAACGAAAGCTTTCCACCTTTAAGTCGAGCCATTTTGTCACCTACAGATCCTTCATAAAATTTCATAATAATGCATATCTGCAGGGACAGAGGGAATTGTTTCTTAGCTAAGCCAAAGCCAGACAGGTGACAAACTATCCCAATAGTACACCAAATATACACACAAGATTCACCTTTCCACTTATAATTGAAATACCATGTAGCCAACAAACACCTTCCAATCCTTGACACTTGGAAAATAAATCATCAAACTTATCCAGTACAGCCTTCTTGTCCTCCACCTTAACCGGATGTAACATCTTGATGGCCACTTCGTGATACTCGTCATAATCTTCAGCTGATTGGTGATGAGTAGCTAACCAAACATCACCAAAGGGGCCCCTCCCAATTCTGTGCCGAAGTTTCAATGCTGAAGGGTCAACCCATGGACAAATCTGGCTCGGTGTTGCTGCGACAGTCCTAAAATCATCAGGATCACCTTCAAAAAGCACATACTCAAAAGAAGTAGCTGGTTCACCGGAAACAACTTGTCCAGACATTCTTCCTCCTGAAATAACATAAATCATCGAGTAAAACAACTACTAACAAAGCCAACATCACAAATCACCATCGACAAATAAAATCAAGTAAATGAAACAATCCTTATGTCTTATTTATTATGGATCAAAAATAGCAATCCTTGGAGAGGAATTATGCTGCTGCTCCTCAGTTAAGGTGTACAACTTTCATTCACATATTTGGCCTTTCAAATACATGAACACTGTTCAACATGACTTGGGAGTATCTAGACCAAACATGGCCTGTCGTGGAGAAAGTCCGCCATGGCATGCCAGAGCTTACCAAAATCAACACAAATTGAATAAAACTTACTTCAAATTGATTCAATTTAGATGTAAATCAACAACAAAACTTGTAAAAGGGGACCATGGAAACTTCCTCTTAAATGGAGAGGGTTTACAAAGAGAAAAGGAAAGCTCTAGATAAAGAGATAGGAAACTGACAGAAGACACATATCCTGAAGGCCTGAAAAAATTTCCACTAGGTTTTGGAGACTACTTTTTGTACTTTTGAGAACAAAAACTAATAGCAATTTTTTCTTTAGAAAGCAACGGGATGTACTTGTGAAATGCTACTTTCAAATTATAATTTTCCCCAAATTCACAGTTTGTTTCAGAGAAAAATCACGAAATGAACTCATGATGTTTTGTGGATATGTGTTAAAATTTATCATGTAAAATGCAAAAGCTCCATTCCCTAAGAATCGAAACTGTCAGAAGCTCTTGTAATAAATTTACTGCTTTCTCAATTGACTTCCTTCACTCTTTTAGTAGAAACACTTCATACTAAAATGTAAAAGTGAAAAAGGGAAAAATTGCAACTACCACGATCAAATGAAACACTACAAGCATAATTTAAATAAAATTATGAAAATCAAACCCAGTTTACACTAATCCTAAGTTTTGTTGCCGAGAAAATGTGAGAAAAAGACACCCAGCAAATTATTTGACCGTTCAGATCTTTCCATGGTTTGGAAACCAAGAAAATAAAAAACCTACAATCAACTGAGCATGAAACAACTACTTTTTAGCTATTTATGAAAAGGGGAAAAAAATCCCGTAAACCAAAGGATTCAATCCTTCTTTTTCTTTTCTTTTTCTCAGTTTTCTCAGCAACCAAACAGAGTTCGAATAATTATATACCCGAGTCAGAAAGAGTACCTACTGAAACAGAGACGATAGTGTAATCGGTGAACAGAGACCGATATTACGGTATATATATATATATATATATATATATATATATAACTGAGATTTCGACGAATTGTTAGAGTGAAAATTCGAAGCTCACGCGAACCTGTTAAAGCAACAAAAGAAAAGGAAAATCATACGCTAGATATCAAAAGGAAGATTGAAAAAAAGAGAAGAACGAGTAAGAGAGAGAGAGAGAGAGAGAGAGAGAGAGAGAGAAGAGAGAGAACTGCAGAAGAAACCGTCCTTTGGAATCCCAAGGGAAAAGAGAAAAAGAAAAAGCGAGGAGGGAGAAAACATAAACAGAAGTAGCAACCCTCTCGTGGAATCTTCTACATATACATACATAGTCTGGTATCTGTAATGGACTCATCAGTGGGAAACCCCACAATTGAAAAAATAAATATCCTTTTTTTAATAAAAAAATTATATTAAGTGGGGAAAGAATAAATGGATCAATTTAGTGAAATTTTATTAAGTTCACTGATTTATTTATTTTTATTTTATTTTTTCCTTCTTCTTTGGGGGTATAAACTATATTATCACTGTTAGATATAAAATGTTTTTACCATAGCCGGCCATCTAGCATGCCAAATATATTTAGAGATCAACGCTTATCCTATCCTTCCCATGCATACAATTACTAATAGTTTTCTAATTTTGTAGCATTTTCTTTTATCAAGCAGGATTGAGTTATATATGAATTGTTTGTCCCTTACTCGAATGGAAAAACGTAAAATTATTAGCTATTTTATTACCTTTAAAAAAATTTGAATTTATAAATCAAATGATTAATTGACATATGATCAAACTAGATGATATGTTTTTATCATATTCATCTCGCAATTATAGTTATCTGTGTGGGTATGGGTGCATCTCACATGGATCGTTGGAAAATTAATTTAGATTGAAATCTCGGCATGACTAAAATCTGAAATGCCCTTAATGATTAAAAAAAATAAATAATAATAAAAAAGCTTGTCCATACTTAAATGGTATATATTCAAGACCGGTTTTTAAGATGTTATTGAAATGTGTACGTGGGTATGAAAATTGGAAGAGAATGATGGAAATCAGATAGAATGTTAATCAGACATAATGTTGATAACTTTTAGTTAGTCAAGAAAGAAAAGAAAAAGAAATGAATAAATGGAAATCCCATCCCATCAAACTAATACATAAGATTTCTGTGAGAAAAAAAAAGTAATGAATCGAGTAAGATGGAGGTTGAGTGTTTATATAATTTAATTGCATAGGTGGCCAGTTTTTATTTATTTATTTATTTTTTGATGGGCAATAAAAAAGTAAAAGAAAAGTGACCTGTGACCAGACTCGCTGGCTATATTAACGCGCATGGGAGGCACATGGGGATAATGTGAAGCGTAATCCTGAATTCTTTATGCCCAATTGATAATTCGAGTGTGATGCCAATTTTTTTTATGAAGCAATTATTTGTGCATTAATTCAGGCAACATGATTGGTTGCCATGAATTCATGGTGGGATGATGACCTGCATAAATGATATTTCCATGACACAAGTTTTCACTGGTAATGACGAGATGGGAGTGCCGTACAGATGGGGCTGTAGTCGATTCAATCGACAAGAAGAAGCAGCCTGCTGTAGCCTTTCCTGTACAGGCTAGCATAGGTTACTTAATTCGCAGTATTGACACTCAAGAAACGGCACAAAGTTCACCCAACACCACCAAAAACGTTCATATGGTTTTTTGGTTGGGGTATAGGCCCTCTTTCAGCAAATTTCAATCAAACCACACACAAAAAGTACAATAATATATAACCCAAAAAAAAAAAAAAAAAAAATCTATTTGGTTAGGGAGTGTCCTTAATCTAATAATATAATGGATCATGGTTGAAATTTGGCTTGACTAATTTAGCCAAAATATGGGCTGTTCGCCTGTACCAATGTAGGAAGTTGCGTAGATTCCATGCCCAAATTGAGCACATAAAATTAGTCGTAATGTTTTTGGGCTGGTTGGTCATTGACTACTGATATATTTTGTTGTTTTCTTAAGTTTTGAATATGTATTCGCGTTTGCATTTTTAGGGTTTTTTTGGCCACTATTCTTAGATTAGACCTTAGAGCCTTCCTTGGTGAATGCATGTTAGAGTCATGCTCTGAGCATTTAGTGCTTGAAGTGCCAATTAATCTAGCAATTATTTGTGCATTCATTTTGGCCACTTGTTTCGCTGCCATGAATAAAATAGCGAGTTGGTCATGGTCGGATGGCCTACATGCAGACTCATATATAAGTGAAAATATTATTATTATTATTTTTTTGGGGGTTAGCCATGAATGGAATTTTATGACACCAGTTCCGTGCTGCTGACTCCCTATTAATGATGGGATGTGACCACAGAGAAGGATCTGGTCCTGCCCCTTGAACCAATAGTTGATTGAATCGATAAAAAGCCATCTCATAAGGTTTGACTTTTTTGTACAGCACCGTTTACTTCATTGTAATGACACTCCCAAGAATGGCACAAGTTCATCCCACTGGACCCAAACATTCATGGTTTTGGTCAAGGTGTAGGCCATATTGTGGTTTCTATCTAATGAACCATTTGATTATATTGGGTTATGACCTTCGTCCAGTGCCAGCATGGTTGAAAATTTCACTTGTTTTAACCAATATTTGGGCCGTTCAGATGGTATAGGGAGTCTCGCCTTCCATGCACTGTTTAAGTGTTTAACCACACAAATTTTGTCACTGTGCTAGCCGGGAATATCAATTATTCTTGGCTGACCAAACTTGGCCTCAATCATTATTTCTAATCTGGTCATTATTAGCTGTTCCAATGGTTAAAATATATATATATATATATATATATAAAATTGATCCCATCAGCACGTGCTGATATAAGGATATATTAGTAAATACTGATCTGGCCGTTCATTCCATTTGCAAGTGATCTAACGGTTGTGATTGGAGATAACTTAAAAGACTCGACTCCAACCCATAAGGACATGAAACCGACCCGCCAATACACTATTCAAATATAGATATATATTTTACAAGTTCATGTACATGGGTAGCCTCTAAATGAGCCGAGCTAACATGAGTAGTAGGTTTGCTTAGGTATGGATCGATAAATTAACAAGTTAACAAATAAAGTTTGAGTTTAATTTGTTTCTCGTGAGTGAGTTTTCGTAAGTTTGTCTCAAATTAAGCTCGAGTAGTTTGGTTATTTAAAATATTAATGAGGTTCTCAAGCTAACAAGTGTTTTACTTGAACATGCCTTTATAAATTAACAAATTGAAAAAATAAGGTTCGACCTTGATTTGTTTACTTTAAAAACGGGTTTAACGAGTTGTTTATCTTGAAAGCCAGCCTTTTTTCCATCTATAAAATTTTTATTATGACTTCATTGCTGCAAGAGAAAATAGTATATGACTATAGGTACTTTGTTGTTGCCTGTTGGTTACAATTTTGCATATATTCAAAATGATGGAAAAATGGCTTCTTTTTTTTTCTAATGCCATTTTTTCAAGAAATATGCTCGACATACCAACTTTATATATCCACTTCCATATTTACCAATATTTTTCAAGGATCCAGCTTTAAAAGCTTTTCACAGTGCAAGAGAAGAACCCTTTAATGCAGAATCTCTTAAAATGAATCTTGTTTTGCTAATCCTGTCTGGGGCCACATTAATTACAACCTAATAATAAGATTAGAAACTTTTTAAAATTGAGTATCCGTAATAATCAGCTTCCCAGGTGAGGTCCCTAGGAATTGAAGATCCCCAAGCATCGGTATGCGACTACAGAAAGCCACTGCCCACGGGAGTAGACAGATCACAATCCTCAAGGCTATGTTTGGTTCTCAGAAAGTGCAAGGGAAAGAAAAGGGGACGGAAAAAACAGGAAAGAAAAATAAAAAACTTTCCTTTGTTTGGTTGTCCCAAGAAAAATTAAAGGAAATGAAAATGAATTCCTAATAAAAGCAATTTTTTTATTTTTATTGTTTGATTGTTGAAAGGAAAATGAGGGAAAAGGAAAATATAATAATAAAGATGGTAGGATCACTATCTTAGAGACGATAGTATTTGGGAGCTCAACATATTGGTACCCAATCTGAGCAGCCTCTCTTATTTTTCACATTACGATGCTTCTCCACAATTTGAAATCTCAGCTCTCAGGTTCAAGGAGGGTGATTTATATTGGGATTTTCAATTCCTCCTCTTCCATTGTTTTTTTTTATTTTTTATTTTTTTGGGGGTGGGGGAGGGTTCTCATGTTGTAAAAACTTTTAGAATTGAAGCTGGTGAAGTTCATATTAACGTAAGGCAGCCCAAAACAACTTGATTAGGATTTAGGATATTTTGCTCATTGCTTAACTAATTGCAATGGGTGTTTTTGTGCGCTTCATGGGGTTATTTTTGTGGAGCTCAGTGAATTTCCACCATGGCTTGTTTTCTTTGTACCTTATATGATTGATGTTCTTTGCTTTGTTTTGTCTTTTTTTCCTTTTTATCTTTTTTTTATTGAACAAAAAAAAAAGGGAAAAAAAAAAACACAGAAAGAAGAAGAAGAAAGGAGGTTTAATCATGCATTGATTGGCATTTTTATTTTCATATGTTGATTTTTCAGTAGTATTGGATGCAAATGTGCGAGATGTTGTGAAATCGATGTCAATTCATGAACACATGATTCTTTATTACCATATGACAGCTGACTTTAAATACTAATAACAACCAGTTCAGCCCAATTCTCAACCTATTAAGAACTGAAGAAGAAAAGATAATATAACATATGCAATATAAACAAGTACCATATGCAAAGAATGCTTATGGTTTAACATTTTGCTATTATAATGTCTTTTTGCCATGGCATCTGTAATGGCAGGCAAAAATCATTATAAGGTGAAATGGATATAAACAATAACCACCCATAAAAATAGCAGCACTTAGCCAACCTAGAACCTACCAACAACAAGAGCCTCCAAAACAGGAGGGAAGAGTCACCCATATCAAGAGAATCTAAGTGGTAGACTTAATGGCATGTCGGGTCAGAGTTTGGGCTATTTCATTAGCAGATCTTGGAACATTACTGAATGTCCCTGCTAAAGATTATATCCTCAATGAATGCAGAAAAACACCAAGATGTGGAGGAAGTTAAGGTTTAGACCAAGCATTAGGCAGATTACTATTGGAGGTCACATAGTCACAATGGGACAGGAGAACCAACTCAGAACTTTCTTTGCTTGATAAAGGAATTCCAACATCATGCAAAGGTCAATTACAGATTTTTTCCAAGAAAATGAAAAGAAAATTTAAAAAATATAAGTATTAGCTGTCTAATAACAACACACTCTGGTTGCATTAAAAGAGATTGATTTCTTTGTATAACAGCGAAGCACTTAATCTAGGAATTCAAAGAGTTCAGCTTAGCATTCTTGCACTTAAAGAAGCCCTCGCAAATGTTATCTTCTAATTGCTAAGTCCCCATACAAATTGAGGAACATCCAAGAACACTTCTTTCTGGATCTCATATTCATAATTTGATGACAAAGAACCATTGTGGATTGGCACAAAGTTCTTCTGGTCAATCCTACCTAAGCTATAGAATGTTACGAATGTAAGGAGCAAAGAAGCTCTTAAATCCAGAGCAATGACAACCAAAGATAGACATTTGCATGTGTTCGAATTCAGATGATAGCCGTAGAATCTCAAAGGCTAACAATTGGATAACGATTGGACAAGTTCATCATAGATCTACTCTCAAAAAGTCAGTCGACTAATCATTTGAACCTCATAAAATTACAGCTAGCACTCTCACAACCAACATTGCTGCAGAATGAATCCCGCCAACAATATATGTATATATGCAGTCCAAGGAAAACTGGCTCAAACCATTGGAAAATTAGTGGTTTTAGTCCAAACAATTGTAGCAAAAGGCCATAAAACATGAATATGTACATGACCCAAAAAGGTAGAGTAATTATTAGAATTTACTCAATTAAAATAATAATTCTTGCACTACTGACACTATACATGAATCCTACATTATATATATATATATATATATATATGCAGTTTAATCATTTTCTAAATTGAAAAACCATTTGAACCCAGAAATGTCCATCATTTGCAGTGAGACACTATACATGAATCCTACATTAAATAAAAAACTTCCAAAATTCACCTAATTCAATTTTGCCTAAGCTTTCAAGTGAGAACCTAAACAAATTGTAATCCTTTGCCTAAGCTTTCAAGTGAGAATCTAAATTACATTAAAGATCCACGCTGCATTTTCAACTCAAAGCATAACTTGAAGTGACAAATTCAAAAGAAAACATCACAAAAACCAAGTATTGAACAATTATATTCTTTCATTACACATCAATGATATCAATTACACTTCAAAAATACACAATTCTTTACCTCCTAACCCAACCAAACCACATAATTCTTGGGTTTTTTGTTCCTCCCTATTTTGCCCCAAACAAAGTTCAGAAATTACATGATTAAAGAGGAAGAACCTTCTTGACAATATCTTCACTGAGAGCAGCAATCTGAGAGTCAAGAGCCTTGATGGTGTCCTCCTTCTGCTTCTCCAACTTGGCCAGAGCCTCCTGCAGCTCAGCCTCAATCTTCTTCCTCCCTTCCGCCAGCTTCTGCTCCACCTCCACCGTCGTCTCCTTCTTCATCTGATTCAGCGCCGCCGAAATCTCGGCCCTAGCGGCCCGCATGACCGCCGCAGCCTGCTCCTCGAGCTGCTTCACCTCGGCGGACGTGTCCTTGACGCTCGCCAGCTTCTCCTTGATCTCGGCGTCGCGCTGGTCCATAAAGTTACCGAGCGGAGTGTAGTAAATCTTGTCTAGTGCGAACATGAGGAAGAGGAATTCGGCCGCGATGATGGGCAGGGTGAGGTTGAAGTCGAACAAGGCGGCCTTTTCAAACTCCTCGGCGAGAGATGGTGGGGCTAGGGTGAGTGAGGTGGCTGAGATTGCTACTAGGGATTTGAGGGTGGAGGAGGATAGAGAGAGGATTTGGGGTTTGGTGAGGTTGGGGAGTTTGGGGAGAGAGAGGTTGGGGAGGTTGAGGTGGAGTTTGGGTTTGCCGGCGCCGGTGGAGGTGGGGGTGGAGGTGGATGGGATTACGGTTTTGGAGGAGGCCACGATCATGTTGGCCATGGCTAGGGTTGTTGACGATAGGCTATCTGATTTTGCGCAACTGCAACTGCAACTGCAAGTGATGTTTTGGTTCTGTTTTGAGAGGGGGGAGGGAGAAGGAAGGGTGTGGGGGGAATATCGTTTCAAAGGCTATCTCATTTTGCGCCACACAAATTGATGAGGTTGCGAATTTTGATGGACTAGGGAGAAGTGAGAAGTGAGAAGGGCAGTGCGTGGGGCGTGTTTCTCACGTGCTGTACGCCCATGGTTTACAATATTTTATTTTAAATTAAAATTTTTTTTTTTCATCATTTTTTTGGCGATGATCCTTCCTTTTGCGAGACACCACTTCTAAAACTCCCTTCCTCTTAGCGCGAAAAAAAAACAAAGGGACCAATTTTGAAACAAGAATTAACTCATTGTAATCTGGATTTTGGATAGCTTGTTTTAACACTATATATATATATATATATATATATACACTAGCAATTGAGTACACGCGATGCGTGTGCAACACATCTTTTCAAATCTATTAGTATAACTGCTATGTCAGTTTCAAAACCGTATGTGTGTGTAGGAGAGATTTAAGGGAAATAGGTTATGGTGGGTTTTTCAAAGTTAGTAAAATTACTAAATCGTCTTTTAACTTTATTAATTGATGAGGGTATTTTAGTATTTTCAGGTGCAATCCAACCACAAAGGCAATTGGCTTAATATAGTAGTATAGATATATGTATTTTTTTTTTTTTGAAGGATTAACATCATACTTGAAAGCTTCTTTTTACATATTTAAATATATTAAATTATAACATCAATTTTTCAGTCTGGTATAAGTTGAGATGCAAGGCAAAACTCAATATGAGGCTTCTTTAGTTCTCTTCACATAGGGCTTTAGGCAATTAAATGGGTCGGAGGTCGTCTTTTCCATACAAGGCATTAGGCAATTAAGTAGGTTGGGCTCTTTGGGGACTTCCTTTCACCTAAACCATTAGGCGACCACCTTAATCGCCAAAAAGTCGAGCTGCCCTTGAGAAACAATAAACAGGTTAATTTCAAGTCATATTATGTATTGGGTTGATGTGGATATCATTATTAGAACAGATTATAGTGTTGTATTAGTTATTTAAAAATCAAGTTAATTCCGTTCAAATTTTGACACGATTTAAATTAATTGTGTTCGGGTTTGAGTCTATGACCCATTAAACATACCAGGCAGGTCTGAGTTAGGTTCAGGGTTAATCTTCTCCAATCCACGGAACTCGAATGTATTTATTGTATGGAACAAAAGTCTGAAACCAACCCATTACCAGCCCCAGAAGTGAGACAATGAAGTGCCATCATCAACAATGATATGATTGTGTTTAGGGCCATCGAAAATGAGAATAAGAAATATTCATTATTGCAATAACCATTAATGTCATCAAGAATAGAAATTGTCAACAATGAGGCCAACCAGAATCATTTACATTGACAAATTCTGATACATAGTCAAAATTTTTAAAAGAATAGTGTTTATAGTGCATTGAAACCATTAGAACACTATGGATTTGAAGATGCTAGAAAGATGTCTGAGTGTGGTCTGAAGAACAGTCCACTAAAAACAGTCTCAAGTAATCTTGATATTGAAGTTTTGCCAATCATCAATCCTTTCTCCATTTCTCTCTCCGAGAATAAGATTTATTACTGTAAAGATGCATAATCTTTCTCACTCTGCTGAAAAAGCCACTGGAAGATCTTATTGGACGCTCCTTGCCTTCAAATCTTGTTTTCACCCTTGTTGCCAGTCTTGAATATGAAAACCAGCCCTTCAAGAAGTGAGCCAACCTGCATCCTTTTTGTCTGATCAGATCCTTATCGTTTTCGTGGTCTTGGGTGCCATTTTCTTCCATCTCTTCGCAGCTATCCAATCTTGATGTTGACCTACATAGTTCATTTGCATCATCCACAATTTCAGTAACAATCAAATGAAGTGTACTAGGCAAGATTTCAACCTACAAAGTCCCGAAAACATAACAAAGCAATAGCTGAAAATTTTTAAGCCCAGCGCTATTCTTTTTAAGTGAAAAAGAAAGCAAGTGCTAAAGAGCAATAGGGTTCAGCACCACAACCCATAATTTACAGGTTGTTTGGTTCTTTCTTTGCAGAGGGGTACATGTATCCTTTCGTGAAAAAAAAAAAGGAAAAAGAAAAAAAGAAGTGATTTTCTTGTAGGCCACTTTCCTTCGTTTTTCAGTTAAGTAGGGGGTGCATCGCTCTGAACAGTACTGTAATGCACTGCGAACAAATGGTAGGTGAACCAGAGGTCACTCTTGCTATTTCCGAACATGTAGATTGTCAATTTGTCATTGCCTACATAGGATATTTCTAAAGCAGTGAAGTACCCATGTTAACTGCTGGCACTTGGAATCTCTACAACACTCTCAAGTTTCCATGAATTAAAAAATTAATTATTGCAATCTATTATTGAGTAACACTCTGCTCATGCCTATTTAAGTGAGGTCTAGCTCCTTAAGTATGCTCAAACATACTTAAAGAATTCATAAAATCTATTATTGTTCTCTCTAAACTACTTTGTAAATTAAGTTGAAATATGCAACACTATTTCAATACGGATATCCACTAATTGTCAAATCCTAATTTTTCAGATTGCCAACAATTCAAATCCATGTCAGATTCAGACACAGATACCCACACAGACATACCAGTGCAAGACAGCTGGTCATGCAATGTCAGTCCTAAACTCCTAATATGTATAAAGTGTACATGTGTTGGCAATTAGGGAAAATTACGCATGGTTGTGTAGAAACAATTGGTAATTATTATAAATGACCATGAAATAGTAAAGATCATAAAGAGAGCCTTACATCCATCGCTGTTTCCAAGAAATCCTTTTCTTTGATTGCCTCTTTATCAGGTTGTAGTTAATCGTGCCATGCCGGATAAATTGAAGCTGCATGTACCATAACAAGAAAAATCAGCATGGGGAAAGTGGATGGCACTAAACTTCTACACAAGACATGTCTTAAGTTCACAGTAACAAATGACACCCAACAACAACATGATGCCCAAAAACATTTAAAAGAACAGCAACAACAAAACAGCAGTTTACTTAAATGTCCAACCACATGCATAAAAAAGAAAGATCAGATCTTGAAGCAATTATAATTCCATCAATGTTAAGCTATGCTTCTGCAAGTTCAGATGAAACCAGAATAAACTGCAGTGCCTGACTTCACAAATACACTTATCAATGAAAGAGTTTGCTTCTTGGCGGACAAAAGAAGCCATAAATTTGCCCTTACATTACTAAAATCAAAGCATTTACAGCCTTCAATGCCAGAAAGGAAACTCTCCTTCAAATCAAAACAATAATAATACAGTTCAGCCAACCTATAAGGAGTGCTCCTGCCTCAGTCAATGGACTATCCCCAAATATACCCAGAATTCCATTTTCTTCATTGAAGAATGTCAAAGTTCTATAAACATAGTAGATTGAATTTCAAAGGATTTCTAGCATTCATCTTGTTCGTTCTTCAAATGCTTACACTTAATTAGTACAGGAAATTGTCAAAGGAGTCTTTATCCAGACAAAAAGGTACCCTCAATGGAAAAATAAGGCTGTTTCATAATTCATATCTTGAAACTGGCTTGCCAACAGTAACTGTGCAATATAATCCATGCCTCGAGCGGAACTTCCCAGTTTTACTAAAAAATTTGTTTGTCCTCCATCCAACTTTTAAAAATCCTCACTAAGACTTTCATATTTGGGCACATACGTATCCAAGACATGTTATCATCTCTCGGTAAGAAATTCAAGGAAGCTAGCATCATATTTTAAGCTTGAGTCTTTCAACAAAACTTCCCTCAATGAACACACCATTGGCTCTCAAGAAAATTGCCAAATTGGTAAGATAAACAAACCTGAAGATGAACCACATTACAGATCTGCAAACAACACTGATAAAGAGCTCTATTAATCACATTTTTTATAGAACAACTTATATTTGAATTTTATGAGTGCTACACAATATATTTATATATTATAATCCATTTGGGGTATTCTCAAATTAACACATATATATTTATAGTAGTTTGACTTTTTAAATTTTTTTAACATTGATAATTCTGACAAGGTTCATTTTCATTACAAAACTAAACAAGGTTGTTGTATAAAGAATTTATAGAAGTAGTGGGAATTATTATTATTATTATGATTATTATTATTTTTTGATTAGCGAGTGGGAGTTCTTTTTTATCTGTAGACATTTTAAAACAATTATAAATATTTGCCTTCATTAGAAGCATCACTAAGCAGACATCCATAAAAGCCCAAGTAAAACAATGGCCCTCAGGTCTAATGGCATGTCCCATCCCAAAAGGGGTGTGGGGTTTATGCCTTGTGGAGGTCTTTGTTTCGACTCTGCATGGGTGCGTGTGTGGGTGTAAATGTTCTCCTATCATTTGGCCCAAAAAAAAAAAAAAAAAAAAAAAAAAAAAAAAGACTAATTGAATTGATTCCACATGAGCTCCTTCTTTAAAAGTTAAAAAAAATCAGAGAAAATAATTAAACTTTATAATAAATTAAGGACAACATTATCTGGTTGCATAAGTAAAAATTAATTACTAAGTAAAGAACAAAGTTGATACATGATCCTTAATTTGTGGTGTCTAGAAAGTATGTTTTTATATAATTTGGACTTGTTCAGCTTCCTTTCTCAGTAACCCTTTTTTTTTCTTTTTCCTGGAGGAGAGTGCTTACATTCTTTAGAATGCTAGTGAAGTAGAATCCTTGTTATATAGCTTAGGAAGCTTCCAATGTAACCGAGGCATTCATGAATCATGACAAAACCAGAATGAAAGGAGCCAAAGTCAATTGGTTCTCAATCAAGTCTTGGATCAATGTCCAGTTCAAAACATGTAAGCTATCGCGAAAAAGAGTTCTGAGCAAATAGCAGAAAAAAATGCGATGCATGAAGCAATGTGGCTTTTAACATAAAGTGTTGACACAGAAAATTTAAGTATGACTAGTAGGTAAATTTGAATATATATGTATTTGTACATGATATGAACACATGCACATTTTTTTTTTCCTGCAACTTTATGATTTTGAGTAGGAAAGCCATGTTGCCTTGCACTCAAACATTAAGGTCTGAAAATCTATGGAGAAAGAGAGATCATAACTTTTTCATATAGTTCCTATGTGCAAATGCAACCGACTATTGTAGGAACACCTCTTCAGCATGTGAATGATCATCTCACTCACAATTCACAAACGACCTTAAGAAAAACAGAAGAAATCCAACACAAACCTGATCGCCATCCTTGACCCCATAATCTTTGATATATTCGTCTTCGGTAACTAGCTTCTGACCATCATAGCTTAAGCAGAAATGCCCCCACACGTGCGGCCTACATGAAGCAGATCAAAATGAGGAAAGAAATTCAAAATTAAATTACATTCCCATAATAAATGAAGAAAATTATATAAATTAGCATGATTTTTTATTTTTTATTTTTATCAAAAGGACTTGAATAAGATATTTTACATATATCACATTGTGAACTTAATAGCAAACTGCAATACAATCTATGTGCCAGACCACATTTGTTTTCCCAGCTTTCAAGTGCTGCAGACTTTCAAATGCCAGAGAAAGGACCAATTGAATGCCAAACCCATATTTTTTTTTTCTAACTCTTTCTCTTTTTTCCCCCTTTTTTTTTTTTTTTTTTTTTTTTTTTTTTTTTTTTTTTGGGGGGTTGGTGGGTGGTTTATAAGGAAACAAAGTAACATTTTAATTTTCCTTTTAGTCCAAGATGTGTACAATTTAGCAATGAGCATACCATGAAATCTTGCCTGGTCCCTTTTTTGGCAAATGACTGAAAACACCTTCAACTGCCTGTTTGAGCTCTGCAACCGTAGCTGATTTCGTAACTTCAATCTCTGTAATATTGAAAATCGCAATTCATTGAAATCCAGACTGTTTTTGTTGAAATGAGGGAAATTTGGGAATATATTAGAGAACAATGAACCTCAATTGCACTATGCTTTGGCTCTATTTGGCGGCTGAGAAAACGTAGGAAAAGAGAAAGAAAAAAAGAGAAAGATCAAAACTTCGAATATCAAAACAGACATTATTGAGGAGCTGGAAAACAACCTTAATCCTACTATTTGGTTCAGTAGGGGTGCACCCTTCATTTTTGAAAAACAAACTGCCTAAAACATAGGTGATAGGTCTCATCATTTCATTTTCTTTTTCTTTTCCCCAGCATTTTCAGTAACGCTAAGGTTTTCAAGTAAAAAAAACAGAAAGTCATTAAAAATTGGCAATTACAGAAAAATCACATATACCAAAGCAAGTAAAACTATTTGGGTATTTGGTTTGAAATTTACATTTTTTTTTTCATACACAAAAGAGCCTAAAGCTAAAATATAGGTTTCATCACTTCATTTTCTTTTTCCATTTTTCCTCAGCTTTCTCAGCAACCAAACAGAAAGCTACAGAAACAAGCAACTAGAGGGACATTTAAATAGTTATACAATACATAAAAGCAAAAACATATATGTCCACAGAGAGAGAGCAAAATACCGAAGGAAGAACCGTCCAATTTGAGAACAGAGAGCTTGAGGGGATGCGGAGGAAGCTTATTGTACGAACAACTCTTCCTGAAATGGCCATCAATGAGCAACAACGGAGATAATGGCGACGCACCAGACGAACGCCTCCCGAGCGAAACCCTAGGGATAAAATCGCTCTTCGCATTTCTCAGCATAATAGTGCTTTATTGAACCCCCCAAGTTGATGGAACGACTCCATCTGGTTTTTATACAGAAATTGGTGGAGAGGGAAAGAGAGAGATTCTTGAGGGAGAGCTACACGCATTGTCTTTGGCATTGAGTTAGGGTTAGGGTTTCGCTTTTTGGGGAGATGTTTTTGAGCTTCTGTCGGGGGATTTCTAGAGAGAGACAGAGAAAGAGAATGGAATAGCTTCTTTAATTCTTTCATTCTTTTGGGTTGGGGTGTTTTCGGGTTCGGAAGGGGTGGCAGTTATTTTGGTTGGGTGGAATTGATTCGAGGGGGATTTACATTTTGGTCAGGTGGCCAGAGAGAATTTTTGAATCAGACCAACAAACATTCTCAATTACAGTTTGGTCAAAAGTATAACAGTCAAACAAAATCTTTAATGCTAGGGCCTAGGGGCTAGTCCTTTTCTTTCTTCATCCAAAAAAATAAAAAATAAAAAATAAAAAAATAAAAAAAATAAAAAAAGAATTATTTTGAGACACTTATTTTTTGGGATAAAAACCTAAAGAGAGCCTTCAGCCTATCATCGAAACCACCATCTTCCTGATGATGCTTCATAAATTTGTATTCCTCAAAATCTTACAATATTTAAAACGCCTTCATTTCTTTGTTATGAGTTTTCTTTTTTAGGTTTTACTTTTGTTGTGCATATCAATGCATGTGTGACGTTAGTACGTATGAGGTTTTTGGATGATTTACTTGGCAAAATATCATTTCAAAATACATTAGGATCTTCTCATAAAGCACTTGTCACGTTAGTATATTTGAGACTTTTAGATAATCCACTTGGCAAAATATCATTTCAAAATTTATTAGGGTCTTCTCGCTCACTCAAATCAAAGTTTGCATATCATTGTTGGAATGGTCAAAGAAGAAATACTATGAATCTTTGATGGGGCACATTTGCTATTCCTAGAGAAATTAACCAAAAATCCCAAAAGGTAGAAACCTCGTGTTGTTTTCTATCCAATAGTCACCTAGTCGGGTGTACATTATAATTTGTGCAATTTTACATGTGTAGGGACTAGGGTGTACTTATTGAAGCTCATGGCAAGGGGAACTTTTGATAGCCTTCTCCATTAAATGATCGGCAACCTAAGTGCATGAATGAAAATAAACATTTTCAGAATTTCAAATATGGATCACCATGGGATGCCTCGTGCATGAAAGTTTGACAAGAGTTGAATCCCTCATTTTTTATTGTTGGATAAGTGGATAAATCTGAGATGTAGAGGACAAAGAAGTCATGGATTCACTTCTTGATAATGGAATCCGAGGAAAATTAATAACCATTGATAAATCCTCGCAACAACATGGCTAATAAAATTACATTATTCAATTGAACCACTCTAACAAATTGCAATTTGTCTAAGAAAATTACATTATTCAGTGGGTTTGGAATTGTCATGATAGGTGAACTTGGTCAATACACTTACAATGTAACTCATTATAGCTTTTCTGACACAATACAACAAATCTATTAACTGGGTGGATGTATGACAGTTCTTTCATAGAGATTAGATGAGATGAGATCTGCTGGATGTTGTACAACGGGGCTAGGCCTAGGATTGTGGGTGATAAAAATCCTCACGTTGCCACGTGGACATAAAATAAGGGTAGAAGTGTCATTTTGCTAAAGGAAATAGCCCTTTAGGGCTAACTCAGCAGGCACAACATTTATAATGACCAATAATTATAACTGTTAGACATTTGATATGATAGCTAGGCAGTAACAGTCACATGGGAGAGTGAAACGGCGTACAACAACTCCTTCATTAATGAGTAAACGACAAAGTTGACCATTGCAATTGTGCCAACACAGATGAGCCGAGCCTAAGAGCACAGATATATAGATCAACAAAGGAGCAAGGAGCATGACTGGCTGGCAAGTCCGAAGAACGGATCCTCAACAATACCTAGCATGGCTTTGAGGAACAACTAGGAGTACGGCACTACAGTACAAGCTCAAAAGAGCACGACTCTCATGTGGACGGAAAGTATTCCTCCACGGAATGACCTGAGCACCTCTTTTGCCACGTAAGCTCAAGATAATAGTCCAAAATAGCAAAACAAAGTCCAAACAAATCACGTGAATACGAGTCTCAATAACCATGACAGTTGCAGACAAAGTGATAGAATGTCCCTCTATTACCTGCAACCATACTTGGTTCTAGACAAGTGGGGCCCTAGATCTTCCTCCACGTGTTCTAAAGGGACGTCACGAATGGGATGCCACTAACCCAATTGAGAGTGGGCATAAGGGAATCTGTGAGATAATAACATTTGTCCCATCTCTAGAAACCTTATGCCTAAATCATGAGATATAAATAGGGTCATCAGTGACCCACAAAGGTATGTACAATCAATTCTAAAAATTCTCTTTTTAGACCACTCCTAACTTGAGTGTTGGAGAACCTTTTACAGGTCCCAACCCAAGACTTTCTAGAAGGAGAGGGAGATTGATCATAGAGCGGCAATGATTCTCCAGTGCAATCAACATCAAATCTGATAAAAAAAGAGGAAATTCTAGGGAGAGCCTTGATCCAGGAATTTTCCCCACATCTATACAAAGGCACTTTAATTTAATTTAATTTATGGATGGACAATTATGCACTTTCTTCCTCTCTGTCCAAACCTCTCTAATCATATGTTTTAGTTTTTTCTTTTGAAAAAGAAAAAAAACTGCCAAAACTTCTGTTGAGAAAACAAAGGTGGGGAAGAGAGGTTGGAATCTTAGGATTATTTAGGGTTGGAAGAAACCTCATCATTCAATCATTATTTATTAATAAAAAGCTTGTCTGTTTTATTCTATTTTATTTATTTATTATTTAATGATGATTATTATTCTTTTCTGGGCATCTGAGGCCCATAAGTAGGTTCCCCAACTCTTTTTATGGGACCAAGATTCAAACCCATAACATTTCTTACAGATGAGGAGAGATACACCATCGGGGTACATGGCCATTGGTAATTCGCTTTCATTCGGACCGTCAAATCACAAAATACAATCAAATGCAAAATAAGTTTAAAACTCACCCAATTTTAGCCCACCAGTGCATTAAGAGACGGGATCCCAAAATTGGTAGCGAGAACAAAGGTAACATGACCTAAAATAAAGAACAAAGCTTATGACCTAAAATTAGTCTTTCTTTAAAGGAGTTGGGTGACAACAATTTGTAGTCAGATGTACTAACATTTTTCACTACTCAAAATTTTCCACATGTTTGATATTTCAGGGAACAAAAAGGATGAATGTATCATCATCATCATTTACAATGTATGAACTCATTCTCTCAGCAGGTAGTTTCAACGATACGCTTAAAATGCTATTTCGTTTCTACCACCCATCCATCTTCAAGTACACTAGGCGAAAGAAGCATGCCTTGATTCCCTTGAAAAAGTCAGACAAGCAACTTCTCACCAAGCAGAAAGCTACTTTTCCAGACATTTTGTACGGCTCCTTCAACAATCCCATAACCATCAAATCAGAATCGGGGAAAAAATTGTTCGCAGCAACTGATTTACTCCAACGAGAAAAATTAGCCCTTGAACAGTTTGAGCAGTTACTTTCCTATGAGCTTATAGTAGGCATACAAACCGGAGCCAAGAAATCCAAGAAATTGGCCAATAATATTCAACTGCATGCAAAACACATCAAGTTTTTTCTTGCGAGCACAAAATAAAATGAAATCACAAAGAAAAAGAAGAGAAACACCACAATAGGGCCATTCATGGTGCTGCAAGGAGGACAAGTGTGAGACCTGAGTACAATTTACACTTACAATATCAAATGGAAGCCCGCCAAAAAATATCCAGCCAAGTCCAATGGTAAAAAGATCCTACACATCACAATGACCAGAAAATCTAAAGACATGTACAAAGATGATGTGTCCCAGAGTGACCTGGACCTTGAAGTGTGAGGTATATGAACACATACATATTGAAGACCAGAACATCAGGTACATGTAGTGCACATTCTTATCAACCAAGAAAATCCAATCAATGGGTATTAACCAAAAAGAGAATAAATTAAAGAAAAGAAAATTATGATTGGGGCATCAGCAGGAAATGTCTTGTCTCCTAGATCAAATTGCAACCTAATTCAGGGTTTTAAAGTTGGGAAAAAAATTTAAAAGTTGATATCTGATTCGAGCCACTGCAAAATTTTCAATAATCCCTAAAATTTGACCTATTTTCAACCTATTTTGTACAAAATTTCCAGCACTCCGTGAAAAAAAAATGAAGACCTATCTCTTAAAATGTGAATTTTTAATTTCAATTTTGAACAAAATTAGTAGATGTGTAAAAATAGGGCATGGTTGGATGAGTTCTCTGTACCAATTAACATCATGACTATTAGCCCTTATATGTTTTCACATAGACACGTCTATCAAGTGAGCGCTCAGACACGCACATCTGCAGGGACATAGTTATGTCACATTTCTTTTTCTTTTCCTTTCTTTCTGTTGTCCTTTCTGTTTTGTTTTGAGGTAGCTGTGTTGTACAACTCATCTGTGCAAAGACCAGCACCAGATTCTTGGACTATTCATTAAGCAGCCAAAATGCACTAATGGCCACCCAGAAAGTAGAGTATAATAGTGCCCAGGTTTGCTGGATTTTGAGTATATTTGTATTCATTATGCATGCAAGGAACAAGAGTCTAGTACAAAAGAAACAAATAAACTTACCTTCAGATTACCACAAATTGTCTGAGTGAGTGCTGAATTCAGAGTTGTGTTCAGGAATATACTGTAATTCAAGAAGAAAGCCAGTATACAGGAAAGAAGCAACACAGGCCTGCCCACAATAGGGAAAAAAAAAAAAAACACATCATATTAAATTAGCACCCCTGAATTATTTGAACAGTATTTGCAAGTGAAACACAAAAAGAATAAACAGCATAAACAAACTATAGTTACTGACTAATAAACTATTAATTTACATATCATTTTGACGTACAAGTTACCAAACTAATAATTAAAAGACATTACTTAGAGCACTTTAAAGTACCCCACAGGACATTAAATTTTACCTTATTCAATTTATTTCCATGGAATTTCCAAAGACACCCCCATTGCGATCACAAAATGACCTTATCCTAAGTAACTGCTTAATAAAGCATGTCATATAAAAATTATTAAAAGCATAGTGGATAAATTCCAAATGCTATGTAAAGCACATTGAAATGATGTCATATTCTTATGGAATCCAAAAGTAGCACTTTATTTCAAAGAAATGCTAGTGCTCTAAATTAACACACTGTAGCAACAGTATATGCGTCTTGGAAGTGATGCATAGAAGAAAAAAAAAAGGCATGAACTATACAAATGCAAAAAATAGTTAAGCAAGGAGTTATAAATGAACAGAACCACAAAAGAAAGAAAAAGAATATTCAATTTTCTAGGCATGCAAAAATTGGACAGAGGTAACACTCCAGCCCCTTGTCCACCAGAAAAATGATTTTTTTTTATATTTTTTTTGGATCAACAAGCACAAGAAAAACTTTATTAATGAGAAGAGGGAAACAAAGGAGAACAAGATGTCCACCTAAGGACCCAAAAAAAAACAGCAAAAACAGAAAAAATAAAAGCTAAAAATGATTCTGGGGATCTAAGCTGAGTTTCCAAGCATGCAGTTGATATTTATATTGAAAGAGGGAAACTTCTAATGGTGATTAGAAAGTACCAGAAAACCAGGTGAGAAGAAATATGGAAAATTCATTGTCATCTCCAAGTCACCCCGAATAAATGTCCAGAACAGCAAAAATGGTCCACATATTATTCCTAAAACAGAAAAGCATCATAGATTTGTCTCACAGTTCTAGAATTCAAACCAACCCCCCAAAAAAATCTGTGAGGAAAGGATAAGAAAGTCCAACGGACATGATTCAGTTTGAGATCCTTTAGCTTACCATTGCACCACATAAGGCCAAAGCTATTAAGGCCACTAGATTTCCCTGAAGAAAAGAGAAATCAGATACTATTAGAAAAAAGGGAAAAAAAATAACAAGCTACTTAAGAGGAAATGCAATTAGAAAATTTCCATCCAAAAAATAAGAAAATGAAAGTATTACCAACACGGGCTATGGTTGCAAGATATATTGCTGTAGTGATGTTGGAAATGAAAACGACAGCATAGCCGTAGGAGTCAAATGACAAGTCCCAAGCTCCCGCAATCAATGCACCAAGGACAATCAATCCCACACTGGTAAAACACTTAAATTTTTCCGTTAATAAAGGAATTAGATATATGGCAATTTATGTAAAAGATCTTACAAGTATTTCTACTAACAAGAAAAATAAAAAGATTTAAAATGTCCAAAGAAGTTTTCAAGTTCCTACAATTAGATACTCGGTGTAGCCAGGTTAATACTTTGCAGCAGGAAGAAGAAAAAATAGAGGGACTAAATGTCAGATTTTAACAGGGTCCCATTATTTGTCAGCACAGGACTTAATTCTAGAAGTATGACCAGTCTATATAATACAAATCATTTTATGTACGTGTCATATCATATTCATGTCAGGTGGTACATATCATGTATTATATGATACTGAAAAAGTACGGGTCCAAACAAGTAGCTATATTAGTTCATGTTAGGTCAATAATAAAATTTGATTTTTCTCTTCTTGGATCACAACGGCAAAATTAGGTTTTTTCAACCTGAACTAAAAGATTCATTAACTACTACAAAAAAACAATGTAAATGTTTGTACCAGAAAGCACAGAAACTACATACAACTAATAAAGAATATTAGCATCCCAAGCTCATGAAAATTAAGACTTGAGATTCCATAACAGTCAACAAACAAGAACACCAGAAAGAGATTGTACTGAGAATGTGTATATCCACAGTTGCATCTAACTTTCAATTTCAACAAAAGTATCCTATTTCTTACTTTCCAGTGAGTCCAAAAGATAGAAAAAATATAAATATATATATACAGAGAATGGATTGTCTGCACCTCCAAGCCTTTAATTACCAGCTCACGAGTAAGCTGTATATATCCCAGACGCATCACCATAGATGTGTAAAATATTGACACTAAAAATAGCTAATAAAGTTAATGAAGGGTTAGTGTATTAAACAGTGCTTTTATTATCTTGTATAAGACACATCTATTTGGTAACATCCAATTGCTCAAGCTAAATAATTGATAGTAAGATGATCCAATGAAGTTGACCAAACAAAAAGGCTAACTTGAAATGGACTAGCAATTTCCATAAGGAATCTACTAAAGGAAGCAAATCTAGAGATACTCTTCCACAAGATGACACACCAATGAAGGCAAGAAACCTGAGAAGGATCCTAGCCACTAAAGTGCTCATCATAATGAGCTACAAACATCTCTTCTAGACGAATTGATGTGCTCCTTTCCAAACTTCCAAAGTCATCCTTCACAGGTGCTTATTCATGAATGAGATTAAATGAATCAATGCACAAAATATTTTTTAGAAAACCAGAAATTTTCTTCCATCCAGGAAAGAATCAGTGAGAGAAATAAGGTGGGATCAATTGCTAAAAAGCTCCCAATGAGGGTAAGTTTCCCTCCTTTAAAAATATATAGAGCTTTCCATACAGCAAGCTTCCTCTCAAATCGTTAGATCACCAAATCCCATATAGGTGTCTGAATTAAGAGGTGCGCCCAGTGGCAACCAGGTAATTCAAAGGTACATTTTACTTTTTTTTAAATTTCTATCACTTTATTTTGAGTCAGATGCAAGATTTGGTTGTTTATTTAAGCAATGTTTCTACAAAATTAAAATTTGAATAATGTTTCCAGTCCTAAGTGTTTCGATCGATTAAGTGATAGTATTGATTGCTATTTTTAAAGTTTGAGACCAAACCTATCATTCTATCAACAACCTCTATCTACGAACCCTAGCAGGATTTGTCCGCCCAATAGCAAGTTTATAAATAAAAAAGTCAATATTTGCAAGCCTTACATCTCAACTCCTTAAGGTTCACATCTTGCCTTGCTGAACACCCATGGGGTGCCTTGCCGCCTTATGCTTTTGCCTCTAAAATTTGAAGATAATGGAGTTAGAAATGAAAGTCATTATCAGTCAACTCAGTTTCTAGCAAGCTTGATGAAGAATGGGATCCAATGACAAACTGATGCGAGACCTTCAAGAAATGCAGCAATATAATAAAAATTAAGTTTGGGGTTTGTTGAAAATTGTTATAATGGTGATAAGGAATTGGTAGGATAGGATTTTCCAAGTGGAATTGGGATTGGGTTTAAGGGGCTGTTTGAGGTTTAGTGTTAGGTTATTGTTTAAAACTTTAAAACATTGTGGAGGAATTGAGAGAAGAGAATAAGAAGCAAAGAAGGACAGGAAAGACAAGAACATGGAGAAGAAGAATGTACAGACTACAGAATAAGAGGAACAAGATAAAAAAAAATAAAAATAAAAAAAAAGGATATTTAGGCACTCACAGGCTCCAGGAAAAAAAAAAAAATTAAGCTGAAAATTCTCAATTGATCACTCTATTGAAAAAGAGAAGATTAAAACCCTTTAATAGATATTAACCAAAAAAAAAAAAAAAAAAAATCAACAAGGCCTTAGTCCTAGCTACACGTGGTCAGTTACATGAATCTTTTTATGCTATTCAATTCTATCAAGGGCCATATCCTTTGTATGATCCTGAATACATGTCCTTTCTGACCATAATCACAATATTTGGGGCCTTCCTCCTGTTGTTTTAAGGCCTTCAACTTGAATCAAGTCACTTCTCCATATAGGTACATTCTTAGGTCTTTGTTGCCCATGACCAAACCACATTAGACCATTTTCCCTCATCTTCTCCTCAATTAGTACCACTCCTACCTTCACAAGAATGCATTTGTTTCTTATTTTATCTGTCTTCACATTACCAATTATCCATCTTAACATCCTCATTTCTGATATACTCATTTTCTGCATGTCCTTAATTGCCCAACGTCCAACACCACAAAGCATACCCAAGTTTATAACCGTCTTGTAAAACTTTCCTTCTAACTTGATTGGAATTCCATCGTCACACAGCACGCCAAATGCATTTTCACTTCATCCATCATGCTCTAATTTTATGGGCAATGTCCTCCCCTATTTCTCCATATTTGTGAATAATTAACCCAAAATATGAAAAATAGTCACATTTAGGTATCTCTTGAGTCTTGGCCATCAAGTTGCACTATGCTCTCATTTCTATTCCTAATTTGACTAAATTTACATTCCATATATTCCATTTTAGTCCTACTTAACCTACCCTTTGAATTAAACTAATCCTAGCCACACATTAAAACCCTAATTAAGAAAAAAAAAAAAACTCCCTTACTAACTTACTGCAATAGTAGAATAACACTACTCAACACAATTACTTAAAATACTTTAGACATAAAAATCATAGATCAATAATATCTAACAATTGTAGGACTTAAAATTAAGTAACCAAAAAACTTAAAAAACTATCATGAATTCCATTTTCTGAACAAAAATCTTATTGCTTTTTGTGGGAGCCCATAACCCTTGTCTTGGGCTTCCAAAAAAGATACATCTTTGGCTTCTCTAACCGATTAAGAGCTATCCCATCAAAACTACAATGACTTATATCAGAACAAGGTCAACAATAGAGGAAATCAAGCAAACAAAACACAAGTTATTGGCACATGAAATTTGTTGTAATTTATTCATTCATTATATATTCTCACAGTAAATTTTTAGTATAAATTTCCAGGAATATATCCCAATATCAAAAAGTTGGCTACCTTATACAGGCAAATCAATCAAGTTCATGAAGTCAGCAAGTCAATGAACATCTTGTGACCATAATAAAGACACCAACTCTAAGTACCGAATAAAATTTAAGACAGAAAATATAAATCATTATCATCTCTTTTTTACCAACTACAACATATAAAATATGAGAAATCAGCCACAAGAAAGGACTGCTTACCTTCCAACAACAGAAGATGTGTACCTCTGCCCTGCCAGAATATACTCCACAAACATTGTGAATACCACAGTAGTCCGCCTTAGGGTGGTGTACATGGGAACATTTACTCCACGGACAGACTCCATGGTAGCTAGCTTTCAAGAGAAATAGTTAAATGGGTACACATTAAAACAACTAAGAGAAACAAAACCCACACATTCTTCGCCAAAAGAATGTGCTCCAACATTATACAGTGAGATACATACCATGTAGAGCAAATAGGCTACTGCAAGAGGAAGGGTGTGAACCAATGTCTTATATGGTACAAGAGCGGTGGAGTTATCGTTAAAAGTCAAAGATTCACCCACTGTGAAAGAAATAATCTTCCAGCGTCTCAATACATAGAGAAAAGAACATGAACATATCATCTGCAGAAAAAACAAGATCGAAATGCGTGTATGAAATTCTTCAGACGATCATGGCATTCAAATTGTGGGGCCACACTGAACATTAAAGGTAAAATACTACAGAATAAAGAACATAACGAAATGCATAAACATTAATAATAGTGCAACGTCATATAAATAAAAAGCCAAGTCATGCATCTTTGTACAGCAGAATCTGTGAATTACTAAGTCGGGAGCAATTAAACTTCAATACAAGTCAAGGTGTAGATAAATCTAGAAGAGGACTTGGCAGTAGCTCAAGAATCCATGGAGCATGGATTTCAACTCTTAAGATTCCTAGGATTGAAAGATCTTCCTCCCAGAAATAAATCCCCTCTTAAATGCTTCCAAATGATCCCTTCAAATGAGACCTTTTAGGCCTTATATAGAGATTATAGAGAAGGTGATGCTACCTCTCAAAGTCGTAGGTCATTCTGCAGAGACTAGCTCATGGATGGCTTGTCCTTGTTAAATTTCCAACCTAATAGCCCAATTTGTTAGGTGGAGGCCTAAACAAGTATGAAGTCATATCATATTTTATAGTTAGGCGATGTGGGATGTGGTATTTTTCTAGCACTTCCCCTCACGTGTAGGCTTGATAGACAAGACAAGAACGGGCCTGCTACTTGGACAACAAAGATGAGCTTACGAATGAAATGGCCCAACAACAACATATTCTAATGCCATGCTAATTTTCCAACCTAATAGCCTAAGTTATTAGGTGGAGGGCCCAAACAGGTATATGAAGCCATATTATATTTGCTATTTAGATTTTAGACAATGTGGGATGTGGTATTTTTTCAATAGTCTTCCTACAGAACCATCACATGAGCCACCTCGATGTTAAACCACCTTTTTGTACAAGAGATCTTTTAGATAGGTAGATTAAGAGTCGCAGAGCATGTTTGCAACATGCAAACATATGTCATTGATACATTATTCTCATCTAACTCTAGATAGGCTAAGGCAAAAGGGGATGGTCCCACCTCAGCGAGCCTCCACTCTCAAAGCTAAACTAAGGAACTTGAGTTTTCGCAACATTGGCACCAAACTCTATATTGAGCTCTAGGTCTTGATCCCAACCAAGGCAAGCATTGAGTGTTGGGGTATAGGCTAACGAGCAACCTGAGGGGAACCTCGTAGAGGCTCGCAACTCTCGGACTCCTCCCTCGAGGTGGGAGATTCTAGCATCAAGGTGGAAATTGGGCATCCACACAATGCGTTCTCCTACCTTATCTCAAGGGCAAGGAGATTGTTATACATCATGCGAGACACTCAAGGTGTGCACGTGACATGCTCATGCTCAACAAATAATGTGCTCTTGTTTGGCACCTTACACGCATGTGACCACAAGGTTTATGTGTCATGCTTAGGAAAGCTATGGACTTTTGGCTTTTGACCAAGCCAAATGTTGACTTTGGCTTTATGTTGGTATATGATAGGACCAAATGTTGCTTTCTACTGATGCTGTGTGTTCATCTCTAATTGGTTGACAAATTGATATCTAAAGAACTAGTCAAATTAAAACCACATTGAAGCTCACTTGAAATTAAGACGACTACTTTTACCATGGGTAGTTAAAAGAGAGTGCTCTTAGCCAAAGCTCAACAACTCAGCCTTACTCGTCTACGCTTGGCTGACATCAACTCAACATACAATTCTTCTATTTGTTTGCCTAACTCCTCAAACAAAAACTTTGAACCACAATTGATCTGAAATTGATCCTCTTTCAATGCCTCCAAATATTAATATATATTTGGATCTTGAGTTGGGCATAGAGTTGCTCAATCTCGACTCATTTATCAACCTAACACGAAACTTAAGCCCCAACATGACTAAGTATATCCAAACTCTAAGGGTAAATTACAAAAAACACCCCTCAACTTTGGTTTCCTTTTCACTTTGGTACCCTAAATTTTAAAACCAATCGGTTGAGTCTAAACTCTAGGGTACCAAAGTGAAATCGATAACACTATTGACGATCTTTTCCTTGGACTCAATTGATTCGTTTTAAAAGTTCAAGACGCCAAAGTGAAATTTGACCGTAAGTTCAGGAGTGTGCTTTATGCAATTTGCCTAATTTTTTTTCTTTCATTTTTTTCTTTTCTCCACTACAAGCATAGGAATATAAGTAATGTCATTAAATTATTTTTCGTCTCTCTCATATGTCATTAACACGCTCTAGCAATTATCACTATTGTTCCCACTACCTTTGCTTGACGATTTACATTTTTTTTTTTTTTAATGTCTACCTTCTCCATCCTTTATCCCACAAAAATATGTCATCACTAGGCTAGTCCCAAAACATAAATATATATATATATATATATATAGATAGAGAGAGAGAGAGAGAGAGAGAGAGAGAGAGAGAGAGAGAGAGAGAGAGATAAATGTGTATCATAACTGGTATCCTTCAGTGAGCTTTAAAGCATTTTTACAAGTTGCCTGATGTGAATAGTTGAGAATATGTATAGTTAGTTCAGGTTGTGTAGATGCAAGACTTGATGCGAACCACTTATCTTACACTACAAATTCAAATACCAGCTCCTTGTATATGGGTCAAGCAAAGGTAGTGGGAACAATAGTGATAGTTGTGTTAATGATATTGTAGAAGGGAGATAAAAAATTATTACATTAAATTAGTTATATTAGGATATTCCTTAATTTTCCTATCATCTTAGTGCAAAAAAAGAAAAAGAAGAAAAAAAGAATCAATTTTAAAGAGAAAATTGCAATTAACACCCTAGAACTTAGGGTCAAATTTCACTTTGGTACCTTGAATCTTAAAAATGAGTTAATTGAGTCCGAGGGCAAAATAGACATATTTTAATGTTAAAATCTTCACACGCAAATCATGTGATGGTCTTCCGTCTCTTTATTAGACAAAAGCTGATGGATCATACCTGATTGGAAATAACATTAGCTAAAGCTTACTCGTCATACACTCCTTTCCAATAGACCTACCTTATAATAACTAATAAGTATCCTAATTTAACCATTATGTATGGAATTCAAAACCTAGTTTACATGATTTGGAATTAATGCATCTAGTCATACCCAGTGCACAAGGCTTCTAGCCATCAAGAAATAATTTTAACTGCAAAACAGCTGATTAAAAGAGAAATAGCGACTACCATCCCTAGGTGGAAACTTAATGGGAACCTCTGACAATTTTCTGTGCATGGGTGCAAGCTTCATGCCTTTTCCCCTCTTATTGACAGCCTTGACACCTTCTATTTCTGCTCTAGAAAAGCACATATACTGTCTAGAAAATCTACTTGCCTACTTGGATTATAAACTATCGTCTCTAAATGATTTGGTACATGGATTCCAAGAAAAGAAAAAGTTTTGAAACTTTTTTTTTTTTTTTTGATGAAGTAAACTATATATAGATTAAGGGGCTTTAGCACATGTACATGAGCCATATTCATGAACCAGGCAAAAACTCAAACCTAGAGTCTAAGAGAATCAACAAAATAAAGGAAGGAGGGACAACCCCCCCCCCCCCCCCCCCCCACCCCCCTGCGGTGGGGCTGGAGGTGGTGGGCTCAGAAAGACAAACTACAAGTTTATCCATTGATTCGACTGTCTTCGTTATTGCTTCCACCATGCTTGAGAACCCCTATGAGTATGTGTCAGTGCTCTTCCTTCTCTTCCAGTCTTCCTAAGGGACTGATTTGAAGGAAACACCATCCAAATAGAAAAGGAGTTGTTTCACTATTTGATCTAAACAAGGATGCGGTTTAAGAAGAGGATGCAAATCGGTATAGATGATATGATATTAATGTATTAGAGACTCAACCACCTACATCAACAAAATTACGTCTATAATATTCAAATCAGTCTTGTAGGAAAAGAAGGAAGAGCAGTAACACATACTCGTTAGGGTTCTCAAGCATGGTTAAAGCAATAACAAAGACAACCGAATCAATGGATAAACTTGTAGCTTGTCTTTCTAAGCAGTCACCGCCTCCACCCCCACCACTAGTTGACAAGATTAGTAATATGTTTCAAGTGTCAAAGACGTCAAATTTCACCTGAGTTGGACAAGTTGGATACAAGTTAGACTATCATGAACAATCCGATAAAAGTGAACCTTCTTTTCAGCATCACTAACAATTTGATAATAAATTGGGAGGTCAAACTGCTTCACTCTTAGATATGGTTTTTATTTTGCAAGAAATTTGAAAAAACATTGGATAAACTTATTTGGATGATCAATATTTTGGTTTGAATTTGGTTAGACATTGTTCATTTAAGGGGGAATTACAGATTGGCCATGTGGTCAAACAGGAACGGTGTTAAAAATGGTCTCAATTACAGTCCACACATTTTACTGACTGAAATGAAAAATTTACCCTTATTGGAATTGTTTATCATTTTGTTAACTACCAATCCTCATAGTAAAATTTTCCCTCTTTCTTTTCAGTGACACACTTTCTTGCTTTCGTTGTTTGATTTGTTTTTGTTTATTCTCTCTCCTCTCTCAACATATTCTCTCTCCCATCTCCTCATCGCTCACAAAAATCTCTTAGCATATGCCTCCATTACTGATGTTGGCAAAGAGCTCGCGGGCAGGGGCTCGAGAAACCAGTCTTGAGCACCCGTCTAACCCTCGAATGCACAACACCATTACCAACCTGTAGAGTCTTGCTGAAAGTTGAGCCAGAATCTGCCTTAATCCTTCTTGAATATCTGGAATCAGTACATCAAAAGACCAATCTATTCTCTCCTTCATGATGCTTTGATAACCCTAATCCTAACCTTCATTTTGCCCCATTTTTGCAGGTTTTTCATGAGAAGAACCTAGCTTTTGGTTTCATTAAAAAATCTCAAGGTATCGCATTTCATTTGAAAGCTTACTGTGGCCTATCTTGCATGCTGATTGACTGATTTTGTGTTGATCCAATTGTTGATTTTGATACCACTACTAACTTAATACAAACTAGCAATCAATATGACTTCAATACACTCCTAACTTAGTACAACACATCAGGTGTTTTTATTTTTTATAAGTTGTTTTCTTCATGTCTTGTACCCCAACATATCCATACATCCAATGACTGATGAGGTGTTAATCCAATTATTAAATTAGATATGGCTACTAACTTGGTATAAGCTAACTACTAATATAAGTTTAGTAGGCTACTAACCTACTACACATGAATTATTAACATTAATATATTTTTCTTTTTCCCTTTCTTTTGGTTGACCACGAGTACCATACAAATTGCCACATCAAGTAACATTCTATCATAGGAGGATAAATGAAAATTAATTGAGTGCCATGGAAATGCTTTAAAACAAAATGGAATCGAGGAAGTAATTGGTGTATCCATGTGTAGCAGGTGAGTAGTACATTAAAGTCATGTTTGTGGTCAGTTTCTACCAGGTTGGTAGTCATATTGAAGTTAACGATTGGATCAACGCTTAGTCAGTCGTATGGGTATGCTGGGTACAAGACACCAAAAAAACAGCTTAAGAAATCATTTGCTTAACAATTCTACCCTACATCACCCCTATTTTTTATATAGAAAGTCTCGCGAATTTTTATTTCCAAATCTTACTTTTGTTATTTTTCTCAAATTACTGGCCAAATTTAGAAGTCAAATGCAAAAGAAAAAGGAGAATAAGAAATAGTCCATGTGTAGTAGTAACCTACTAAGATCACGTCAGTAGTCAGCTTGTACCAAGTTCGAAGTTATATCAAACTTAATAATTAGATTAACATTTCATCAGTCATTCGATGGGGTAAGTAGGGATATATTACACCAAACAAAACAGCTTATAAAATCCTTTATTTAATAATTCGAACCTGTCCATCAATGGCCCTTGGGTCTAATGGCATGTCTCACTCTAATAAGGGCGTGCGTTTTGTAGAAGTCTTGGTTTTGACTATGTGTGGTTGTGTTCTTTTTTAATTCTTAAGGGCTAACCTAGTGGCAAGCCAGGCAAACCTAGCCTTGATAAGTGCCTTAAGAAGTGTAGGTCAAGTGTTTGAAACACTACAAAAACGTTGATTCCATTTGGGGCTACTCCTAAGCGCCAAAGGGCTTGGTAATTGCCCAGTACGTGTGAGATGGGGGGACTGCACATCTCTAAGGGATTAATTGGGGCCAAATCCCCAAACATTTTTTTATTAAAAAAAATAATAATATGAAACAATTCAATCCTACCCCACCCCCCTATTTTATCCATAGGAATTTTGAAGAAATTTTTATTCTTCAAATTTTATGTTTTTAACTTCTTTTTTCCTCAAATTATGGCCAAATTTAAAAAAGCAAAAGTGAAAAAAAGGAAAAAAAAATAGAGGAAGAAGAAGACAATAAGAAGAAAGGCTATTCTTTTTCTCCTTGGTCCTTAAATTGTCTATCATCATATAGGACTTGCATTTGTGTTACACGAACTCACTGGTTTACCCAAAGGAACCATGTCGACACGACACGACACGGGTTCGGTGCTGGATACTCCTGTTGAAAAGCAGATACGACTAGGTGGAGAAGAAGAATGAAGAAGAAGAAGAAGAAGAAGAAGAAGAAGAAGAAGAAGAAGCAAGAAGAAGAAAAAGAAAACAAAAGAAGAAGAAGATAAGGGATGGAAGTCAGTGTTGGTTGAAGGGGACACTCGATCCATCACCTCTCCAACATTAAGTCCACGGCACTGAGTACTTGCTTAGATTGGTAATGGGTTCTCAATACTGCTTCTTGGGATTCTTATTGCCTGCTAGTGAGCTCTTTTGCATATGCATAGAGATTTTTCATTTTTGCGACTAGTGAGTGATGAAGAGAGAGGAGAGAGAATATCTTGAGAGAAGAGAGAGAATATGTTAAGAGAAGAGAGAGAATAAACAAATAAAAAAAAAACAAACAAAACATACCAATGAAAAAAATAACGATTTTTTTTTTTTTTTTGTCCCATTAACTTTGACTTTACCTAAGGGTATTATTGGTAGTTAATGATAAGACAATTCCATTAAGGGTAAATTTGTCATTCCAGTTCACAAGTTGTGTTAACTATAATTGAGAGAATCTTTAACCTTGATTTACAGTTCTTGTTTGACTGCATGACCAATTTGCAATTCCCCCTTCATTTAATCAAAATGATTGGAAATATTATTTTTTTAATCAGCAGGTTGGAAATATTACTCTATTTTCATGTTTTGTAATAGGTGAATGATGGGCAATGGATTTTATTTTTCATATACTCTTTGAAATAATATGGTTATCTCATGTAACATGTGAATGACTGGTTATCTTAAAGAAGAGGGATAAAATTGGAAAACTACATATAAATATTTTTTTAAATTCCATTCTCGTCACTGCCAAACACGGAGAATGAAATGGGTAGCCTTTTCCGCTCTGCACAGGGAATGGAATGGGCAGTCATTAGATCATTACAGATCAGATTCCACTTCAGTCTACTTCATGAATGGAATGAGATTTCATTCCCCTATCAACGATTCCGGCCAAACAAACAGGGCAATATTTCAAAAGTCTCAAGAAGAGCTTTATGGATTCATAGGGTACTAAAAGAAATATCAACAATCTAAGGAGTCCAATCTTTCAACTACTTTGTTAAGTTTTCAACCTAAAAGTCTAAGCTATTAGGTAGAGGGCCCAAACAAGTATATGAAGCCATATTAAACTTAAGGAAAAATCTAAGGTAACAGACTGTCATTGCTAAAAAGCAATGACAGCCAAATCTTGACCACTTAAACCACAAAAAGTGGATTTTTTTAAAAAACCCTTAATATCTTTTGTGTGGCCATGATTTGACTGTCATTGCTTTTGATAGTCTGTCATGCTAGCAGGTTCTAAACTTAATACTCAATCAATGTGGGAATGTGGGACTTCCCAACACTCTCCCTCACGTGCAGGCCTAACAAGACAATAATGGGCTTATAACGTGGACAATAACGATGGGCTCACAAACGAAATAGGCCCAAGAACAATAACAACAATAATGGGCTGTGATACCATGTGAAGTTTCCAACCTAAAAGCCTAAGCTATTAGGTAGAAGGCCCAAACAGATACATGAAGACATACTAAACTTAATATTTAATCAATGTTGGATGTGGGACTTCCCAACACACTTGCTAATGGAGGGATCAAGGGATCAAGTATCATCATATAATAACCAATAAGAATATTAAGTCAAAGAGTAGCAATCTCCATCTTTAATATTACCAATGAGTGAAGGACAGTGCAAAGGGTTATACTCTGCTTTCCAGTGCAGAAAATCATATTAACAGCCAAACGCTCCCCCAACGTTATGCAACAAAGGGAACATAGAAAGGCAGCTACTAGATCAAAAAAAACCGTGCTTGCATGCCTTCTTTGATTATACAAATCCCAGCAATCCTCTTCCTAATTCACATTTTGACAGGCCTCAAACATGAACCAAGAGAAAGTCTACTGCTAATGAAGTAACACATAATCCCTGGGGCAACATGAATGTTATAATATCCCTCAAAAATCCATTATTTATGCTCCTGTTGTTTTGTACTTCAACCTTTTCATAATTAACTAAAAACACACCTATTCAAAAGAGGAAAAAAATTGAAAGTAATGGTTTTGTGTAACAAATAAATAAACTGGAAAACTACCAAGATAAAAAGTACTTATACTTTGCTACCGAAGAATGAACAGCATAAGGAATTAAACAGTAAACAAGTTAATCATTAAACAATACTTTAAATACAATAAATTTAATGGTAAGGTCTACCTGAAAGAGTGTGATGACATTTGCACATGGGAAGTTATAAGAAGAAAGAGCTGCTTTGTTGAACAACACCAAGAGTACTGCAAAATGGAAGGCAAGCCATGGTTGTAAAAGATGGAAAACAGAATAGAGCAGCCATACAAAATGCTATAAAAAAAAAAATGGTGAAAGTAACATCATTAAGAAAAACAGACACGAATCTTCATATAGGTTTAACTTTTCACGTGAAGTAGAACTGAATGATTAGGTTGCCCCAAAAACACATAATGCATTATGTATATTTGTCAACACCTATTTAACCTATTCAAGCATTTGTGAGAAAGGACTAAAATTTCTCCAATATTCGATATATTGGTCAATATTTCTCTAATTGGAGGTCACCAATATAAATCTAGGCGACAATATCCGTTGATATGTCTATTGAACATAACCAAAGTAATTTCACAATATTCTTATTCTAATTGTTTATTGGAGTCTCTCTTTTTATTTTATTTTTTAATTAATTTATTTTTTTATATCCCCAACAAGAATAAGATTTTATTAAAAAAACAAAAAGAATACAACTGAAGTAGGATAAGATGTCATCCTACAGAACAAAAAGAAAGCAACTAAAAGAAACAAACTGACTTCCAATCAAGCTTAATAGCAAACAAAGGTATCCCAACAAAAGCCTTAGCAACAGAAGCCCAAAAAGAGGTTATTGGAGTCTATTTCATTACTTTCTATTCAAAATTTCAACGTTTTACTACTAGTCTTTGTCATTTCTCTAAATCGAAATCAAAATGTTTTATTCTTTTGATATTTCTCCGGTTTTGGACCCTTGATATCTCCGCCGATATCAAAATTTAAGTCCTTGTTTATAAGGATTTCAACATCTTACATTGTAGGCACACGGGGAAATAGCATGTGCAAGGCTACAACTAAATAAGCCTCAGAGGAAGTTTTCGATGTTGAAAATCTTCATGATCAGAAGATAATGGACCATATTATTTAAAATTTCTCACTTATGTTTCTTTCAAGGAAGGATGAAATCAAATGGCCCAAATTGTTTGATCCTAATATTCTTAGTTATCTCCTGTCTTGTAGAATTCTGAAGGCCAGTAAGACGCATAAGCAGAAATAATACGGTGTGTGCATGTGTATCCCAATTGTGTGAGGAGCTTTATACTAAGAGTGGGTCATTGAGTATATCATAGCGCACAGATAAATTGAGGTTTTCTTGAATTGATAAGGGATCAGTTATTATTACACGGTATTCTATCAAAGAAAAGTGAGAAGGGATTGTTGGCCGGGCATTGCCTAAAAATTTATGGATCATGAACAAACTGCAATGGTGAAAGTAGATTGACATGGGAGTATGGGACCAAACTTTACATGGTGGATTACAGTTTACACTACTCACACAGTGGAGCTAGCTGGATCATCTGATGGGTTTCAGGAAACTAAGGGCCTGTTCGGTTGATGTTTCTGTAGAACAGTTTGAACTGATCTTGAAAAAAAAAGAAGTCACTGTTCATGAATGGGAACGTGTTTGGTGAGGCTATTCCCAAAAACTGTTATCTCCCAAATTGTTTCACAGATCCCTTCTTTTGGGAACAAGTGAACAACTTTTCGATGTCCTCAGCTATTTCCGAGATGCATTCTGGAAAGACGGAGAACTTGTTCTCGTGATGGGATGATAAGTGCACGGTGCATTCATAAATAACATCTATGTAAACATATGAAACCTCACTTCTCATATGCACCACACATATCAAACCCATCACACTGCCTACACTGTCACGGAGACACCAGCACCACCTACGCCATCACCGTTGGAGACAAGTGTTAGGATTATGCCCTAGAGCCAATCATAGAGATGATTGTTTAGGGATTAGGAACAATCATTTGATTTCATTTATGTATGTCACATTTATTATTGATTTAATAAAAGGGCTTATTCTATTATGTTTATATGCATCATTTATATTTACATAATATGTCCATGGAGTTAGAGTTGAGAATATGGAATTACAAAGAGTTGTAATTTTGAGACTATAGATATATCTCTGTACTAAACTCCTTAAGCATTCCTAGTTGAAGGTTCACTATGATGGACAGTAATGAACCATAGGACTAGCACTTGTTAGGTTGACTCTATAGGAGGATAGCTAGTCTCAAGCTATTTGTGTAGAGACACTACAACCAACAAGTGGGTGCCTATTATAAGAATAGGTACACTGAATGTGACCAAAGATTTGAGATAAACTGAATGGAGTTTTATCCTGCCTGTCAATCAGTTTCTCATTGTTATAGTGGTACAAGTAATCCTTAGACCTGAGACGCCATAGTTGTCTTATGCATGTAGCTTTAGAAGTTTGATAACACTAAGTGCTAATCCTATTCAGGGGTTTGCAAAGGTGTTCATTGGCCCTACTGCTATGTGTGTGAAGGCATGTAAGTGATCAACAAGGGATCCATCACTCTTAGGAAAAGAGAGAGAATGTCTCATATAGCATTCATAATATAACTCATTAAATCCATGGCCATGGTAGGATGAATATGAAAAGAGTTTCATGAGTTCATCAATGAGTTGATATCTATGAATGAGTATAAAGTAATTGAACTAGGGAATTGACAGACTTCCATGTCCTATTAGTTCAATTGGAGACATTGTGTTGAAGGAAGGATGCAATTGTAACCTATAAACTATAACAGAAGGGTTCTTTGTAAATGACTATTCACCTCATTAAGGACCACACCATGAGCCATATGCTAGGTGTTACTCATGGTTAGTAGAAGCCCTAATTGATATAAGTGAGTTATAATCAATTAGGGAATTGGAAGGAGTTCCAATTAGACCCCAAATGGAAAGAGTTCCATTGTGCACATCTCGTGCTATTCCTACTACTTAATGATGTGAACCCAATGGGTCACACACTGATCATGCAAGAAGGGCTTTAAAGTCTATGAGAGAAAAGGTTTTAGTGAATAAAGAATAGTTCTTTATAGGCCTATTTGTATTTGATACAAATAATAGGGGTTAATGTGCAATTAAGTGTAATTACACATAACCCTATTAGGGTTTCTTCCCCATGGCCAGCCCCCTTTAGTGGGCTGCCTATATAAGTCACACTTATGTGTGACATGGCATAACAGGCTTGCACAATAAACCCTAGCCGTCCAGCCCCTTGGAGGCTCTCTTCTCTCTCTCTCTCTTCTCCACCTCTAGCAACAACAAGGAAGAAGAAAGAAAGGACTTGAAGCTCTAGCTAGGTGTGGATACCGTTGGAGGCAGCACACTTGGGCTGCTCATTCACCACTGTCCGCAATCAAAGCTTGGAGCAAAAAGGAGAAGACAAAAATTCTGTAAGTGTTCTAACCCTCTTTGTAGTTAGGGTTTGATTTTGTGTTATGCATAGTTAGATTCATGGGATTGGGAATCGTAGGAAAAATTTTTTATATTCCGCACTTCTATTTTTCCCTCTTATTCGATTACCAACAACAAGGACATTGCCGATCTGAGCACTCCGGCATGTTCAAAGTCATGGCCAGCAGGTTCGAAACCCATCGCCCATGATGGTCAAGACGGAAGCAGAGAAAGGGATAGAGAGAAGCTGTATATATATATAGACTCTACAACACAGTGGGTTTACCACTGTATTCACAAATCTTGATTGGTATTTCTCCAAGTGGGTTCAATATGGAGCTGTTATCATCAAATCGAGTGCTGATCTGACATCAATATGAGTAGATCTGCTATTTTTCCCAAACATATGACTGGTTTACACCCTGATTCTCTCCACTTCTGCTCTGTTCTCTCTCTGTTTCAGTGTTGGGAATTGGGGATCTTGGTTCTGAAGGGTTCAAACAACCAAACGGGTTTTCATTTTTTTCCCTCTGAAAACTGTTCTTGTTTTATGTTGCCAAACAAGTTTTCAGCATGAAGAATTCCTAGAAACAGTAATCTATTCTCATTTTTTAAAACAGGTTAAACAAAATTCACAAATCCCCAGCAGAACACACCCTAAATGACCATAATTTCAATTACCAAGTCTTGTATTGAGTCATACTTGCAACGAGAGAATCTACAACACATAATTCATGGTAAGTACAACACTACTCAAGGAAGACATTGACGCACCTATTGTGGCAAATTAATGTTGGAAAGGTCATCCTTGTTCTCAAGACAACAGAGGAAGTTGTTGGACAATTTCAAGGAAGCACACTCACCAAGCAGCAAGGAAAGCCTTAGCAGCCATGTCCTCAACAAATTACATAACCCCAATTCCTAAAAATGAGCTCAGATAGATCTTTCAAGGCAATATGCCAACTGGCCAATACAAATAGTCAATTACAATTGGATCTTGTATCCATGAGAAGCAACTGTTGATGAGAAGGATCATAATTTGTGGCTTGAGGATGAACAATTGGTTTATCACAGCAATTTAAGATTGAAAATGAGAGCTCATTATCTACTATGATGCCCATTATGCTAGTGTCTTGTGATCATCCCATGTGCTGATCAACTACTGAGTAAATGCTTTGCCTTGAGTCAGAAGCATTCTCTTGGTGTAGCAACAAACAATATCATCGATCAAATATAGTGGAGGTAGATAGATGGAGAATGGTGGCAGCCAAGAGAGGACATGATCAACACAGTCATCACAGGATCTACAACAGCCACTAGACTAATAAATTATTATGATTCAAAACCAAACAGCCGTGTGACTACCACAAGCATTGACCTTGGAAAAAGGCGGTGGGGTTTGGACTGTTAGTAATACACCTTACAGCCAATAATAGAGATGATGCTTTAGGGATAAAGAACAATCATAGGATTTCATTTATTGTATGTCACATTTATTATTATTCAATAATGGCTTATTCTATCATGTTTATTTCATTCTTTATATTTACATGATATGTGTATGGAGTTAGAGTTGAGAATATGAAATTACAATGAGTTGTGATTTTGAGACTATATATATCTCTGTACTAAACTCCTAAATCATTCCTAATTGAAGGTTCACTGTGATGGACAATAATGAACCATAAGACTAGCACATGTTAGGTTGGCTTTATAAGAGGATAGTTAGTCCTAAGTTATTTGTGTGTAGAAACTATAACCAACATGTGGGTGCCTATTACATGAATAGGTACATTGAATGTGACCATAGAATATAAGATCAACTGAATGGAGTTTTAACTGTCTGTCAATCAGTTTCTCATAGTTGTCAGTGGTACAAGTAATCCTTAGACTTGAGACACCATAATTGTCTTGCACATATAGCGTTAGAAGTTTGATAACACTAAGTGTAGATTCGTATAGAGTTTACAAAGGTATTCATTGGCTCTATTGATATATGTATGAAGGCATGTGAGTGATCAATAAGGAATCCACACTCTCAGTAAAAAGGAGATAATGTTTCACATAGCATTCATAATATAACTCATAAAGTCCATGGCCATGGTAGGATGATTATGGAAAGGAGTCTTCATAGTGCATTAATGAGTTGATATATATGAATGGGTATAAAGTATTAAACTAAGGACTTGACAGACTATTAGTTTAATCAGAGAAATTGTATAGATGGAATGATGTAATTGTAACCTTAAGTTGTAACTGAAGGGTTTTTTGTTCGATATTTATTCACCTCATCGAGGACCACACCATGAGCCATTGCTAGATGCTACTCATGGTTAGTAAAAGCCCTAATTGATATAAATGAGTTATAATCAATTAGGAAATTAGAAGGTGTTTCAATTAGACCCTTAATGGAAAGTGTTCCATTGTGCACACTTTGTGCTGTTCCTACTAGTCGATGATGTGAACCCAATGGGTCACACATTGATTATGCAAAGAAGGATTTTAAAACTTTGAGAGAAAGGGCAAGATTGAATGAGAAAAGTTCTAGAGGCCTATACTTGTATTTGATATAAGTTAGAGGGGTTTAATTGCAATTATAGAAAGTTGCAAGTCGAAACCCTAGTTAGACTTCCCCTCTATGCCCGACCCTCCATAGTGGCTATATAAGCCACACTAGCATGTGGCATGCACTAAGTGAATTCACTCTCTCTAACCCTAGCCGACCCTAGAGAAGCTCTCTCTCTCTCTCTCTCTCTCTCTCTCTCTCTTCTCCTCTTCTAGCATCAACAAGGATTGGTTAAGGGAAGCATGAAGGCTTTTGCTCAGGTGTGGATACCATTAGAGGCAGAACACTTGGGCTGTTCAAACCATTGCTCTCTGGATTCAAAGCTTGAAGGAAGGAAGAAGAAGAATACATAATCAACTGTAAGTATTCAAATCTTTCTTCTAGTTAGGGTTTCTAGTTTTGTATTGAAACACAATCAGATTCATGGGCTGCATGTAATTGATAGGAAATTTTTGTTATTCAAGTTATTCCGCATTCTTATTTCCTTCTAATTCCTTACATGGACCACACCTATGGATTAGTGCGTCTCTCTAACCCTTCTCTTACTGACACACTTTCTCCTCGCTCCACCAAGGGATATTTAAACTTCTCTTCTTTATCTCTCAGAAAAAACTCCATTTCAAATCACTCCAACTTTTTAGATACTGAATGAGGCACAAAAAGCCAATTTCTTCTCACACCTTACCAACATATAATCAAAACCTATTGTCTTCTTTAAAAAGAAACCAAGAAAAGTATTCAACAAGAGAACTGTGGAAGTAAAAATCCGGACAAGCTATAGAGCCACCATTCGCGGAGGTTATTGGTAAGAGAATTGACTGCACGTGAAGATGGAGGTCTTAACATGCAGCTGAGATCTTAACAAACAAGATCGGAGCTAGTGGTTAAGTTGATCGGAGCTAGTTTGGCTCCTTAAGTTCAGGTCCAGCCCAACTCTCTACCTGACACGACCTTACCTAGGTTAGGATACTCTTCTCACAATAACATGCAAAATGTGACTATAATAACAACTAGCTAACTAGAGTTGAATGGTAACAACCATCATCAGGCGGTTATTCTTAACCATGGTCAAGCAGTTAGATCTGACCATAGTTAGTTCTAAACCAACAATAGTCAGATAGTTATTCTTTCAACCATGGTCAAGAACTAACCAGAGTTATCACAACTCTATAAAAGGCTAGGAGAAGAATAGCATGAGGTAAGGTTGACCCCCCATAAGCTCTGTCTCTCCCCCTCTCTCTCTAGCTTTTTTCTCCTTCCATCTCTTGCTAGTCACTAACTTGATTGTCCGAGGGTCTCTAGTCAGACCAAGTTCGGCCACCCCTTGCCAGTGTTCTTTGTCTATCTCAAGTCCGCTCACCTCCATTTCTATTCTCAGTTCCAGTAACCAACATTAGCTCCAGTGTTGTTCTCAGTTCTTGGATCAAGTTCTTGTGACCAGCAACCATGGTGGTTCCTCTAGTAACGATCTCCCCTAGAGCTCCACCTTTAGATCAACTACAACCACTAGCTCTACTCTTGTTTGTCAAGAGCTTAATTGCATCTCAATGCCTCCATCTTCACGCACCGTCAGTTCTCTTATCAGTGACCTCCACGAACAATAACCCTATAGTTTGTCCGAATTTCTACCCGCACAAGAACTTTAATTAAATAACTTTTGGCCAAACATTCAGTGTGCATTTAGTTCATAGAATATGAGGTAGGATTTAGATTTGTAGCCCTCAAAGCTAATTCTTTGGTTTGGGGAACAAACAGTTATCTAGATTTGGAATTTCACCCCAAATCTAAAAATTAAATTTTAGTTATACAAAGGAGATTTGTACATCTTACAAGGAGAGATAGTATTTGCAAATCCCACTAAAGGAGAATCCAAGTGAAGATTGGGAAAGAAAAAGAAAAGAACAACAACAACAACAACTAAGAACACCATCGCCACTACAATTGTCACCACTATTGCCAACCTTGTTGCCACAGCCACCACCCACCTGTTACCACAGCTCACTGTCGCCACTACTTCCACCCACCATCACCGTCATTATATCACCATTCACAAAACATTCCTTCACCAACAACTGCTACTGTTGTCACTGGCCACCACCACCATTATTATATCCTTATTTTTAACAAATTCCATCATTGCTGTTGCTGTCGCTATTGCCACCCACTATCACCATCGTTATTATATTTTTTATTTCAATAGAGTCCATCAGCATTACCACCACCATAATTGTTACCGTTGGTGCTGTCACTATCTTCTCCACCAACACCATCGCTAGTAATGCCACCACCATTAACCTAATGCCACTTGCAATAAATTGTACTCGCCTCCGTCCCTACAAAGATGGGCCATTTTTGCTACTTTTTGTGTCCCAAAATGTTTGTCCATTTTGAAAAGTCAAATCATAATTTTTTGAACTTTCCTATGCTACCCTTTATAATTTCAATAATTACTCTCAACACAAAAACCAATACCAAGTTAGTGAGGATATTTTTGGAAAGATGGAGTCTAATAAATGACAAGTCAAGGTAATGATAGCTTTTCTTAAATTGCATATTTTGTCAAACTTGGCCTATGTTTGTGGAACAGAGGGAGTAGCTATTACCACCTCCATAGGCACGCCTATGGTGTCACTTTCAACATCCATTCCGACCATCACTAACTTCAACTCCAACCTCTCATTACTAAAACTTCAATTTTATTAAATTCAATTCCAAATCAAATAAGATATTAAATCCTAATAACTCATCCAAACAATGGGATTTAAATTCCTTAAGTCCATGATTCATAATTCTTCGGGAAATCCAAGGACCAAATCCAATTTCTTGATCTAAATGCCCCCTCAAACATTTCGAAGTTTAAATTTTTTTGAAAAGTAGGCCATTTTAATTTAAACTTCCTTTTTTTTTTTCCCATTATTTTTTCACATGTCAAAAAAAATAATTTTTTCTTCAACATGTGTCTTTTACAACAAAGATGAAAACCAAGACTTGATTAGTTTCATGTAAATATGTTTATTTTAAACTACTAATGATGATGAGATGAATTTAAACTTTTGAAATAAAAAACAAAATGAGAGAATCCAAGATCATCCCACCCTAGTAGATTCTAGAAAGTACATAAAACACAAGGGGTGAAACTTGGGATGGGTCAAACCGCAAACCGAACCAAACCAAACCGAATTGGCTGGTTTATTTTGGAGCTATACCAAGTTCAGTTCGATTCCAGTTCCAAAAACTGTAGAACCAACTAATTCTGTTCGGTTCTCGGTTCAGGAGTGATTTTGAATCGAACCAAGAATGGAACTGATGAGAATCGATGTGTTAAATATATATTATTTTCATATATATTTTGGCACATTTTCTATTATAGTTGGTTAACCCTTTAAAAAAAAAAGAAAAGAAAAAAACACCTTTACTCTCACCCTTGTTACACCAAAAAGCGGGGTTGTTAGTTTGCACCTTCCATGCGTGTCTATTCATTCCAGTTGGCTGGAATTCTTGTCCATTTTTTTCAGAAGTGCCAAATCTCAAGCTGCTCAAACTTGTCCATTAGCTGATTTGCAATTGTTAGAAAAGAGCATATGGGGCATTTTTGTTATGTTGTGGTGGCTAATTTTTGGTTGGTTTGAATTTTTGCCTTTACCATATTTTATTGTTAAATATTCTCTTGACAGATGTTGGATACACTATTAACCCATAGAGTAGATTGTTAACTATTTGAGACTACTTGTTTCAATGGCTGATTTTTCTGCCTGTAGCCTTATGTGCATGATGAATATGGTGTACATAGTATTGTGTCACATTATTATGGCTACACTAGTTACTGGTTATATACTAGTAACGTCTTGTACATTGTGAAATAATTCAAGAGAATTCCAAATGGAGAAATAAATGTGATGAGTCCCTAAAATCTCTCCTCACCTAAGTTATTTTGTCAATGCCAAAGGGGTTCTCCTGACCTAAGTTATTAAACACCGTCAAACCTGAGAGCCGAAATTCAACCAACCCATTTTTTGTTCAGTTTGGTTCCAGGGTATGTTCGTTTCAATTATGGTTCCGAATTTTTCAGAACTGACCTAGGTCGGTTTGGTTCCACTTCAGCCTACAAACGAACAGAGTTGCACCCCTAATATTAAACACACACACACAAAGACACACATATACGAGGTGAGACCCAATATATGGTAGGTTCAAACCGGTCCAACACTCCATCATCATCTAAATGACATACCAATATATTTCACACACGTGATTTTAAGAACCCTAATTTGAAAATTGAACAGCATATTCCATTCTATAGGAAATCAACTCCTTTGGGATTTGGACGACTGAAGAAAAAGAAAAGTCATTTGGCCATGTGAATGATGCATACAAAAAATATATATATATATAAACTAACTACTAAGGTTAATGAAATGAAATTTAAACATACACCGGTAGTTATTGCATAGACTCTTGATGTCAGAAACAAACAAATTGATCAAAACCCGTAATATTCTGTTTGGTTAACGAGAAACTGAGGAAAATCTTTCAAATGCTGTCTTATTTCGGTTTTATAAAATAGAAAAATTCAGCCAGACAAGGCGCCCTGAGGCCTGAACACAATTGAAAGGAGGTTCTTATTCTCTCGGTTCCCGAACAACCAAAAAACGACAATAATAATAAAATTGAAAGCTTCGTTTTCTTCACTTTTTCCAACATTTTCTCAACAACCAAACGGAGCATAAGGAAATGAACAATCATAAAATTCAAAATCAAAAGAACATGATAAGATAGGAATTGAAAGGTAGGTTCCAATTAGAGTACAAGAAGAAGCATATATATATATATATAGTAATATAGATATAGATATATACCTGCGCAGGACATGTAAGAGATAGCAGCGTAGGCGCCTCTTTTGGTCATTGCGGATCCCTTGAAGAGTTTTTCATCGCCCCTTGAAGGATCGGATACAGGTAATACCAGATTCTTCGACGAACTCGACGCCATCGGAGATATCTCAGACCCCCCTCTCTCTCTCTCTCTCTCTCTCTCTCTCAAATGTGCTTCTCTCCCTCCATTGGCTATTTCGGACAAGTCAACGTAATACAACTCGAGTCCGGTGCTCCTCGCCGGGGGCGAGGAACTCGTCAAGGTGAGCTACAACTCAAACGGGGATTGGGCCGGGCCGATAGGTGGCCTTGTAGTCTTTGTGTTCATTATGTTCACGGGAACGGCTATTGTAACCCCCCATTCTTATCACCCCACCCCTCATCCTTTAGGTTTTTAAGATTTTATGTAAAATATAAGATGTTTTTTATGAAAACTGTCGACGATGTCCACTAGAAAACATCATTTTGAACAACTTTGTAGAAGAAAGTTTTTCCTAAATCTATTGTTTAAATATACTTTTTAGTCATTTATAGCCTTTATTTCATTTTTTTGCCAAAAAGTCTATCTAAACGATAGATTTTGGAAAAACTTTCTTCTGCAAAGTTGTTCAAAATGATGTTTTCTAGTGAACCAAGTGCTTGGTTTTTGTAAAAACCTTTTATATTTTTCATGAAATCTTAAAAACCAAAAGGAAAGGGGTGGGGTTATAAGCAATGGAGGGTTGCAATAACCGTTCCCTATGTTCACAAGTACAACTCCATGTTGGGAACGGCTATTGCAACCCCCATTTTTATAACCCCACCCTTTTTTTTTAGTTTTTAAAATTTCATGATCACTTGGTCCACTAGAAAACATCATTTTAAACAACTTTGCAGAACAAAGTTTTTCCAAAATCTATCGTTTAGGTAGACTTTTTGGCAAAAAATGAAATAAAGGCTATAAATAACTAAAAAGTATATTTAAATGATAGATTTAGGAAAAACTTTCTTTTACAAAGTTGTTCGAAATGATGCTTTCTAATGGATTTCACGGTCGGTTTTTATAAAAACCTTTTATATTTTGCATAAAAGCTTAAAAACCTAAAGGATGGAGGTGGGTGATAAGAATGGGGTGTTGCAATAGCCGTTCCCCTCCGTGTTTTGAAAATTGGTCTGGGCCATAGTCCCTGTTTGAGATAGATCTTGAGCTTGTTTGACAGCCCACGCCCAAAATCATAAGTCTCCAAAAATGATTTGGGTGCCTCCATTTGGCAATTGGCACCCCAAGACTGGATTTTTATCCTCTTCTTCTTCTTCTTCTTCCTTTTTTCTTTTTATATTTTACTTTTTTTAATTTTTAATTTTTAATTTTTTAATTATTTTAATTTATGGAAAAGTATAAAATGTTTTCATGAAAATTGACTATACTATTCACTAAAAAACATCATTTTCAACAATTATGTAGAAGAAAGCTTTTTCAAAATCTATCATTTAAGTGAATTTTTTAGTCATTTAATGAAATAGAGATTGTAAATGATGTAATATAGTGGATAAGGTGTCAAAGTGGTAACATACCACTTCCCTTTAACTTCTTCTAAGTTGTATTAACTAGCCTTTTCATGGATATATAAGAGATATATAAATGCATGCTGATGTAAGTAGGGAGGGGGAAATTTCATAGGTCCACTCATCGATACAACTGAATAGAAATAATGAAGTAACACATAAAACTGACAGACACACTACACTAGAAAACTTTTAGAAACATTGGAACTTGAACATTTTCATAAACTCATTTATGATTCTCCCTCTGTTCCTTAAAAATTGTCCTCACTTTCATTTTGGTTGTTCCAAAAGTTTTGTCCTAATCAAAAAATCAATCACTCAGCTTTAATTGATATCCCAAAATACCATTTTCGAAAGCTATAAATATCACAATAAAATTCAGCAATACCTTTAGCTATTGTACGTAAAATTAAAATATCATAACAAATAAATGCGTGTGAATGAATTAAATACACTTTCCTAAAGAAAAATATGTTTTTTCACAGGGCACAGTCTTTAGAGGGGTGCACGTAAACGTAAAACAAAACCAAATCGTGATGTTTGTGCGCGGTACCCCAACTCCTCAGCAGCAAATTGACCTGTTCTGGCTGGTTGTGTGCAAGGAATTAAACGAACTAATGATGAAAGTGTTCTAATAATGAACTCATTCAAAGAACAATCGACTAGCTGATATGATCTAGCTCGCTCAAAACTCTTGATTCAACTAGTAAATCTAACAAAACTCCGAAGAGATCCATGAAATGGTAGACTTAGTTTCACCTGATGTACATTTCTCGACACACAGCACAAGGCATATGAAGCTCGTCGGTTGAGGAGGCATCATGGCCACCTTAGATGCTCATTTAATTTATCTGATCCATGCATGATGACAAACTTGTCGCATTGAGAATCCATACCAGCAAGCCATCTCGATGCAAAAAAATAAAATAAAAATGTACTAATAGATGATCAGTGAGTACCCCTCCTCCCCCCACGTGTGTTCCACACGTAATCACTTAGTATGGAGATTCAGGGACAGAATCCATCAATGTCCCAAACACAAAGAGATGGGTTAGAGTGCTGAGAGTGAGTGTGTCATATATCTTTGAGTGAAGGAGACATGAGAGTGCAAATCCCTTGAATAGAACTAGTATGGGTCTCAATCCAGTAAGAATTCTTCTTATCTTGAAGAGCCTTTAAAGAGCTGCTCTTGGTTGGGGATGCTTTGATACCTATATGGGGGACCTCTTTGGGAGATAAGAACATGCATGCTTTTTGACCACAAAATTAATTAAAGGCACCCCACTTGCCTTCAATGGACCGGCGGCCTACCATTTTTTTCCAAAGGTGGCAATGACATAGCCCAAATTGGATCATAGTTGATTGGAGAGGATTATTAGCAACTAGCAAAGGCTATTGTTATTTATTCTACTTGTCTAAAAGATGGCAATGCTATACAAACAAGTTTTTTAGTAATCCTATTTTCCTACTCCATGACTAGGATATTTTCTACAAAATCCCTGTCATTTTTCATCAACAAAATGACCAATCATGGCCACATTTATTCACTAGTGCTACCAATTAACGTAGTAAAAAGTTGAATTGAAGTATGAAAAAAGAAGAGTAGCATCTTCTCCTCCTAATAAAATTTAGATGGCCGGAACGATTCATTATGAACCCATCGGGTTGGTATATGTGGAGGTAAGTTTTAGTGGGTGTTAATTAGTAACGGGTGCTTGCGGGTTGAGTTGAATTAGATTTAGGGCTTACCCACAATCCACCTACGGACTATTGGGTGAATATAATTCTCATCTAGTGCTTTTGCCCACATGATCGGGTGGTTTTAATCCACACACTACTTCAGATTGACGGGTGGGTTGTGGGTGGATTGGTGGATTATGCTTTAGTTGAGTCTTGCTTTATTTTTTTAAATTTGTCCATTCTATTTTGAACAAGTGAGCCTTTCAATCATATATAATTGTAGTATTTCAATTATATATATTATTTTGGTAAAAGCATGTCACACAAGATAATAATTAACTTGGAAAAAATATAAAATTAAAAAAGCATAAAATTAGAAACAAAAAGATACAACCTCGAACAATATACAAAAAATTGATTTAGTATGATTACATCTAATTATATGCTACTAAAGATCATAAATAATATGATCCAAAAGACTATTTATCACATTAATTATAAGGGAGCAGAAAAAGAAAAGAGAGTCAGTATATAATTTTATCAAGTATTGAAATACATGCGGGCGGGCGGGTTAAGGTTAGATTTTTTTTCCAGAACTGCCAACTACCCACCAAACCACGAAAAAGTGAAATCTTAAACCATTACCCTCTCATCCCATCAGTTGAATCCACCCATACGTCATTGGGTGAGATCGGATTGGACGGATTTGTCGGATCATATGGGTCTATGAACACCCCTTAAAAAAAAATTAGTAAAAGTTTGGAGTGAAATAAGGCCATACAATGTAAAATGATGAGTAACATCTCGCCACTCCTACAGTTTTTTGTCCTCAATTTGGTGGCATGGTCATTGCAATGACAAATTATCAGTCTAACCGAGCTAAAAAAATTATTGCCTTACTCCATGCAAACTCAATGCCATAATCAAACAAGTCTAGTTATCATGATGGTCCGTCGTCATGCAAAAGTTTTTGCATGTACTGATATTAAATAATAGATATGTGGCCACACATAACTAAAATTAATGTGGCCAAGTTATAGTTATGTCTAAATATTAATTTATCATCACTTTTACAATAATGTGTTGTCATGTAAACATTTTTCTAGTTATTTTGAAAATAAATGGGTTTGGTGGGTTGAATATTGCCATCCCTAGCTTAATTAATTAATCCTCCATGGTTTGAAACTAGCTTGTAAAGAATGACTAGTGGCCAGTGACAACAACCACTCAATCTCTACCCCATGTGGGTGCATGCCTAAGTGGTGGAGCTTCCTCTACAATTATTCTCCTTTCCACTTGGGTGTGTAAACCTAAGTTTGATTCGACTCCCTGTATGTACTTGATGAACTCTACAACTCGACATTGTCCAAATGGAGTCAGGATTCCAAGCCCCTGAGCTGGAAATGAGTGTGAATTTACAGGGTGCCAGCCAAGGAGACAGTAAATCATATATATATATATATATTGGTCCTATTCATATGGGTGTTTCCACCACAGGGGCGGGATCCAGCCAGGATGGATGGGACCAATCAGAGTCAAAACATTGATGGCTGGTTTGAATATGTGTCGAACCACACCAACCCCTGCTGGCTAATTTCAGGACTAACATGTCGCTGCGCGTGCTGCGTTGTCACGTGAACTACACAAGCATGCTCCAAACCAATATTTCAGCACTGACTCCATGGAATAATATTGTAACCCTACACTTACTATATATTTGTGACATCTCAAAACATGCACCAAGCGTATAATACGTTGTTGGTTCCTTTGTCTAGGATCATTCCCCTTCCTTTTTCTCTCTCTTTGATTATTGGGCCTTGAAGTGTGGAACTCAAAGTCCGGCAAAAAGAATCATCATTATTATAATCAAGAAAATCAAGGGTGTTTAGAATCGAAATTATTGCAAGGAAGAAGATCAAAATTGTTTTTGTCCCATGATTTTTTTTTTTTTTTTTGGGGGGTTTGTCAATCATGGAGTGGGTGCATCATGATACGTTTGACGCCGGTCGACCGACATGTTAGGCAGGTTGGAAGATAAATTACTCGACCATGAATGCCAATTATTATTATTATATTAAAACAGTACTTGGTTAAACTTTTTTGTTTTTATTTTAAGTAAAGGTTAGGTTCCCCTCACGGCCCACCCCACATTACTACTAAGAAATCTTTTTCCTCTGCTCGATTCCACAAAGATAAATTAAGTTTGATAAAACACATAATTTAAGAAAAATTATAATTATAGTGACTTGTCATTTTTTAATTTTCATATTTCCAAAAATACCCTCTTTTAATTGATATTGAGTTTTGTGTTAAAAGTAATTATTGAAATAACATAGGATAATATATATGAAAATATGAAAAAATTTATGATTTTATTTTTCAAAGTGAACAAGTATTTTGTAACAAAAAATATAACAAAAATGATCTACTTTTGTGGGATAGAAAAAGTGTTAAATTAAAGAACTAAAAAATTGTTTTTATTAAGCACTTGGGATTGCCCATATGGGATTAGTTGAACAATTAGGCTCTAGGTTCGACCTAGTGTGCTCGCAAAGGTTTTCGTTTCAACTCTATTTGTAGTAATTATTACCTTTGTGGATATAAAGTATTTCACACTGGACCGTTAGAAAAAATTAATTTAAGTTGGAATCTCAACAGAAGTGAGTAAAGCTTGAGATATTTGAAACTTTAAAAATAAAAAAATAAAAAAAATAAAGAAGAGAGAGAGCTTGGGGTTATTAATGGCAAGGTAGTTTATAATAATTCTGTACCATGTAGGAGAGTTAAGTCTATTTTAGTTTAAACATGTTCACATAATAATGATCTGTGACTATTTCTGAATGATGTGTTAGGTGTTATTATTTCTGCATCTATACTGAAAGGATTAAATCACCATCCAAGAATTTCAAACATAAATGTAATAAGTAGCCAAGCCTGGTGATCTAACTTATCAGCTTAAATTTTTGACAAATCAAACAGTTCAATTCTTAGTAGACAGTAATTAAAAGGGAAAATGATCCTACTCCCGTTTCGGCTCATTTGATTGGCTAGTACAGTTTTAACTGCAAGACTAGCAATCTAGCACTAGTACTCCACCATGGTGTACGTTTTTATCAACATCCTATGATGGCCTTGATAATTACGTTGATATTTTTTTTTTAGTAGGATTAGCACTGAGCAGTATTTTCAACTCCATGAGAAATCCAAGCTTCAAACTGATTTTTTAATTTATATTTCTCAAGTGGCCCCTAAAAGGTTAGGGAGTGAACCAGCCTGGTCCACCATCCACTGCCCGAAATTCCCAAACAGGCCTAACTGATCTTCTAACTAATACTAAAATTGAGCAATTTTGGTTAGTCAATTACTATCTTAATTAAACACGGAACCATTAGTCAGAGAGAGAAGGCCGGTGTTTGGTGGAGTGTGTGGGGCCACAAGAGACAAGAGGCTTGAGAATTAAGAGAGGCTGGCCTAAGCGGTCCTGCCACGGTGGTGCACTCTTTCCTCATCTGTCCGAATCATTGCTTCACTTTTTGCCGACCCAACTTCCACTCTGTCCCAAACTTCCTCTCTCTCACAAGACAATGCCCAGTTTCATTCTCGCATATATATATAACATGAAAGCACCATCCACTTTCAGCGATATCCCTTGCTTTTCATCTTATATATTCCATATATTCTACTAGTTGAACCTAGCTAGCTTGTTTCTGCTTGGTATAGGGTATGGAGCTTCACTTGGGTCTTGCACTTCCAACTGATCACACTCCTCTCAAAGGGTTCGACCTCAACAATCATGGGTTTGACCCAAAAGAGGCGGTGGGTTTGGAACCATGGAGCCACGGTTGCTGTTTGGAAAGCAAAGACGACTACGTTAAAAACAAGCGTAGTTTCGACGCGGCGTTTGAGAAGATTGGAGATACAAAGCAAACATTGCCTTTGTTCGTGTGGAATGGCCAGCCAGATGAGGAAGATGATCCCACGGGACAAAACAAGGAAACCTCTTACAACATTAACAAGTGAGTTGGGAATATGATATGGCTAATCAATTGTCTCTATCCATGGGTGTGTGTATATGATAACGATCACGTAAGCACGTATGTGCTGATAAACATTCTCAAAAAAGTATTTTCATGTAAACTTATATGGTCACCCTAAACTAAAGAATTACTTCTCTAAGTGATAGAACTGAAAATTTTCATTTTAGTGTCATGTGCGGACACGTGCTAAAATGAAGGTGGTCATTTGACTTCACTTTGGTGCACCAATTTTACGATGGCCGGGTTCGGATATTTCATAGGATTCCAAAGTGTTTTATCTAATTTTCGTATTAGTAATGTTAATTCTGTTTTTGGTGTTTTAGCTTAGTTTCTGGGTTCTAATAGTTGAGTCTTTCCTCAGCCTTTTGTTGAGGATGGACATTCTTGTTGGCGTTGTATTTTGGTAATTGATAGTTTTAGTCTTTTGTTGGGTGCTGAAGGCTAGTGTATCTGAGGTAGAACATTGATCTCATAATCATATGTTCAATATTAATAAAATTTTTAATTTGCTTTGCTAATCAAAGAAAAAACAGTTTTTGTAAACAATTTGGAGTGTTTTTTATTTTTTGACAATACACTAAAAGGTTTTTTAAATGTTTTCGGAGCAGAGAATTTTCCAAGTAATCCTTAATTATTTTTTATTCAAAGGATAAAATCTCATAGATCAACAAATCAAGCGTACAAAAAATAGCTAAATTTGATGATCGTATCATTTTTATTTTTCATATTAGAAAAAATTTATTTGTAAAAACTTTTCAAAAATATTTTGTAAAAATTGTTCAGCGTCCAATAGGCAACTTGGACAGTTTACCTGATGCCCCAATAAAGGAAAGACCTTAATAGAGAAAAAGCCCCATTAGTTTTAAACATGGGTCCCACTAGCCACTTTTTTGCCATTTTTTTGGGGAATTTTGGATTGGTCAAGCTATGAGAAATAATTGCAGTTCAGTGTTTTTTCTACTAACTTCCTAATAAATAACTACTAACTTCCAAAAATTGACTACTCACTCCATGAAGAGACTATTAACTGTAATTATTTTCTCATAACCCGACCAATCTAAAATTCCCTATTTTTTTGTATATATTGTTTGACGAGTGTTTTTAAATTAGAGACAATCCATGATAGGATACGGGCATACCGTCCTATCAAAGTTGATGGGACAATGCCATTTTATGTACAAATAATAAGATTATATCCTAATCAAGACCATTGAAGGTCTAACCACTTCTAGTTTCACGGCAATCAATTGGGCAAAACATTATTACTCCCTATATCTTTACTTCATTAAATGAACAATATAGTTATGTGTTAGATGGAGCAAATAAAAATTAAGTTTATCCTTTAAATGAAGAGACTTTTTAATCCAAAAATTTTCTTTGCTGCTAGTTCAGTAAGACATTCACAAAAAATTGAAAAGCCTGAATGTTAAATTAATTAATACAACCTTGTAATTTGGAAAGGAACACATCTAACTTTTATAGATAATAGGGGGATTATAGTCTCGTCCAGAAACTATATATAGGGTATTTGTCCTTCAGTACAAAATAACAATAATTTTTTTATTTAAAAAAAAAAATATCCTAGCTACCTCTTGCAGTTGAATTGGTACATTTCGTTCTCTTTAAAGGATGAAATTGAAGGTTTGAATATCGGCCCTTTTTTCTTAAAAATTGATTAGGGAACTTTTCCTATGAGGTAGTGTGTTAGATTGTATGGGAAAAAATATTTATTGATAATTGATTTAAATGCTAGGAATGATGGAGAAGGAAATCATGTTGTGGGATGGCCACCCATTAAATCATGGAGGAGGAAGCTTCTCCATCAGCATCAAGGTGGTCAAACAGAAAATATTCCGATGGTCGCTAAGAATGAAAGAGGTGGATCAAACGCCATGTACGTGAAGGTGAAGATGGAGGGGGTGGCAATAGGAAGGAAGATTGATCTAAGGCTTTATCACTCATATAAGATGCTTACAAACACCTTGATCAGCATGTTTATTAAACGTAAGTGACTGTACTGCATATTCTCTATGAAATCCCCAAACAAGGCTTAATAGGTTTGGTTTCGTTCTGTTTTGGGTTTGTCCATGTGCAGACCAGAAAGGTGACAAAGATGGCACACATTATACACTCGCTTATCAAGACAAAGAAGGAGATTGGTTGCTTGCAGGAGATGTTCCTTGGCAGTACGTATATTCTCACTCTTTTCTATCACAGGCTTGATTGGTAGATCAATTTACACTCATTGTAAGAATTCATATGACATCAGTTGAACCATTCATTTAGGGCCAGCCGGCCTTGATATGAGACGAGTCAGAAATCACCTAGGGTCCCCAGGTTTTTTTTACCAAAAATGAGGGTTCTAAATTAGTTGTTACCCTTGGAGTACTTCCCCCCCCCCCCCAAAAAAAACACATTTATTTGAGAGGGACTAACAACAGGGGACTAACAACAGCTACGAGCGAATAATTATATATCTATAAAAATGATTACTAATTTCGTAGTAGATAACTACAAACTTAACTAAGAATGACCACTAATTTGTATTGAGATGTAATTATTAGCATGTAGCTGGACCAATCTGTATTTCCCCCTTTATTTTAATACTTAGATTAGTAAGGGCTCCAACCCAAGTCTAATTAAGGGCCCAAGTAGTTTCCAACCCAAGTCCATATAATGATACTTTGCTGCAGTTGGTTTATTTTATTTATGATATTATAGGTTTAGAATTTTTTTTTTCCTTTTTTTTTTCTTTTCTTTTCTTTTTTTTTTTTGTTTCTTTCTTGCATATGTGCATTTTGCTAAATTAGGAAGGAAGAATATTAGATTTTTTATTTTATTTTTTTTTATTTTTAAAGTTCTTATATTTTTGGGTATAAATTTTGTTGTGCACGTGAATATATATAGAGGGTTTATTTTAGGAGTTCGCTTAGGGCCCTAAAAAACTCAGGACTAACTCTACATTCATTTTAAAGCAAAGTGGTGTTTATTATTCATAAAATTCAAAAGTTTTAGACCTTTTGTAAAAGCCTTTTGTTTGTAAATTTGGCCTTCATCAATCCTACTTTTGACGATGTAGGATTTTTTCACAAAAAAAGGAAAAAAAAAAAAAAAAGAAGGTAAAATGATGTGTGATCTAACACAATGTGGAAATGCTAATTTTGCAGATCTTTCATCAAGTCTGTGCAGCGTCTAGAGGTACTAAAGACTGGCGGTTGAATCAGTTGCTAGGGTTGCAGATCACTACGTTGATCCGTCTTATTATATGCTACTTTAGCACAAAAAATAAAATAATATAAGGATACTATAGCTCGCTCGCTTGAATAATTAAGCACATGATTGTGAAAGATGAGTGAATTGAAGTGTGGACTATGGAGTAGAGCATATATAAGATTAGCTTTCTTTATTAATAAAAAAGGTGGAGAAGAGTATTATTAGATTGTTAATTATCTTTCTAGACTAGTAATTAATGGATGTAATTTAAGTAACTATATCTTAATCAAATTAGCTTCTATTGTTTAAGAAAGATGGCATATGTCATTGATAACTTTCAACAATGGCAAATATCTCAGCTAGGGTTTTCCCATTCCTTGGAACTTAATTAACCGAGGATAACCTCATATGGGGTAACCTTCCTAATGGCATTTTACGGCCAAATTCGCCTATGAGATGTATCTTAAGAATGATTCCCAAAGAGATAACGAAAGGAGCTGAAATTGAGTGTGGAGAAATTAAAGGCCTGAATAAATTGAAATACTTTCTGTGGTTAACTGCGCACAACCATTTGATGAGTAATCAGTACGTTGAGATTCATTAGGCAAATGACTGACTCCCCAATATGTCAGAGAAGTAACCTTTGTGAGGAAGATGTTCTACATGTTGTGAGAGATTCTCCTAAAGTTAGGGCTGTTTTTTCTTCTTTTTTTTAATTCGCAAAAATTAATTTTATTAAGATGGAAACACTACCCATACACCAAGAAAAACCCCCAGAATACACCAAAAACCAAAAAAAAAAAAAGAAAAAAAAAAACAGAAGAAGATAAAAGGAAAAAAAGAAACCCTACTAAGGACGCACCCCTCATACCCAACACAAACATTCAAAAGAAAACACCTAAAACAAAACTACTAAAACCAATAAAAAGCACCCAAAAAGCAAACACATAAGAGCTCCACTAGATCAATTAAGGTCAAACCACCAACCTCAAACAGAAGATGCAACCCCCAAAAAATCTATGGCAATCTAAACTCCAATTGCTATACCTGGACACAAATTCAACTCAAACCAAACCAAACAAAACATCAACACCTTAATCACCCTTTCTTCTTGAATATTTCCTTTTACGGCGTTGTTTTAATTTCATAACTAACTTAGCTAGGGTATCCTCTTCTCTCAACCCTTCAAAGAAACTATCCCAATTTGATGAGAATTTTGAATCCTTACTGACAAGTCTGCTAGCTGATTTATTACCCTTTGTAGATCCAGAAATTACTCTTGACTGAAAACCCGATTGAGCAATGCCATCACCCAACCCTGATTTGTTTAAATCCGATCCACTGCAACTTAGCTCAATTGAAGCTGGACCAATCAAAACACCATGGGCTTCAACCATACCATTCGATCTTCTTTTATTTTCCTCAACTACTCATTCATCACCAAAATCTTCCCTGATGCTTGGATCCATTTTAGTCACAACAGTTATACACTTATCCATAGATTCATTCAAATCTCCACTTAAAGGAATAGGCATTGGATTTGAACTAGGACATCCCCACTAACCACAACCTCCACTACATCCCTTAGAGATTCCAAGACATCCTCCACATTGGTAGCAACCCTAAGTAATCAATTGGTCTGCTATCAGCTTTAGAAAACATAACTGAGCTAAACCCCTAGCATTCCCATGCTGCTGGTTGGATAAATCAAATCTAATTCCCACATCTTGTTTGATATTAACAAAAAATGAGACATTATCCACCACAACCACCATTTCTCTGAAAATACTATCATAATCATTGGTTGAGATTGAAGAAGTTCATTGTGACAAACATGAGATACGGTGTACATTACTACATCATATTATTTACTTTAGGATTATAACTTCCAGGAGAGAAAATCCTAATTTCCCATGTAGGAGATATGTTAGGGTGTATGATGGTTCATTGTAAAGAATGAACCATCACACCCCATTGGTGAATGAATAGGTATGACTATTGAGAAGAGGTTATAAGTCATCATAGGTGTCTAATGACTATTGAGATCATCTCAATGGTCACAATTGATGCCTTTTGGGTGTCTATAAATACACCCTACAACAACCCTTCTCTTATTCATTATAAAACAAAACAGTACGTATGTATTCTCTCCTTCCCAAACTCTTACATGTGATAAATAGTCTAACGACAGTAGGGAAATCCTTCATTGTTCTACCTTACAGAATCCATCAGTGGTATCAGAGCCAGGTTCCGATCCTGGCAAGATGATTTAAGTGCATCCATCTTAAATCATATGCAAGATGATTTAATTCCTCTCTATGAGGATTTTAAGTCTGCAAAAGAAATCATGAATGCTCTTGAGGATAAATATGGACCAAAATCCGATACTTATATACAATTATTATTAGATAAGTATACAGGACTTCAAATGTCCGAAAATGATAGTGCAGGGGATCATGTGCTAAAGATGGAAATCATAGCAAAAGATCTATCTATCGCTGGGCATTCAATTTCTGACCAAATGCAAGTATCCACTATTCTTAATAATCTTCCAAAATCATGGGACCATGTAGTGACTTCAAAAACTTATGGATAAGAAAAATTGTCCATGAACACATTACCTGCACTATTGGCCCTTGAAGAGGAAAGAATTAATAGAAGAAAGAAAGAAAAATGACGTGGAAACTTGTTATTAGCAGAGGAAACCTCAAAACAACAATCAAAGAAAAATTCTTGGAAACTAAGAGGCAAGCAATCAAATTTCAAAGTGTCCAAGTCAAAGAAAGATAAAACTTGCTTTAATTGTGGTAAGAAGGGTCATTTCCAAATCGATTGTCGAAGACCAAAGAAAAAGAAAGTCAATGATAAAAAAGAGATGGTCATGACAGTCTCCGAAGCAATGGTAACACAAGAGGCGGAAGATCATTAGTGGATCGATTCAGGAGCTACAAGGCATGTTACAAAGAACAGAAATATCTTCACAACTTACAAAGAGAAGGCACAAGGAGAGTACCGACTCTACATGGGAAACTGATACATATGTAGATGTACTAGGCGAACGTAATTGTAAAATTTATTATAAAGGGTCTAATTTAATACTTCAAAATGTATTGTATTCTCCGAATATTCGGAGAAATCTAATTTCTGTGTCTGTACTTGAAAAAAAGGGGTTTAAGGTTCGATTTAAATCTGGTCATGTAACTATTGGAAAGGATGGACGTATCCTTCTAAAAGGTGTAAGAATTAATGATATGTATTCAATAAAGGATATTCCATTTTTCGATTATATTTATATCTCTACTATAAATAATGATTCTTATTTGTGGCATTTAAGATTAGGACACATAAATAAAGCAAAAATGGCAAGAATGTGCCATATGGGATTACTACCTAAAATAAATCCGATTGAATATGATACATGTGAACCATGTATCAAAGGTAAACTAACTAAGAAACCTTTTTCTAAAAGTTGGAAATCATCGGATTTACTTGACGTAGTACACTCAGACATATGTGGACCTTTAAGAACAAAAACACATAGAGGAATGGAATACTTTATAACATTTACTGATGATTATTCAAAGTATGGGTATATCTATTTAATAAAATATAAGTCAGATGCTATTGACAAATTTAAAGAATTTAAAATAGAAGTAAAAACCCAATTAGGTAGACCTATAAAAGCTTTGAATAATGATAGATGAGGGGAATATGAAGCTTTTAATGAATTCTGCAAAAACTGTGGGATAAGGCATATTTACACTATGCCATATACCCCAGAACAAAATGGAGTTGCAGAAAGAAGAAATAGAACTCTAATGGATATGACAAGATCCATGATGGCATATGCTGATTTATCCCTTACATTTTTGGGGTGAAGCCCTATCTACTGCAGCATATATTCTAAATAGAGTTAAAACAAAAGCTAAACCCTTTACACCTTACGAGTTATGGACTGGTCAAAAACCTGACATTTCAAACTTAAGAGTTTGGGGATGTAAGGCACATGTGTTGATACCAAAAGCTCTTAGAAATAAATTAAGTAATAAGACATGGGAATGTCGATTTATCCTGACAATGGTAGTGGATATCGGTTTTTCCATTTAGAAAAGGGATTAATTGAAAGTAGGGATGCTCATTTTATGGAAACCACTAACATGGTGACACCTTTGGAAAATATAAAACTCTTAGATGAAGATCAAGAGATGCCTACTTTATAAGAAAATTTCCTTATTGATCAAGAAATGATTAATAGTGAGGAAATTAATGAACCTTCTTCAAATGTTCAGAATAGTGCGAGGAAAAGACCAAGGGAACCATTTGTAAAATTGATAGATCATTATGTCTTTAGTATAGAAGATATAGAAGATCTAATTGAAGATCCTAAAAGTTTCTTCGAAGCCATGAAAATGGATGATAGCAAGGAATGGCACAAGGCTATGAAAGAGGAACTAAACTCTATAGAAAACAATAGAGTATGAGAACTTGTTGATCTACCAAAGGGTAGAAAATCAATTGGATGCAAGTGGGTTTCTCAAAACGAAATTAAAAGCAGATGAAACTTTGGATAAATATAAAGCAAGATTAGTGGTAAAGGGTTACACACAACAACTCGGTATAGACTTTGTGGATACATATTCACCTGTAGGCAAGATTTACATCCATTAGAATTCTCATGTCAATTGTGGCTAGATTAGATCTAGAGCTACATCAGATGGATGTCAAAACCGCATCCTCAATGGGGAATTAAAGGAAGACATCTATATGAATCAACTTGAAGATTTTCAAATTGAGGGACATGAGAATAAAGTCTATAAACTAAAAAGATCTTTATATGGACTCAAACAATCTCCAAGACAATGGTACTTGAAGTTCCACCAAGCTATCCTTGGATTAGGATATGAGATGAGTTCACTAGATCACTGTGTATATATATTAAAGTCAAAGAAAAGTTAGCAATATTATCATTATATGTTGATGATATATTACTAGCAGGAAATGATATGGATAAGATAAACAAAACAAAGAAATACCTAGGATCTAGATTTGAAATGAAAGATATGGGAGAAGCTTCCTATGTATTAGGAATTAAACTTTCTAGAGATAGGAAGTTAAGATTATTATATCTAGATCAAGAAAAATATCTAGAAAAGGTACTTAAAAGGTTTAACATAGAAAATTGTAAACTAATAAGTACACTGTTTGCAAAGGCTTAAGCCTAAGCAAGTCTATGTGTCCACAAAATGAGGAAGAACAAAAAGATATGATACAAGTCCCCTATGCCCAGGCTGTGGGCAGTCTTATGTATGCTATGACAAGCACAAGGCCTGACATACGTCATGTGGTTGGATTGGTAAGCAGATATCAATCCAATCCAGGAAAGGCACATTGGCAAGCAGTAAAGAGGATATTTAGATATTTACAAGGAACTAAAGGTATGAAACTTTGTTTCGGTTTAAAAGATCTAGAGATTGTAGGCTACAGTGATAGCAGATTTTGCTGGTGATGTAGATGATAGAAAGTCTACTAGTGGCTACATATTTATGGTAGGTGGAACCGCTGTTTCTTGGTTAAGTAAGAAATAATATTGTGTTGCAAAATTCACTATGGAATCTGAATACATAGCATGTAGCATAGTAGCGAGTACTGCAGTTTGGATAAAGCGCTTTATAGATAATTTAAAATTAGGTATACCAAATAGGCTAGTCAATGTGTATTGTGACAATTAGTCTGCCATTCGTTTTGATAAAAAGTGGAGCAAATAGCTCAAAAGGAAAACATATTAACGTAAGCTACCACTATATACAAGATATAGTGGAGAGGGGAGAAATCAAAATCGAATATATACCCTCTGAAAGGATGATGGCTGATCCCATGACCAAGGGATTATCTCTAGAAAAGTTCAAAGAGCATGTGGCTACAATAGGATTAAGAAACACCTAGGTGTTGTAGCAAAGTATGCAGTATAGTGCATCATTGGATAGATCTCGGGGATGCTTGAGAAGAACAAGATGATGCGACTCTATCTATTTATGGGGAAAAATATTGGTCAAAGATAAGATAGAGGACACTAGCGAGGTAACGAGGTTATGATAAGAATGATTGAGGATATAAAGTTCACAATAAGCACCCAATTGATTTTGCATAACACTTAGGCGCATAGTGTTAACGTCGTTGATAAACTGTATCAAGGAAAACCTTTGCGATGACCTAGAAGGAAGTACTTGATCTAAAATTCAAGCGTAGGTCAACACTATTTGTATTTGACTGAAGTCGCCAATAGTAACTGGGGTGGTGAACTATGGTTCCTGTTACAGGTATATTGGTGCAATTCACTTGAAATAGAGTGAATAGAAGTCATCTATAACAAATCAAGAAATTAATATATTGGGAAATAGACGCGGTCAGAAAAGAATGGTAAAAGCGCGCACTTATGGTTATAGTATCATCTGACGCCTGATCTGAGGAAAATTCAGATGAGAGTTAGTACTCAATTGAAGAATTCTGGAGGATATTCAACCGTGGTAACTAACTAGAGGAAGTTATCATGTTATCTTATATTTGTCAAGTGGGAGATTGAAGAATTTCATTGTGAAAAATATGAGATACGATGTACATCACTACACCGTATTATTTCCTTTAAGATTATAACTTCCAGGAGAGAGAATCCCAATTTCCCTTGTAGGAGATATATTAGGGTGTATGATGGTTCATTGTAAAGAATGAACCATCACACCCCATTGGTGAATGAATAGGTATGACTATTAAGAAGAGGTCATAAGTCATCATAGATGTCTAATACCATTGAGATCATCTCAATGGTCACAATTGATGCCTTTTGGGTGTCTATAAATACACTATACAACAACCCTTCTCTTATTCATCATAAAACCAAACAGTACGTATGTATTCTCTCCTTCCCAAACTCCTACATGTGATAAATAGTCTAATGACAGTAGGGAAATCCTTCATTATTCTACCTTACAGAATCCATCAGAGATTAACACACTCCCCCTATTAAGCACCCTTCTATCCACTGTATCTCTATCCATTGATAAAATTGACCCAAACTTTTATGCAATACCTCGAAAGTTAGTAACATTCCAAGCATTGAGAAAAAGACCCTCCACACTAAGCTACACAAGTCTCTCTTAATGCTCCAAGCCAGGTTTCTAATCATTTAGTTCCTTGAACCAAACAGATAACCAAGGAGATCCATTCTCCAAATATCTCTTCTTAATATCAGTAGAATCAAACTCCAACAAAACTTTCATACCACCCATATGTCTAACTATAATGTCAGTAACTCCAACACTAATAAAAGCATCCTCCAACCCTACATTGTAGTCCATCCATTACACTTTTCTAACCACACAATTCTTAAGCCATTTCCTATCCACTTATGTAGCTGTTTATGTCTTAAAGTCATTGATATTCCTAACTATAAACACCTTATTTTCATTCTTAAGTTTCTTTGTCTCTATCTTGCCACCTTTGATAGCATCCACAAAAGATTTAGGATAATGAGCTTCTTTTCTAGTTGCAACTGCTTGTATTGTACCCTTAGGAGCCCAAACTGTAGATATCTCATTACCCTTATCGTACCTCTTGAGCTCAAGACCAGCACCATTGAAATCCTTTCTTTTTCCCCCAACTAAACTGGGCTAATCTTATATGAAGAACAGAATCAAAACACCTAGCCCCATTCAAACTCGCAATAGCTCTGTTGGCATCCTCCATTGAATCGAAACTGACAAACCCAAACTTGGTCTGGGTTCTTGATCTTCTTTTACTAGGAATGAAGGCATCCTTTACAGTTCCAAACTTGGAAAAATAACTTTTTAACCAATGATGATCCAAATTTTCTAGCAATCTATCAATGAAAATAGTAATCAGCTCCTCTTATTTCTTCCTCATTTCCATCATTTCCACCCAAAAACCCACTAACTCCCTCATATAAAATCAGCAATAATACTAGGAATTCTAACCCTTAAAGCCAAATCAACATCCCCAAAAAACTAGTCGTCAATTGGCTCACATTATGTCTGTTACAACAGAAGATGATTGGAGCCCTATATCCTTTGACGAAGTGAACCCAGACCATAGAAACTCCCAAAGCGAAGCCTTAGAAGAAACTTAAACCTGAAACCCAAGAAAAGAGACAAACGACCCCTTCGAGGATATGAGAATGGAGAAGATAAATTGTGGAAACAAAGAGAAGAGAGAAATAGAGCGTACAGTAGAGATTTAGAGCCAACCATTAAGACAAAGAGGGAGAATACGATGGAAGAGATTGGGAAAGATAAAACATGGCAATGGCAAGAGGACGGGTTATGGCAGAAGAGGAAGAATGATGGCAAAGGAGACAGAGGAAGGGGTTGAGATACGGCAGAGAAAATAGAAAAATGAGAAAAGTTATGACGGTGGAGCAAGAGGAAGGAGAAGGGTCACGATGGAAGAGGAAGAAAAATGGTAGTGGAGACAAAGGAAGGAGAAGAGACATGGTGGAGGAAACAAAAGAAGGGGAAAAGACATGGCACTGTCAAGAAGAAAAACCTCATCATCATGCCAATGTGTGATCTTTTACATTTCCCCCTCTCCTATCTTACCTATAGCCCAAAAAAAAAAAAAAAAAAAAAAAAAAAAAGAGTTCAGGTCCCTATCCTACTTGACTCAATTCAAGAAGCGTTGGAAAGATCTTCACGGGCTCTTAAATTTGATTGTGATTGCCTAGTGATTATGGCTTGCATTTTAACACGAATTTTAAGGAAAGTTTGAATTGTCTAATTTTTAAGTGAAATTTCAAATATAAATATCTTGTAATCTGGGACTCTAATTGATGCAATTCTTGTGATCCTAAGAAGATCTAGGTGAGCTTTTTAATTTGATAGAGAGATTAATTAGTCATCGCAACTTATTCTTGACACAAATTTTGGGGTAGATTGTACCGATCCAATTTAGTGTGGAACTTTAACTGAGAATATCTTGTGAGTCAGGACTCGGATTGAGGTGCGGTCGGAGGCTATAATCTACTCTTTAGCCTTTAAGGGTGCTCATAGGTAGGGTCAGATCGGATTTAGGGCTCACCTATAATCCTTCCACAGACTATTGGGTAAACACAATTCTCATCCACTTCCGCCCACATGATTGGGTGGTTTCAACCCACACACCACGTTAGATTGATGGGTGGGTTGTTGGTCGATTGGCGGATTAGGCTTTAGTTGGGCCTTGCTTTATTTTTAAAAAATTTTTCCATACTATTTTTATCCATTAAGCCTTTTAATTATATATAATGGTAGCATTTCAATTATATATACTATTTTTGTCACACAAAATAATAATTAACTTGGAAAAAAATATAAAATTAAACAAGCATAAAATTAGAAACAAAAAGATATAAGCCTGTACAATATGCAAAAAATTGATTTAGTATGATTACACCCAATTATATACGGCTAAAAATCATGAACAATATGATATAAAAGACTATTTGTTACATTAATTGTAAGGGAGCAGAAAAAGAGTATTGAAACATATGCTGGCGGATGGGTTAAGGTCAGATTTTTTATTATTTATTTATTTATTTTATCAAAATCGCCAACCACACATGAAATTGTGAAAAAATAATATTCTAAACCATTACCCATTTACCCTATCGGTTGAATCCGCCCATATGTCATCGGTTGGGGTCAAATTGGTTAGATTTGTTGGGTCATGTGGGTCTATGAGCACCCTGTAACACCCGTCCATTTAAATTAGTATAATTGCATCATTAATTGATGATTTGTCGATTTATAACTCGCATGTGCATAACACGTGAAATTTATGATGCATGACGTGTAGTTTATTGTCACTTTGCATCATATGCATGTTAGAATGAGCATGGATGGCGTTTGTACACTTTTTCTTTCGTTATTGGGCTTTTCCAAGCCAATCAATCGCTCTAGGAGGCCGATCGATTGGAGGGTAGCGGGAAACGCTAGTTTGGGTTCTGCTAAAGCTAATCGATCGACCCTTAGAGCCCGATCGATCGGGCATGGCAGAATCTGGAAATTTTTTTTAAAGTGTCAAATGATGCATGTACCCTTGGGTTCACTTATAACCCTTCAAACTTGACCCTATGAGACTAGATCTGGTTTTTTACATGTATGAGAGCTAGAGAGAGAAGGAGAGAGAGAGGAGAGAGAAAGTGGGTTTGGAGGAGAGAGAAAGGCTTGTTTGGAGAGAAAAACACATTTTTGGCTTGCATATGTGGGATTTGAGCTCTCTCATCTCATTTTAACACTTGGGATTGCATTCTAGGGTTGGATTTTGACTTCTACACGTGCTTGGTGAAGTTTGGAGCTTGTTTTTGCATTCAAGGCTTGGATTCATCCCTTCTAACACATTTTCTCTACGTTTTGCACATCATACTTGAAGTAGGTGTAATTTTCATGGGATTTTACCTTATGGATGATAATGGGTTAGGATGTAAGCCCATATATGTTGTATAAAATGAATATTTGTGTTATTTATGATTTTTACATGATTATTGGGTGTATTATCATATATATTTTGTAATGCATGAACTGAGGGGGTCTAGTTTACATAACCCTATATTTAGGAATGTTACATTTGGAAGTATATGGGTTGATATACTTGTTATATTTGAGTTTATTTTGAATATATATGCTATGTAAATTGTTGTTGGTCTATATTTTACATGTTTTACATAGCTCAACATGTTATATAATTATGAAATAATTATATATTGTTGATTTCTGGAATTGTTGACGTGCATATGGATTTATATGCTTTTTCATGGCATTTATTGGCATAAAATGCATGAAATGGATTTAATTAAATACTTGGTAAAAGTATTAAAAGGAGTCATTGGGTATGGATTATTTGCGGTCAAGGAACTAAGCTGTGTTCTCTATTCCTTTGGTCCTAGGTTGCTTGCGGTCCTAAGAAATGATGTGTTGCTGTGCTCCCGAATTAAGACGACTTACAGACCCAGGTGGGGATGACAATTGTGTCATTCTCTTAGAGGTTGGGTTTAAATCCTCCGTTTCCGCACGAAGACTCCTGCAGGAGTGGTTGGTAATTATGGAAATAATTAAATGGACATGAGTCACATATCATTCATGGCATGTATGGATTTTATTATGTTTAAGCATGATTTATTTTGGTTACATTATCATGCTTTGATTATTTTCATATAAAAATTATATCTACTGAGTTTTATACTCACTCCTATATTTTATAAACCCTTTTCATATGATTTCATAGTTGCGGAGATCTCGCCTTGAGGTGTTCGTTTATGACTAGACTTAGCTAATTGTCAGATCATTTTGGAATATTATTATGATCTTGAACAATTTTAATATCATGGTTATGTATTAATTAAATACTTTGTATTCGGCTAATGGGAATTAAATATGTAATAACTTATGGTTTGTAATATTTTAATTACTGTAGGTCTCTTTATATGGTTTATTTAGCATGTGATGATACCAATGATGGATGACAGGGAATTTTTATGATTATTTTAAACAGGTTCTATCATGGTATGTCCCATTTACGCATGGGTCATACTGAAATTTTTATTGATATAACAGTTTTCTAACATGTGTCATCCATGTGTTTTTTAAAAATTTTTCTTTAATTAAATTGGTTTTATTATAATTGATCACGGCTTATATATTTGGGTCATGGCACACCCTTACTATTGATGCATTCTTTGAGTTAACCTGAGACGTTGAATTTTTTACAAAGTTGACCGGGGTTGACTTTTTGCACATTTATCGAGGCATGAGAGTCCCACTTGCAAATAACCTTGCTTTTATGTGAAATTCCAACCAGTGATTTTTCTCAATAAAAATGAGGTGTCTACACAAGACTTATATACTTATTAATTTTTAGTTATCTTTTTAGCCAAACTCCTCATCGTTCTAAGCAAATGTACAAAAAAAAAAAAAAAAGAAAAAAGAAAAAGGAAAAAAAAAGGAAGACTATTATTTAATGTGGGATTGATTTTTTAACAATATTTTATGAAAATTTAAATAAAACAATATCAAAATAGTGATTAATAGTACTATATTAAATGAAATAATCCCGAATTTTTTTATTAGGAATTCATATTATACCTATAATGCTCGTATCCATATTTTTTCTATTTCCATCTTTTTATAGTATTTTTATCACCAAAAAAAAAAAAAAAACCATATTTTACTAACTATGGCTCGATATGTCCAAACCCACTTATTCATCTTTATAAGCATTGCCCTCAAGATAATACACTCATCAAAATAGAATACCTACCTTAATGATAATAGAGAGAAGTAAGCTTCTCGAGAAACGTCTTGATATCTAAACATTAAAAAAAAAAAAAAAAAAGAGAGAAAGAGAGAGAGAGAAAATCAGTCCATTGGTTCCAACTTGCATGAAGCCATGTGTCACTCCATTTTAGACTTCTATCATTTATACCATGATCCCACTTGATTTCCAGAAATTATGAAGAGCCAAGTCTAGACACCCCATTTTGTACCGGTTGTCATCTTAAGTCCCGTGGTCCTGATGATGAGGTTTATTATTCGTCTTGACAAAATGCGAAGTGATCCCAAACGAGCCAATGAAGTCACAGCAGAAATTCTAAGTTTGTAGCCAATTTTCATTCAGCCCTGCTGTGTACGCACCTGTAGTGGGTGCGGACACATTCCTGCGTATACAACCATTTGGGATGCATACGCACCCTCCCTTTTTATGGAAACTCCAGATTTAGTTGTTCTTTCTCCTTAAGACTTCTAATTGAAAAGAAAAATCCTATTTTGAATGCAATTGCAGTTAGCAACTCGGGAAGGACTCCCAAAACCCTAAGGATCTTTATATATACACCATTATAATTATGAAAGAAGGACTAGAACTCTAATCCAAGGAGCCACCATACACTTCATAAAAAACCCTAAACTGAGGATTCATGCTGTGATTTTGGAGGCTTGCAAGGAGGAACTAAGCGAATTTGAAGACGCGTAAACCTGAGGGTAACTTTCCTAACAATTTCTATTCAGTTTCATAGGTTATGGTTATGCATAATTGAAGTAATATTGGTATAATCACATGCATGTTGGTTGATGTGCATTATTTATTTATTATGCATGATTTAGAAGAGTAGGGTTGTTAGAGAGTGAAATTCGTAATAATTCAGCAGCAGTTTTCTAAAATTAGCGATCGTATTTTAATCCAAACGTTTGACTCTGTAGTTGGAATTGGGCGAAATTGGTCTTGTTAGAAAGATAATTCAATTCTCTACAACTGTGTATTTCACGAGATTTGTCCAATTCCAACGTTTTCATACTCAAAAACGCGATTGAAGTTTCTGCTGTTGCAAAGTGATGAAAATCACTTTTCTTTATCTTTTTATCTTTTCTTTATTTTATCTCATTATGCATGATTATGGGTGAAATATGATGATAGAATGCATTCTTAGGATGAATAAGTTTTGTAATCATTGTATATCATGTCATAATAGTGGAGTAGGTTAAATCTGAATAGGACTGACTAACTACCCGTTAGTTATTATCAATTAATGATATTAATATTGATATGTTAGGCAAATATTCATTCCCCTGATTTCGTAGTAATGCTATTTGTTCGTAGTATTCTAGATATTTAGTATTAGGGTTAGTTTGCATTGTTTTCTATTTTCTGGATTTTGGGATATGCCTACGGGTTGCGTACGCACCATCCATGGTTGCATACGTACGCACCCCCATTAAGGCAGACAGTTTTGTTCTCTCTAGGGTTTTTTGCATGATAGTATTTAGGGATTTTTATTTCTTAATTATTATTGTTTAGAATGCATGTGAGTTACTGCAGCGGGACTAATAGAAGTGCAGGTATCTGAATGAAAGGTGCGTACGCAACTAGCATAGATGCGTCGCACCATGCTAATTGCACGTAGAATACTTGTCCCCTATTTTTCAGTTTTATTTATGTAATTTTTTACTGTTCACTCTGCATATCTCATTCATTTTCGTATGATATAAATTATTGCATGTTTTAGGGTTGATTTTGATTGAATGACAATTTAATTATAGCCAATAGTTATGTGTGGGGGCCGGTTTCAACGGGGCATTGTTGGTGCCTAACACCTTCCCGATGATGTACCCTAGCTCCGAACCTGAATCTCTGGTTATGACGAGCTAGACCCTGCTAGGGTTCACTCATTCCCAATATTGGGTGGCGACTCCTCTCCGTGTTAGTCCTCTGAGGCTAATGCGTATTCTCGAGCTATGTGGTATTTAGGGCGTGGTGCTCACAGTGGCAACTCCACTGGGGATAAAGAGCTAGACTCCGTAGTAACTATTGGCCTTAATTAATTTGGAAATTTGATTAACAGAAACTAAATTGCACACACGCGCACAAGGACCTTATTTACCCTCGATGATAGTCCAATGAGAGACCCGGGCCCCACTCGCGCCTATGGTCTACTCAAGTTGGCATCATCAACTCAGAGCCTGTGCCACTAACCTGTGATAAACTAGTGAGTACATTAACGGGCCACTCATTGAGTGCGCTAGTTTGGGTAACCCTTGAAGGAGAAGTAACCCTAATTGACCGACCACACTAAATTACCCCTGATGCCTTTGCATAGCTCTGTTTGAATGTGTGTCACTTTGCATGTCATGCTGCATTTGCATATTAGGCCCATAATGTTTGGACTTAGGGGCAAGGCCCATCATTGTCTATTCTCTTTTTCAAGTCTAGGCCCAATTGAGAGGTGAGGTGTGTGATTTTGTAACTGGGTCCAAGCCAAAAAGAAAAATCCAAAAATAAATAAAAAATAAATAAAAAAAAATCAAAAAGAAAATATGGGCTTGGATCAAAATGAGAGTGGAAGAATGTGTGAATATTGTAATGGGCTTAGATGTGAAAAACAAATAGACTTTGGTTGGTTGAACCCAGTGTGGTACCCTTGGCTTCATGTGTCCTTAATGTGATTCTATGTTGGGCTTTCTCTTAGGGTTTTAGGTCCATTACCATTTCTCTTTTTTTTCTAGGGGCATCTCATTCATTAGAGTCTTTCAGTTTAGGGGTATGAGGGTTAGTTGAGTCTTCTTTCTCTATGTGTGGTCTTGTTGTTGGTCCATTTTGGGTGCATTAGGCCCATTCATTCTAAGGTTTACATCTTTTTTTTTAGTGTTGCATGTTGTCACCATGTCTCTTGTCTAGGTTTTTAGTTAGGAGTCTATGTCCACTTCTTTTTTTTTCCTTTTAGGTCTTTGAGTCTTGGTCTAAGTGTGTCTAGGTTCCTTTTTTGGTTCAATTGTCTAGTCTTTGATGGTCTTTATTCTAGAGGCATGTTTGGATAAAAATTGATGTGAAATGATTATTGATAATCATGGTAAATGACTTTTTATAAGGATAAACATATTCTTTGTAGGGATAACCAATCATTGCTTCTAAAGAGAATCCTGCACAACCAACTTGGATTCGTAATTCATCTGGGAGCTTAGAAAAAGTAGGAGTTACCCAAAATTCAAAATGCCTAAGATGGATGTGTTTGATGGGACTGGTAATCCTCACAATAATTTGAAGCAGTACATTCTGGCGATGAAACCTATAGGGCTTTCTGAAGAGCAGATTGTGCATTATTTCCCAAGAACCCTTAATGGTGATGCTATGAATTGGTACCTTTCCTTAGACATTGCAAAGACCCGAGATTAGAAGGAGCTGGCTATGGAGTTTGTACACCATTACAACTACAATGTCCAACTCGATGTAACTCTGCGAGATTTGGAGACTACAAAGCAGAAGAGTAATGAGACATCCTCTGAGTTCTTAACAAGGTGGAGGGCTAAAGCTGTTAAAATGCCCAATCGTCCAACTGAGTAGGATCAGGTGCGCATGATTGTGAAGAACTTTCTACCGGCTTTTGGAAGACCATTAATGCCCATCCCATTGAGGACCTTTGAGGACTTGTACAATGCTGGTATACAAGTAGAGGATGGCATGGATAGTAGGTTAATTGATAAGAATGATGGGAAGGCATATATGGATTTGGCAGCTCGAGTGCAAGTAATGGCAACAAAACTAATGAGGTTAATGCGGTTAATCCTCGTAGTGGACCTAGGAAATTCTCTTCACTTGGTGTGTTTCTATCTACAGCCCTTCGAAATTTAGTGAGAAGAGGAAAGATGAAGCCGTTGGATCCTACTCCTATCAACAAATCGGCACCGAACTACAATGAGAATGAGTATTGTGATTTTCACAGAGTAATGGTCATCATACTGATAGGTGCGGTCGTCTTCGCCACACCATTCAGGACATGATTGATTCAGGGAAACTTCCTAAGCCAGGGGCACCAAATACAGTGGCAAATCTGCTCCCAGACTACCACGCCACGCCACCTCCAAATACAAATGGGACGCAGTGGATTTAAAAGTAGAGGATTGTTTGGTTTCTTTTAGTTTCCATGGTTTTAAGGCATTATTTGAATAATTGGTTATTTTGGTTATTTATGGTTTGGAACAATTATTTTGGGGTTAATTATTTTGGTATGATTGTTTCTTTTGGTCATTAATGAATGGTTTGCATTAATTTATTACTTGCTTTCTCAAGGTTTTGATATAGTTTGCTTTTCTAGTACATGAGTTAATATACTTGCCCTTTTAATGCTTGAATTGCGAACAATGGAAATCAAAATGAAGAGAGGCCATCATTTCTGCTATCCTTCAAAAGAAAAGAAAAAATCCCTTATTATCCCCTTTGAGCCTAAATAATTTCTTTTTTGATACCCTTGTCAAGGATTACCCCTTACACTAGGGGCAGATTTTAAATAGATGTTTGTTTGAAAGAAGTGGTGGTGTATAAACCATTGGAAAAAAAAAAAAAAAAAAAAAGAGATGAAAAGAAAAGGAAATAAAAAAGAAAGAAAGAAAAAAAAAAAAAAAAGAAAGAAAGAAGAAGGAAAGAAGAAAAAGAAAGAAAAGATGCAAAACTGAAATAGTAAATGAAGTGCCAAGTTGGAAAGTGAAATGAGCAGTGTCAAAATAATCCTTGATAGATAGGAACCCATTGAAGTTAAATTTGAGCCTTTAATATCCTTTCTTTCATGAGCCTAGAACCTTGAGCCTACATTACAGTCCAAATAAAAGTCCTCTCTAATTGAGTAAAGTTGTTCAAATATATATGAATGAATGAACTACGTAAGGCTTGATCCCTTTTTGGGTACGTAGGCAACCTTTAGAGGTACAGCCACATCATTATTCATGTAAGGGGCATGTGCAAAAGACTCATGTGTTAGTAAGTTGAACCATTGATAATTCAAACAGAAAGATTAGCACTTTATTAATGTTTACCATGTTATGAAGAAGGTTTCAAGCAGTTTAATGCCACTGAGAAGATATGATGGTGAAAATAATCTTTTGGAGATGCTGATGGAGTCGTTGATGGGTGAATATTACACTGGTTTGAATTTGATGAAGAATAAGAAGAAGAAGGCTCGCTAGGTTGAAAACCCGAAAGGGCGGTCCTAAGCAAAAGTTAGGGTATGAGGAAAATGAAAATATGAAAAATAATAAAAAATAATAAAAAATAAAATGAAGAAAATGATGAAGGAAGAATTTCAAGCAAGGGGCAAGGTGAACCTTATGAGGGATGTGTCCCAAAATAAAAAGAACATTTCAATGATTATCCGTAGTTGGTCTTATGAATCAATTTCCTCCTTAGTGTGTCTTAAGAGTCTTCTCATCTAAGGGCTTTTTTGTTTTATAAGTCATTCTTTTGTTGTCCATCCCTTAGACTAGGGTCTGTTGTTGAGGGGTTTGCCTTCATATATCTAAGAGTAACTTCATATTTGTGTGCTTCCCCCAAGGAAAGGGATGAAGTTAGTTTGCTTGTGCATTCTCAGGGAAAGGAATGGCATTTCTTTTTTATCCACAGAGACAAGGATAAAATTTCTATATTTGTTTATGATCCACAGGGACAAGGATTATGCTTTTATCCACAGGGATAAGGATAAAATTTCTATGTTTGTTTGCGATCCACAGGGACAGGGATCATGTTTTTATCCACAGGGACAAGGATAAAATTTTTATGCTTGTTTATGATCCACAGGGACAGGGATCGTGTTTTTATCCACAAGAATAGGGATAAAATTTTTATGTTTGTTTATGATCCACAGGGACAGGGATCATGCTTTCTATGTTTGTTTATGACCCACAGGAAAAGGGGTCTTCTCTATTTGCTTGTGACCCATAAGAAAAGGGGTCTTCTCTTGTTTGCTTGTGACCCACGGGAAAAGGGGTCTTCTCTATATTTATTTGTGACCCACAGGAAAAGGGGTCTTCTTTATGTTTGCTTGTGATCCACAGGGAAATGGATCTTCTATTTTTGTGACTCAAAGGAAAAGGGGTCTTCTTTATGTTTGCTTGTGATCCACAGGGAAATGGATCTTCTATTTTTGTGACTCAAAGGAAAAGCGGTCTTCTATGTTTGCGATCCACAGGGAAAGGGATCTTCTATATTTGTGATCCACAAGAAAAGGGATCTTCTATGTTTACTTGTAATTCACAGGGAAAGGGATTATACCTTTATCCACAGGGAAATGGATAAAGTTTCTATCATTAGTGTTTTCTTATTCATTCCCTGGGAAAGGAATGAAGCTTCTTGTTTATTCCCCAGGAAAGGAATAAAATTTCCATATTAATCTTTTTTAGTTGGTAGTTTCGAGAAATTACCTACTGAGTGCCCTCATTATTTTTCATGAACTACGTTAGGTTTGATCTTTGAGGAGTATGTAGGTAGTCAACTGAGTCTGGCATGACCTTATTGCATGCGCGTGTGTGTGGACTTTAAGATGCCAACCGGTAAATGGTTCGTCTCTTCAAGCTTTTGACTTTCGTATTGCAATGCAAAACTTAGTCAAAAGAGGGGTAACTGTAGACACCCCATTTTGTATTGGTTGTCATCTTAAGTCTTGTGGTCCTGATGATGAGGTTTATTATTCGTCTTGACAAAATGCGAAGTGATCCCAAATGAGCCAATGAAGTCACAGCAGAAATTCTAAGTTTGTAGCCAATTTTCATTTAGCCCTACTGCGTACGCATCTGTAGTGGGTACGGACGCATTCCTGCGTACGCAACCACTAGGGATGCGTACGCACCCTCCCTTTTTATGGAAACTCCAGATTTAGTAGTTCTTTCTCCCTAAGACTTCTAATTGAAAAGAATAATCCTATTTTGAATGCAATTGTAGTTAGCAACTCGGGAATGACTCCCAAACCCTAAGGATCTCTATATATACACCATTATAATTCTGAAAGAAGGACCAAAACTCTAATCCAAGGAGCCACCATAAACTTCACAAAAAACCCTAAACTGAGGATTCATGTTGTGATTTTGGAGGCTTGCAAGGAGGAACTAAGCGGATTTGAAAACGCGTAAACCTGAGGATAACTTTCCTAACAATTTCTATTCAGTTTCATAGGTTATGGTTATGCATAATTGAAGTAATATTGGTATAATCACATGCATGTTGGTTGATGTGCATTATTTATTTATTAATGCATGATTTAGAAAAGTAGGGTTGTTAAAGAATGAAATTTGTAATAATTCAGCAGCAGTTTTCTAAAATCAACGATCGTATTTTAATCCTAACTTTTGACTCCGTAGTCGGAATTGGATGAAATTGGTCTTGTTAGAAAGATAATTCAATTCTCTACAACTGTGTATTTCACAAGATTTGTCCAATTCCAACGTTTTCATACTCGAAAAACGCGATTGAAGTTTCTACTTTTGCAAAGTGACGAAAATCACTTTTCTGTATCTTTTTCTCTTTTCTTTATTTTATCTCATTATGCAGTGATTATGGGTGAAATATGATGATAGAATGCATTCTTAGGATGAATAAGTTTTGTAATCATTGTATATCATGTCATAATAGTAGAGTAGGTTAAATCTGAATAGGACTGACTAACTGCCTGTTAGTTATTATCAATTAATGATATTAATATTGATATGTTAGACAAATATTCATTCCCCTGATTTCGTAGTAATGCTATTTGTTCGTAGTATTCTAGATATTTAGTTTTAGGGTTAGTTTGCATTGTTTTCTGTTTTCTGAATTTTGGGATATGCCTATGGGTTGCGTACGCACCCCTATTAAGGCAGACAGTTTTGTTCTCTCTAGGGTTTTTTGCATGATAGTATTTAGGGATTTTTATTTCTTAATTATTATTGTTTAGAATGCATGTGAGTTACTATAACGGGACTAACAGAAGTGTAGGTATCTGAATGAAAGGTGCGTACGCAACTGGCATAGATGCGTACAGCACCATGCTAATTGCAGGTAGAATACTTGTCCCCTATTTTTCAATTTTGTTTATGCAATTTTTGACTGTTCACTCTGCATATCTCATTCATTTTCGTATGATATAAATTATTGCATGTTTTAGGGTTGATTTTGATTGAATGACAATTTAATTATAGCCAATAGTTATGTGTGGGGGCCGGTTTCGACTGGGCATTGTCAGGGTGCCTAACACCTTCCCGATGATGTACCCTAGCTCCAAACCCGAATCACTAGTTATGACGAGCTAGACCCTGCTAGGGTTCACTCGTTCCCGATATTGGGTGGCGACTCCTCTCCGTGTTAGTCCTCTGAGGCTAATGCGTATTCTCGAGTTATTTAGGTATTTAGGGCGTGGTGCTCACACCAAGCATTCCAATTACCTTTTAACCAGTTGTATCCATTGTGCTTAATTTTTGTTTTGCTTTTTTTCCTTCTCATCAATCTCTCTGTCTAAATCCGAATAACTAAGGTAAATTACATTGTTGTTTTTGTTTATGCTTTCATTGTTTTCCTGTACTATTTGCTTTCATTTGTTTTGTTTTATTTCCATACGTTTCCAAGAATTCTTTTTATGTAAATTTCCTTAAATATAATCTCTGTCAATTCTTGAATTTTTTTTTTTTTTTTGAAAGAAAGACTTTTGCTTTCGTTTTCTAGTTCATTTTGTTCTTTGATTTCTTAATTTGTGTTTTTTGATTGTGGGATTCAGTCTTCAAGGCTTCTGAAATATAAATTGTACTAGAAATGGGTTCTAGGGAAGAAAGAGTTCACTTTCTTGATGCTGTAGTTTGTCTGTGAATTTTAGGGAGATTGTGATAAGTGGTGAATGGGAAAAAGGCAGAGGAGTATCTCTGAGCATTCACAATGGCACGTGATAATCAACTCTCAAAAGTGATGTTCTTTTTAGTGAGAGGGAGAGATGACATTGACCATTAAACAGGTATTCACATATAGTTGATAGAATTTAATTTCTTTCTTATGATTACCCCCTTTTTTTTTTTTTTTTATATAGTTGATGAATTAGACTGCGTTTTTTTTTAATTGATAAATTTGTTTATCCTCTGTTTTGGTTGTTAAGACAATAAATATTCTTAATTAGTTAAATATAGGGTAAATAAATATTTAAAATTTAAAATTTAAAATAAGGATGTAATGGTTAAACAATTGTTTTTTTCTTTTTTAAGATACAGACTTTTATAGATAGTATAGATATAGATAGATAGAAATTTCTTATTCTTGGATTAAAAAATTACATTTATTTTTATTTTGTTGGTTTCTTGGTTTGGTTGGTCACTGATTTCAACCGTTTCTGATGAAGGCTCGAGCAAGAGTCAAAGATATTCTTCACAAGTCTCCACTACTATGCATGTCTCTTAGCCAATTTCTTATTCCTACTATGACTCCCAGCCATGGAAATTATTTTGAACTATTGTGTTAAGCATCCATTATAATGACTTAAATCAACAAAAAGTAACAAATAACTGGATTTCCATGTTCTATATATATGAGAATTTATTAATTTTCATATATATTTTATTGTTTGAGAAAAGGTTGTTAGTCTCTTAAAATTGCAAACGTATTATTAAAAAAAATTATTTAAAAGGCATATTCTTTATGCAAAATGATATAGAGGCCTAATGAGTAGGCCTAACGAGTTGGCCTACATCCATATAAGGAATTTTCTTATAAGTAGTTATCCCCACATCCCACGATTCTATGGATTCGTATCAATATAAATTACATAATTTGCTGAAATTCAAACTTTTTTCCTATTATTGTAGACGTCTCTTTCTTCCACAACCAGCCATTTATGCGTTTTATTCCCATTATTGTAGCCCTTTCACCTTCTTCCACAAACCAGCCATTTCTGTGTTTATTTCTAAGCCAATCAAGTATGTGTGTAATGTTATGCTTTGCAGGGATTCAACTAGTTTGTTTATCATCATTTTTTCATGGTCATGATATGCTCTTTTTCGTTTGAATATTGATTAATAATACTGACCAGGGCTGGTCTTGAGTTTTTGAGGCCCTAGGCGAACTCCTAAAATAGGGACCTTTATACATATTCATACGCACAACAAAATTTATACGCAACAATTTTTTTTCCCTAATGCACACAAAATTTGGCTAAATATATGAGTACTAAAATTTGCTTATATAAATTAGATAAAAAATAAATCTTTATAAGCAGGGCCGGTCCTGAGTTTTTTGAGGCCTAGGCGAACTCCTAAAATAGGGCCCTTTATACATATTCACATGCACAACAAAATTTATACACAACAATTTTTTTTCCCTAATACACACAAAATTTGGCTAAATATATGAGTACTAAAATTTGCTTATATAAATTAGATAAAAAATAAATCTTTATAAGAACTATAAATAAATAAACTATGATCTTCTTCCTTTATAATTTAGAAAAAAATCACATATACAAGAAGAAGAAGAAAACAACAAAATTTAAAACTATAATACCAAAAAGAAATGAACCAACTATAGTAAAGTATCACTTAAATATTACTCTTCTCGCATTTTTAGCTGCAAAATCACTTATTAAGTTAGCATAATCAAACTTTTTTACCATATCATGTTCAATGGATAATATAACTAATCCGGTCAATCTTTCCTGTGACATAGTGGAACGAAGGTAAGATTTGATCAACTTCAACTTTGAAAAACTTATTTTTGCAAATGTAACTGTAACTAGTATGATCAACAATATTCTATAAGCAATCCAAGTATTTGGGAAATAATTGTTCATTTCTTTTAAATAAGTCAGTACTTCAATTGGCCTTTTTAGATCTGCTCGTAAAACTTTTTTTAAGACTTTAAATTCTAAAAATAAATCTCCCCCTATAATATCATAGTGCCCCATATGTGTGTGTGTATATATATATATATATAGGAAAGAAAAAGTATAGAAATTAATTAATTAAAGAGAGAATGGTTTGGAGATTTGGTGTACATGACTTTTTTGTCTGAGAGGTAATCAAATACTTTTAATCTTCCAAATAGAATTCTGATCTGATCTAATTAGGATGGAGGCTGTGAGAGGTTGAGAGCATTAAAAGAGGAAGAGAGGAAGAGGTTGGAGCTTGGAGGCTCGAGGTAAACTGACTATAGGCGTTAGATTTGATCAGGATTTAGGGTTAAATGTTTTTTTTTTTTTTTTTTGGTTTTAGGCTTGAGTTGAGTAGATTATTTGGCTATTTAGGTTATTGCATTTGGACTTGGCTTAGAAACTTAGGAATTATTTGGGGCCCTTAAACTTGGATAGGGCCTTTTCTCATCTAGTTAATAAAAAAAATGTTTTTTTTTTTTTTTTGGACTTATTACAAAGGTAACAACTAAGTTGGAGGTCCTTTATTTTTTGTCAAAATTTTGGGGCCTTAGGCAGTTGCCTGAGTGGCCTGACCTCAGGGCCAGCCTTGAATACGATATAGATGCAATGTTGTTCAATTTTGAGAATAAGTTATCAAGTGACATAAAATGATATCAAGTTACTATGAAATTATTATGAACAAGTTATTATATAGATGCATGTTGTTCAATTATGAGAATAAGTTATCAAGTGGTATAAAATGATATCAAGTTACTATGAAATTGTTACGAACAAGTTATTATATAGATGCATGTTGTTCAATTCTGAGAATAAGTTATTAAGTGACATAAAATAATATCAAGTTACTATAAATGACTATGTGATATCAAGTTATTATACAACTTTAATTGAAGTTATTTAAATTAAGTTATTTTTCATTCACACTATGAAGGTGCTAACTGATTCCTAATGTCTTTTTCCCTGAAATAGAGAAGAAACTTAACTTAATAAAACAGAGGAGAAACAAGAGAAAGAGGGACTCTCTGTTTTGGGAGGAGAATCAAGAGACCCTCTGGGTCTCTTAATAACTTGTGTTTGATAACTTGTGTTTGATGGAGGAGAAACCAATGAACCAGAGAGAGAGGGGGAATCTGCAAATGATCATTTTCCCATGGAAGGTAATTTGTTTGAGGAAGGAAGAGACGTTTGGTTCGTGATTTTTGTGGTAAAAAATGATAAGGGGTTATTCAGTGATTGTAGGGGCAGATTTTGGGAGATTTAGGGGTTTTAGCTTATCTTTCCTTTTTTTTAAGAGACCAATAGAAAAACGCCACATTAGTAGGTCAATCTAGTAGGTCTATAGAGTAGTCTCATATAGAAGGACTCATTTTTTATATAACAATCTTTAAATAAAAAAAAAATATTTAAAAGGTTTTTTTTTTTTTTTTTTTTTTTTTGGTTTTGGTTGAGATTTATGTAGGAATCTTGTAGGGCTTTTCATGCTACTTTAAGTTTTGATGATCCAACGAATTCTTTATTTTATATTTATTTACAAATCAAATAATCTAATGACTGAAAAAGGTCTTACAAGATCTCTACAGAGGAAAAAAAAAACCTAAAAATAATTCATTTTCAAATAAAATGAGAGAAGGATATTTCAAAAGATACAAAAGATATACTACCTGAAATATATCATTTTCTAGATCTTTCTCATTTTCCAACTTTTGTAATAAATATATTCCCTTGCTGTCTTCTCTCTCAAGATTTCTCTTATGCCTTCCCTCCTTTATCCCGTAGTTCTCTCTCTAGATCTTTCCAATCACACCTCCATTCTTGATAAACTCTAGAAGCTTCAAAATTTGGTGCAAAACCAACTTCTAGAGTCGGCAACCAATAGCTATAAAAGGGGAAGTTGGGCTCCCATTTTGTGCATGAAGTGTGTAGCCTCAAGTTTTGATTGACCATTGCACCCTTATTTTAAATTTTAAATACTTATTTATCCTTCATATTTAACCAATTAAGAATGTTTATTTTCCAGCAAAAAAGAAGTAAAAAAAGAAGAGAAAAAAGACAATGACATCTAATAAAAGGGTGTGTAATGACGAAACAAGAACTATAGTATATCAAACTACCTTTTTTGATTTTGCAATTTTGAAGTATTTTCATTGCTTTTATAAACTGAATTCACAATATTGCTTCTTTTGAAAAAAAAAAGAAAAAAAGAAAAAGAAAAAAAAAGGTACTTCCAAAATGCTAATCCCAAATAAAACAGCAAGAAGAAAATCGAACATACATATGAATAGTTCAGTCCACTATAAAAACAGAGTTGGTGAAGAATTCAGATTTGTGAAATAGTGATTGGGGAAGATGAAGTGGGAAGATTAGAGAATTGTTGTTTCCCTCTTTCCTCTTGTCTAATTTTCTCTGCAAAAACATAGGATTTGTGTGGTTTTTTTTCCTCCCCCTCTTAAATGTGTTTGGGTGTAATTATGTGCAATAGTCTTTGAGAGGATTATTTCCAAGATGCTAATGAAAAACGTGCTTCAAGGAATTTGAGGTATGAACAAAATGTTTTAGTTATCCACTACATAATTTTATTTTAAATTTTCAGACTTTAATGATGATTCTACTTGCAAGATCAATTTGCAAGATGAGCTCACAGCAATGGTAAAGAAGAATCCTATGTTTTAAGATACACTTATGTTTCCCGATATAGATCAATTAAGACTCTGGCGACTGACACATGATCTCACTAATCTCAATCTAGAACTAAAATAAAGAATTACCAAACTATATCAGTTTCCATTCTTTATTTTATTTTTATTTCATTGAATATACAGATGAGTTCTATTAATATGCTTTCAATGATTGAAGTTTGTAATCTTAATTTGATCTTTTGTGTTTTCTTGTTTTGGACTCATTTTTTTAAAGATTCTTTCTTTACTACCATTGTTTCGCTAAAGAGAGAAATTATATTCATAATACTTCAATTTCTTTATGAAGAAAAACTAGAGAAGAGACTTTATGAGTATGTTACTTTTTAAAATTCTTTAAATCTTTGGCTTTCTTCAATTGTCCTCTGATTGATTTCAATTTTTTTCCCCTCATGAAGATTGAAGAAAGAATAACAAATCTTCTTCAGTAGGGTGTATTTTGAGCAGTGTTTATTCTAGGGTGAATGGGATAACTTAGAGACGTACTTCTCAACATTCACAAAAGTTGATGATAATCAGTTCTCAGCGGCGATATTCTCTCTGATACAAAAGCAGAAATTCTTTAAAGCCTTGGAAATGTTGGTTCTAGATTCAGTTTTAGAGCAGCTGTATATTGATAATTTCTCTTTACATTCTACTTGGTTCTTGAGAGACCAAAGAAAAAGAAAAGATTTAGAATACATTTTTATTCGTTATTCTTCTTCCCAACATAAGGGAAAAATCAATCAACTCAGCCAGCCTTGTAAAATTACATGTATTAGATGAGTTTAATTACTTGAGGACCAAAACCCAGATAGAGAAATGAAAGTGTGATTGTTTTTCCTACAATAAAAGCACTGAATTTTTATTTATTTATTTATTTTTATTTTTTTTACAATGGTTTGAAAGTCTTCAAGGATTTTGAGGATTACCGTAATGCCATCCACGAACTTGTAGATCTCATTCTTCCGAATAACTGTATTTTTAAATAATAAAAAAATATTATTGGTAAATTTTTGTAATTAGTTATATATTCGTATACTCAAAATTTTCAGAATCTAAAGAAGATTTTACCTATAGGTTGAGCGAGTTTGTACCTGATACTGTTGATACAAAGTATGCAAGGGCCAATTTGATTGCTACTATTAAAAGCCTAGTTATGGGAAATCCTAGTTTGCAAGGTAAACTCAAGTTTCCTTGTAGGGAAACAAGAGAATAATTAGAACTAATCAAACACAACTAAGCCAAATGAGAGACCTTGTTATTGTTTTATATGCCATTCAAATGGTTGATGGAATTGCAGTGTATGTTGCAATTTGTAATCAATAGAGAAAGATGCCATTGAGAAATTGAAAGAGATCAAAGAACCATCAGAATGCAGCACACTAGTGCTCCCTGATGATTTATTAGCTGGAAGGGTATGGGTCTATTGTGATAAATTATCAAATGCACAAATATTTTCTATGTAAATTTCTTTAGCAAGTCACAGTTGTTGAGTCGAGATAATTGTTTTAATGCGAGACGAATCTCAATATTTGTTTTCACTTTTGATTTGATGAAACCATGAGGTCAAGCATTTTATTGGATGTCATCATCTTTTCTTCTCTCTTTTTTTCCTGGAAAATAAACATTCTTATTTGGTTAAATATGAAGGGTAAATAACTCTTTAAATTTTAAAATAAGGGTGTAATGGTCAATCAAAACCTAAGGCTACACACTTTATGCACAAAATGGGAGCCCATCTTCCCCTCTTATAGTTGTTGGTTACCGACTCTAGAAGTTGGTTCTCCACCCAATTTTGAAGCTTCTAGAGTTTATCAAGAATGGAGGTGTGATTAGGAAAGATCTAGAGAGAGATTCTGGCATGAAGGAGAGAAGGCAGAAGAGAAATCTTGAGAGAGAAGACAGCAAGGGAATATATTTACTACAAAAGATGGAAAATGAGAAAGATCTAGAAAATAATATATTTTGGTAGTATATCTTTTGTATCTTTTGAAATATTTTTCTCTCATTTTATTTGAAAATGAATTATTTTTAGGTTTTTTTCTCTGTAGAGATCTTGTAAGATCTTTTTTAGTCATTAGATTATTGGTTGTTTGGGCTCTAATCCAAATAGATGGACCTAGGCAGTAATAGGTCCCTTTACTAAAACACTTCTAGCCATGGGTACACTCTATCAGTAGGATGACCAAATTGCCCCTCTAATATATCAAATATCAACCAAAAAAATCCAACAAGTCATTCCTGTCAAACACAGGATGATGTTAAAGCACAGAAATCTCATTAAGATCCCCCTGCAAAATCTTGATTGATTCACCATGTGAATCTGTAATTGTATATTTCAAAATAAACGAGAACTCCCACGCTCACATTGATTTTGCAATTTCATCGAAAGTGAGAATAGTTAAGGTCGAGAAGCACCGTCGTGTAGCTGTTCGAGTTTTGTTTCGAAAGTGGTTCGTCTCACAATAACAACCCGAGATGATGGCTCAAAAAGCGTAAAATTTCACCTTTCTCTTGTGGTTGTGTTTGTGGATTAACAATTTTGATTGATTTGTTTTCAAAGGGCAATAAAGACTTTCTTCCGTGTAACTAAATCTAGGGTTTTTTTCTTTAATTGATGTGATGGATCGTGGGTTTGTAATGGATGAAGGGTTCAGATAGAAAATTTATTTTTAAAATCAGAATGATTCATAGTCTCATGTATTTAGGTCGAAAATTTACTTTCAAAATTGGGGATTTTAACATTATAAGGGTGGGTTAAGAGCTTGAATGGAAAATTAGTTACTTAGGAATTTGTTACATGCAACTAGTTCTGAAAGGGTGCTTATAAAAGTAGGTGATGGCACATCGAAACATCGCATGTACTGTAAGTTGAAAATTTACATTAAAATTCGGCGGTTTGGCATTATATATGTGGATTAAGAAATTGAATCTCTGAAAACTAGTTATTTGGGACTTAGTTATGTGCAGTAAAGTTTGCAGTTACACTTACAAATCAGTTTATGTACCTGTAGGAATATATATTTTTCTCTATTTTTGGTTAATACATATTTGTTAAATGTATGTGATTGCTATGCGGTGTTGCCACGTATAACTATTTGTTTGTTTTGTATGTGATTGAGAAAAATTATGTGTTACTATGTGTTTATAGCAATGTAACTTATGATAACCATAATTTGTGGACTTTCATGTAACTAAATATCATTACATGTACTTATGTATGAGATGTGATTCTAAAAGGGGGTTCATAGTAACTATTTGTTTATTTTATATGTGATTGAAAAAAGGTTACATGTTATTTTGTGTTTATAGCAATGTAACTGTGATAACCATAATTTGTGGCTTTTATGTAACTAAATATCATTACATGTACCAGGGGGTTATATATGAGATGTGATTCTAAAATGGGGTTCATGTAACTTATTATTAAAGAATGAAACTATGTATATTTGATTGTCTTATCAGTGACTTGTGACTGATATATGTGCAACAATGAATGGAACTAGTTATGCTTAACAATTGTGAAGGGATGTATATGATTATAGTTAGTAGAATGTAATTATGAAATTATTATCCGTTTTAATTGTTTAAACTTATGGCATGACATGCTGTTTGTAATTTAAAAATGTCATGTCCCTATGTGTTTGTAGGCATGCCACTATGATCGTGGATGAAATGTGAATTTAAAAAGGGGTGCATGTAACTAATTAATAGTGAATAAAAATATGTACGCATAATCGTTTTAATAGTGAATTGAAAAGATGTATGTGATTGTAGTTAATGACTTGTAACTATTAATATCCAATCGGTGAATGGAACTGGTTGTGCCTAACAATATTGAAGAGATGTATGTGATTATAATTAGTGAGATGTAATTGTCAAATTATTTTCCTTCTTAATTGTTTACAAACATGCCATGACATGGTATTTAATTGTACTTTAATAGTTACATGCTAGTTAGATAGTGACTTGACAGATTTATTTGTCATTTTAATATATACATATGTAGCCTATATATGAGTTAGTGAGTTCGGTTGGTAACTTGATGTATGTTATGATATTTGTAGGTAAGTGTCTAATTTTTTTTTTTTGGCATAGAGATTGCAAGAAAAAGCCCGTATACACGAAGTTAGCAAAGTGAAAGAAGCGTCGTCATCTGAGAAGAAAATAATCAAAAAAGAAAAGGAGTTGGTGACAGCATAGCGGAATCGTGGAGGTCACAAAATTCAATTTAGGTCAAATTTGTATGCGATAGGTATGCTGATTAGCAAGTTGAAGTTGCGAAGAGCCACATTATAGAGTCGAAGAAAACACCCTGTTGGTGTATTTTTATGCTTTTATATCGAATAAGTTGTAATCTATGGCCACCAAAAAAAAAAAAAAAAAGTAGTGATGATAATGTCATTAAGGTGTTGTGATGTTTCGATGTAAGAACTAAAAAGTTTTGATTGGGGGAAAGCACGTACAATTCGTAAGCAATGATATTTCTTTGATATTTGGTATTCCAGTTGGCCAAGAGCACATAAGTTTTAATCCAACAAAGAATCCAATGACTCTTTTTGTTTTGAGAAAATTTCGAAATAAAGATAAAATAGCCAGACTAATGATTGAAAAATAAGTAATGAAAACTGACAGAGGCAATAGAGCGGTTGATTTTGAGGACTTGGCCAAGCTTTAGATGTTGCTTTTGTGTGTTACTCCTTTTTTTTTTTTTTTTTTCCTATAGGGTCACACTATTGGGTGGAGCATCCTCAAGTCCGTTGAAGACTTGGATAGGGTAAAGGAATATAAATGGCTTGAAACGATACAGATAACACTGATGTCATTCATTGAGCAAAACATTAATAGCTTTGAGGACGTGACGGGTTGTGTAATGACATTACTGGTATGTATTGCACTTGTTTAATGTTTTGATTGTATTTATTTGTTTATGGTGTTGACAATTTATATTTGTTCATATAATGTTAAAGTATTGGCTATGTGAACACTTAATGATAATAGAAGGTGATGGAAAGTACATATGTCCAAGGTTCGTCAAATGGCATTTTAGGAAACTTTCCATGGCTTTGAAGGATAAAGTCATACGATTAACACCAACAGATGAGGTTAGTATTCATACATATAATTAATTGATAAAGGTTGAATAATAACATAATAAATATTACAAGTGTGACTTTTTAAGTATTTTGGTTATATTTTTGAAACTGTTACTGTGGACATTTGAATATTTTTTTCCCCAATTAATACTATTTATATGCAAGCAACTGTTCAAGAGTGAGGAAGTGTAATACGTTTTCATGGATTTTGTTTGTATGATTTTTTAAGAGGAAACAATTTGATACGTTTGCAAGTAAATGAGGGTGGGCTTGAGATGAATGAAATAGAAGTAGAATTGATTGGGATTAATGGCACAAATTGTGTCAACCTAGGAGATAATGAATTAAGTGCAGAAGGAACAAACAACAGGATTGGTAGCAGCATGAATTGTGATGATTTTATGAAGAAAAAAATGATGAAGAAAATGTAGACGACGTAGTTGAACCTCAAGAATATAGCAGTTAAAAGTTTCATTAAGTGAGGGGAGAAAGGTGTTGTGAGCATTCGGACGAGGATTTGGGAATTTTCTCATTGAAACTGAATTTAGGGTGATGATGAGGAGTATGGAGAAGACATTGAGGGTGAGAAACACTATAAAATAGGGCCTAAATTTGGGGTTAGTGATGAATCAGGTGGCAAGCAACAAGGATTTGAAGATCTGGGCAGGGAAAAACAAGTGAAAGATGTAAGTGTAACTGTGTGAGAACGTTACAGTGAACACTCTTTTGCTTTTTGTGTAAAACTATTGCACATGATTGTTATGAGGGGTATTTTTTTTTCTTAAGGAAAAAAAACATAAACAACATGCAAAATGTTTTCTTTTATTTTTAAGTTAATTTATTGTAGATACTATTGATGCTTATATAAGTAATGCCTATTCTTAATGATGTAACTACAATGAGAATGGGGTAACTGATTTATTTAGTGGATGAACACTGACATAAGTGCTTGGTAGTTGAATGTTAAATTGTTCAATTTGTTCTTTTAGTTACATGATATTATTAGTTTTGCAAGAGTATAATGTAGTAATTTGTGCATTCGGACATTACAACATATTTTGTAATTGTTTCTTTAAATTTCTATATGAATATAACTAATTAAGATACTTAAAATGTAACTTTTTCATGTAGGGGCTAAAGAAGGAGATCAATGATGAGTGCGATATGAAGGACATGGATATTTTTCGAGCCCAAATTAAGGAAAATGTGAGAGCTGAATACGAAGATAGGATTTATAGTTTGAAGATGACCGTTGGTGTGTTGCAAAAAAATTGTGGTAAAAAGACCAAGAAATTCTCGATCTACATGCCGAAATTGGGATGCAAGAGGAGGAAATTATATTGCACAAAATTCGTTAGGTGACCTAGCATTTTAGGGATGGAGTGCCTGAGGTGATGTACTTTGGTGCGATAAAACATGAAATACAAGGAAAAGAAGGGCATGCCGACTTGTCACTGTTGAGAAGAAAGGTGATTAAGTTGGAGGCACAGAATAGTTTCCTTGTAAAAAAAAAGGTTGAAATCTCAAACTTGAGTGTTGAGATTAATTGCAGGATAGAGAAACAAATTGAGAAAAGTGCTTGTGATTGAAAGCTTGAAGGTAGTGATGCAAGCAGTTGAACAAAAAATATGCTAAAATAAAGGCTCTAAAGGCAGCTAATGGGGATCTGTGTGAATAGCTTCAATAGTTGGATGTGTATAGGACATCGTCTAGAAAAAAAATGGAGAAAATGATGGGGGCTGTTTGCATGATAAAGTGTCAGCCGAGAGGCCGTGCGAGAATGTTGAACGGTTAATGATTACTCGAATGAAAGCGAGGAATAGAACTGAAAAAAGGATGAAAGATTTCACATATGAAAAGAAAAGGTAGCCAACAAAAGTTGTTAAGATAAAAAAAAAGATGGTACTTTGGTTGATTAAAAGCAACCTTACAAAAGAAGTTGGAAAGGAAAGGAAAAGTGTGAGGACTCTGATTTTGCAGAATCTGACAAGGAGCAACTTAATGCACCAAAAATTGAACATGTCCTGATTGAGTTAGGGGACTCTTCCTATGAGGTAGGGTGTTAGATTGTATGGGAAAAAATAATTGATTTAAATGCTAGGAATGATGGAGAAGGAAATCACGTTGTGGGATGGCCGCCCATTAAATCATGGAGGAGGAAGCTTCTCCATCGGCATCAAAGTGGTTAAATAGAAAATACTCATGGTAGCTAAGAATGAAAGAGGTGGATCAAACGCCATGTACATGAAGGTGAAGATGGAAGGGGTGGCAATTGGAAGGAAAGATTGATCTAAAGCTTTATCACTCATATCAGATGTTTACAAACACCTTGATCAGCATGTTCATTAAACGTAAGTGATTGTACTGCATATTCTCTATGAGGAAGAAAAATGGTAGTGGAGACAGAGGAAGGAGAAGAGACATGGCGAAGGAAACAGAAGAAGGGGAAAAGACATGGCATTGTCAAGACAAAAAACCTCATCATCATGCTAATATGTGATCTTTTACATTTCTCTTCTCCCATCTTATCCATAGCCCAAAAAAAAGAAGTTCAAGTCCTCATCCTGATTGACTCAATTCAAGAAGCGTTGGAAAGATCTTCATGGGCTCTTTAATTTGACTATGATTACCTGATGATTATGGCTTGAGTTTTAACGTGAATTTTAAGGAAAATCTGAATTGTCTAATTTTCAAGTGAAATTTCAAATATAAATATCTTGTAATCTGGGACTCTAATTGATGCAATTCTGGTGATCCTAAGAAGATCTAGGCGAGCTTTTTAATTTAACAGAGAGATTGATCGGTCATCATTGCTTATTCTTTACACGAATTTTGGGGTAAACTATACCAGTCCAATTTAGTGTGGAACTTTGACTGAGAATATCTTGTGAGTCGGGACTTGGATTAAGGAGCGGTCAGGAGGTTACAATCTACTCTTTAGCCTTTAAGGGTGCTCGTAGGTAGGGTCAGATTGAATTTGGGGCTCACCCACAATCCACTTACAGACTATCGGGATAAACACAATTCTCATCCATCTCCGCCCACATGGTTGGGTGGTTTCAACCCACACACCACGTTAGATTGATGGGTGGGTTGCAAGTCGATTGGCGGATTAGGCTTTAGTTAGGCCTTGCTTTATTTTTAAAAAAATTGTCCACACTATTTTTATCCATTAAGCCTTTTAGTCATATATAATGGTAGCATTTCAATTATATATACTGTTTTTGTCACACAAAATAATAATTAACTTGGAAAAAAATATAAAATTAAATAAGCATAAAATTAGAAATAGAAAGATATAAGCGTGAACAATATGCAAAAAACTGATTTAGTATGATTACACCCAATTATATACAGCTAAACATCATGAACAATATGATCTAAAAGACTATTTGTCACACTAATTGCAAGGAAGCAGAAAAAAGAAGAGAGTCAGTTTCTAATCCTATTAAGTATTGAAACATATGCTGGCGGATGGGTTAAGGTCAGATTTTTATTTATTTTTATTTTATTTAATTTTATTTTTTCAAAATCGCTAATTGCCTATGAAATTGCAAAAAAATAAAATTCTAAACCATTACCCGCCCACCCTATCGGTTGAATCTGCCTGTATGTCATCGGATGGGGTCAGATTAAGTAGATTTGTCGGGTCATGCGGGTCTAGGAGCACCCTGTAACACACGTCCATTTAAATTAGTATAATTGCATCATTAATTGATGATTTGTCAATTTATAACTCGCATATGCATAACACGTGAGATTTATGATGTTATTTATGATGCATAACATGTAGTTTATTGTCACTTTGCATCATATGCATGTTAGAATGAGCATGGATTGCGTTCGTACATTTTTTCATTTGTTATTGGGCTTTTCCAGGCTAATCTATCACTCTATGAGGCCGATCGATCGGAAGGTAGTGGGAAATGCTAGTTTGGGTTCTACCAAAATCGATCGATTGGCCCTTAAACCCCGATCGATCTGGCATGGCAAAATCTGGAATTTTTTTTTAATGCGTCAAATGACGCATGTACCCCTAGGTTCATTTATAACCCTTCAAACTCGACCCTATGAGACTAGATCTGGTCTTTAACATGCATGAGAGCTAGAGAGAGAAGGAGTGAGAATAGAGTTATGTGTTAAAGCAAATAAAAATTAAGTTTATCTTTTAAATGAAGAGACTTTTTAATCTAAAAATTTTCTTTGCTGCTAGTTCAATAAGACATTCACAAAAATTGAAAAGCCTGAATGTTAAATTAATTAATATAACCTTGTAATTTGGAAAGGAACACACCTAACTTTTATTGATAGTAAGGGGATTATAATCTTGTCCAGCAACTATATATAGAGTATTTGTCCTTCAATACAAAATAATAATAATTTTTTTATAATAAAAAAAAAAAAATCCTAGCTTCCCCTTGCAGTTGAATTGGTATATTTCCTTCTCTTTAAAGGATGAAATTGAAGGTTTGAATATTGACCCTTTTTTCTTAAAAATTGAGTTAAGGGACTTTTCCTATGAGGTAGGTGTGAACCACGGGTTTCGATCCGGAGAAGTAGGAAGGAAAGAGAACCCTTCTTTTAAAAAGACTTGTAGAGATTTAAATTAATAAAAATCTGGTTTCTTAAAAGGTTCACAAAAACAAAACAAACAAGGAGTCGCCACCTCATTTTTAGGAAATGAGGAAAACCATAAAAACAGTTTTTAAAGAAAACCTTTGAAAACAAACCACATGACTCCGATCAAGGAAAAGCAGGTCCATCAAAACAAGAGAGGATTCGGAGACTAAGTTACGATGTGGGAAGGTTCTAGGAAACATCCTATAGGCACCCACATCGCCCCAAAATGGGTCTCTGAATTTATATGGGCTATTTCAATCACTTCCTAATTAGTCACCATGCATATGCAAAGAATCATCCATAAACCAATCGCATTCATCCATGAACATCCATGAAGCAATAAACATCCATAAAGCATGTAAATATCCATGAACAAGTATGAGAGATATGGAAAGCAAGTAAGAGATAGAGAGAATGAGCAAACAAGTCCATCCTATCCACTAGCAAATATGTGATGGATAAATGAGCAAGCAAACAAATCCATCCTATCCACTAACAAATATGTGATAGAAAAATGTATAAGCATGGGTCCATCCTATTCCTCTAGCATATATGTGATGGACAAATGGGTAGAAAGAAAGAAAAAAAAAAAAAAAAAAAAGAAAACCTAGGATACTTAGTATCCTAGGGCGGACTTGAACATCAAATGAGCGCCTACGTACCTTACATACAAAGATGTAAGGATCAAAGTCCACGTAGTTCGATTGAGAAGGGGTTACTCCCTTTACAATGAACTATAACCCTAAGTTTCCATTAAAAGAAAAGAAGAGTTTTAAAAAGAAGAGTTTCCAAAAAAGGAATTTGAGAAAAGATAGAATTTGAAAAGAGATAGAAGTCTTATCCAAAAGAAGTTTGAGAAAAGTAGAATTCTAAAAGAGATAGAACTCTAATTAAAACAGAATTTTAAGAGAGTTGGAAACTTACGACTTCTAATCCAAAGTAAAGACAATAACCCAAGGGGGGAGAAGAGAACAACTCACACAATACTCACCATGAACCACTTACCATATGCAAATTATCCCGAAACATCGAGAAAACACCAATTAATCACCCTATGTATTTTATAGGGCAATTATTAAGCTCAAACCAACCATATTCATGCTCAAATAATCACTAGGAGGCCTAATTCAAATCTGGACAGAATACTAAACATGCATATAATGACCTAAAACTCATGCAAATAACAAAAATCAAAAGAAAAACACAATCCTAATATGCTCCTATATGCTCCTATATGTTCTAAACACCCTAACATGCACAAAACTATCAAAAACATGCTAAATAGGCATTACCATGATGAAAATATCATATGACAATCCTAAACATGAAAAGAAAATCTAACATGATGCCTTAGGTAAGTATTTTATGTAAGAATGTGAAATAATCATCCTTACGGCGAGCTTTCTTAAGTAAAACTATTCGGAGATAATTTTACGTAGAAATCACTCCGTATGAATGGTTTTTTCACATATCCTACGTAAAATATATACCTCAGAATGCAAAGAAACTCACAACGCACTTAAACACACTCCAGAAAGCACTCATGCACAACCTCACCCTCTAAGGACGATAATTATCCTTGAAAAGGATAATCATCCATACACCTATGAAGATGAGGCTTACACAGCAAGTGTCCTATACAAAAGATGCTTAAAATCATGCATATAATTGAACCATGAAGAGAAAAAGGCCTAAACACATCAACTGATTTTTTTAATGCAAAAGTACCTCTATCCTAAAAAATTTTGGAATTCTAACTCGGTTTGGACTCCGAACTTCAAACGGACACAAATTCTTCATTTTAACTCCGATTTGAGTGATTCAAAAGCCAAAATTTCAAGGATTCAATGTAGAATAAGCCTAGAATATTCTTGAACCAAGAATCCCTAACCACAGTCAGGTGGATGGGTTTTCATGAGGCGATTACCCGAAAAAAGGTCAATTAAGCATAGGGTAATGTGGTGAACCAATCCCAAACCTATCAATAAAATAAATTGGCACTTTAATTAGACTCATTTCATCATTCTAACGTCAATGGGACACTCCGGAACAAATTTGGAAGTCAATTGGAAGGTATACGAAGTAAAAGACGAAATTGCCCTTCAAGTTGCAAAAGTTCTAATTAGCTATCCAAACCTATCTGAAATTGAACCAAATTTGACACACATATCTAAAATGACCCTAGAAACTAAATGCAAGTGATGGGAGTCACAAAAGAGACAAAAATATGCATGCACTGATGACCTATTCTCCTAAGGCTTAAAAGGGCAAAATTGTCCTTTAAGGCTTAGGGACTCCTAAATGCTTCTAAACCTGACCAAATGCTATCATGAACTTATGGGGATGAAAATGGGGTGTCTACAGTAGGGTGTTAGATTATATGGGAAAAAAATATTTATTGATAATTGATTTAAATGCTAGGAATGATGGAGAAGGAAATCATGTTGTGGCATGGCCGCCCATTAAATCATGGAGGAAGAAGCTTCTCCAACAGCATCAAGGTGGTCAAATAGAAAATATTCAGATGGTAGCTAAGAATGAAGAGGTAGATCAAACGCCATGTATGTGAAGGTGAAGATGGAAGGGGTGGCAATAGGAAGGAAGATTGATCTAATGCTTTATCACTCATATCAAATGCTTACAAACACCTTGATCAGCATGTTCATTAAATATGAGTGACTGTACTGCATATTCTCTATCAAATCCCCAAACAAGGCTTAATAGGTTCAGTTTCGTTCTGTTTTGGGTTTGTCCATGTGTAGACCAGAAAGGTAATAAAGATGGCACACATTATACACTCACTTATCAAGATAAAGAAGGAGATTTGTTGCTTGCAGGAGATGTTCCATGGCAGTACGTATTTTCTCTCCTTTTTATCACAAGCTTGATTGGTAGATCAATTTACACTCATTGTAAGATTTATGTGACATCATTTAAACCATTCATTTAGGGTCAGCCTTGATCTGAGACGAGTCAGCAATCACCTAGGGTCCCTAGTTTTTTTACCAAAAATGAGGGTCCCAATTTTATTTTCTTAATCAACAAAAGAAAATCAATTTTATTAATCAAAACACAAACTAGTAGATAATTATGAGCGAATCATTATATATCTATACAAATGTTTACTAACTTAACTAAGAATGACCACTAATTTGTATTGATATGTAATTATTAGCCCATAGCTAGACCAATCTGTAATTCTCCTTTTATTTTAATACTTAGTAAAGCTAGGCTCCAACCCAAGTCCAAGGCCCCAAGTTGTTCCCAACCCAAGTCCATATAATGATACTTAATTTGTTGTAGTTAGTTTATTTTATTTTTGGTATTATAGGTTTAGATTTTTTTTTTTTTTTTTTTTTTTTTTTTTTTTTTTGCATATGGACATTGCATAGGTTATAGATGAGAATGTGAAATCACCACATTGTGTTTTGGTGATATTTGATTCTACGCTAAATATTATAATAATGCAATTTTAAGTAATGCCAAGTGTCCAAAAATATGTGCTGTAATTTACTCTCTAATAGAAATTGCAGTCCAATTTCAAATAGTATTGTATTACACTTATTACTACCCAAGAGACATGGTATAAAATGAGCAAATTTTGGGGCATTTTTGTCTGTTAATTAGACTTTCCTTATATAATGTTCAAAATGCATTCTAAAGACTATATTTTGGGGTATTTTCATCATTAAATTTGACTTTATGATTAACCATTCCATGCATTACCATCTTCAATAAGGGCAATCCTGGCATTTTTTAAAGTTTTTTGCATGACATCAGCAATTTCTGTTAGTTAACTAACAGTCAATGGATGGAGGGGAGGTCTATGTGATTTTCATCAAACCTCAGGAGAGGTGAGTGTCATTTTTGAAACCTCAGGAGAGGTCTGTGTCATTTTTCAAAACCTCAAGAGATGTCAATGTAATTTTCCCTTATTTTTATTTTTTATTTTGGGGTTTCCTTCTTACATATGCGCATTTGCTAAATTAGGAAGTATATAAGAAATCTGATTTTTTTTTTTAGTTCTTATAATTATTTATTGTGATCTTAATTTATATAAGCAAATTTTAGTAATCATATATGGAAGCAAATTTTATGTGTATTAGGAAAAAAAAATTGTTGGGTATAAATTTTGTTGTGCATGTGAAAATACATAGAGGGTCTATTTTTGGAATTCGCTTAAGGCCCTAAAAAAATCAGGACCAACTCTACATTATTTTCAAAGCAATGAGTAGTTGGTTACTGTGGATGCCAAAAATCAACTCTGGGGAATCGAGTTTCGTTCCACTGTTAAAAGGGTTTCAAAAAGCAAAGAGTTTTGCCACCTCATTTTTAGGGTACAATGAAACCACTAAAAGATTTGTTTTATAAAAAAAAGTTTGACTCCATTAATGGAAAATAGGCAAGTCTTGAACCAAAAACAAGGATTCGAGGGCTAGATTACGAAATGGGAAGGTTCGAGCCACGGCCCGTAGGCACCCATTTTGCTCGATAAATCGATCTCATTTATTGATTAGGCTTAATTAATTTCAACCATGCAATAACTAAAAATTATGAAAATTGAAAGATAAAAACTAAGCTAAGTTGGACTTGGGCTCAAGTGAGCGGCCTACATACTTCTGACGAAGATCAAAGTCCATGTAGTTCGAACAACCATGTTGGAGGGAAGAGTTTCACTCATCGTAGAACTCTGTTAGAATCCAATCCATAATCAAACACTTGCTTTTGAAAAACAACTCACTTTGAAAGAAACAACTTTAGTTTGAAAAGCTTGTTTGATTTAGGATCAAAACCCTAATATAATCTTATGAATAATAAAACTCATGAGAGCATGCATCATCACATAAACAACTACATCATGGCAATGGAGTTTAGGGATTATACCTGACAGAACTGAGGCAGAGTTCTGTTTGCAACCTCAGGGTTTTGAAGTTGAAAATGAGCAAAGATTTGACACTTTCAAGCTTTTATGATGGCCTACAGAGGTGGGAGTCGCAAGTCGGGCAGAGCTTCTGCGTCTTCAAGCTCTAGAATGGGTCACAAGCTAGAAGGTACTAATAGGAATGTTCTCCACTAATTATTGAGCCCAAACTCTTCTTAGAATGAGTCTCAAGTGAAGGGATACTAATAAGAATGTTCACTCCACACTTAAGAACTCAAGCTTTTCATTTGCTTAGGAATACTCTACTAAGATTTGATGGAGAATGAAGGAAGGGAGGACCCCTATTTATAGTTGAAGGTGGATGGAATGAATAACTAGGATTGGATCTGGCTAGGGATGATCCAAAGGCAGAAATCACTCACAAGAGTTTATTCCTATCTCAAACTCTTCAAAAATCCTGAGGAAATTCGAATTATAATAAGAGATGGAGCTTAGAGAGGTTGAAATAAGGTAAAACATCATCAAAAGCCAACTAGGCACCCTTGGTGGCCATTTGGCCTTCCTTGGTGACCAAACGGCTACCAGTAGCCATTTTGTCCATTTTTGCTTCCCTTTTGTGCATTCTGATCCTTTAAGGCAATGTATTTGGTCCATTTCAAGTCTAAACTCATTGATTTTGGATTTAAAACGACCATGGCTCAATTATCTACTTAAAATTTGATTGAAACACTCCTAATTGAGCCATACTTGATCAATTAATCAAGGGTTAAACCCATATGGCTTATAGAGATCAATTGAAGCTCACCGGGGCAACATTAGGGTTAGAACCCTAATGGAGTCCTAGTTACAATCAAACTCTTCCAAAAATGATTTCAAGCATTAATAAACCTTAATTAAGACTCAATTGATATTAATGAAGCATTAATTTGACTTAATTGGATCAAATTAGGAAGCAATTATAAGAAAGACCGATGAACAGAGTAAAACCAAGCCTACTTTGGACCATCCTTAGGCAAATCATCTCCAAACTTAACCAAACTTTAAATCAAGCCTACAAATGACATCCTAAGGTCATTAGGATCATTTTGGGATGAATTTGGTGAGAATTGGATATCAAATAAGAATTATGCAACTTAAATAACATAAATGCCCTCCAAGTCGCAAAAGTTCTTATTAGCTATTAAGACTTAACCAAATTGAACCCTGGAAGATACCATGGATTCTTAAGGGTGTTTAGAGTTTAACTAAAAAGATTTGGTGTCAAAATGATGTAATTCTCTACATGTGATAATGTTCCTAAGGTGGAAAGGTTAAATGTTAGGGGATGAAAATAGGATGTCTACAGTCACCATGGCCTTCAAACTCCCAATTAGCTTAATCATATCAGCCGATTTGGTCCTGTTGAGATGCAAAAATGAAGTGGGAGGTCGTTAGTCATAGGTCATGCATGTGCATTTTATTCATGTAACAGGAATAAGGAAGATGAAAAAGTATGTACACTACGAGTGCCAAGGGCCATGGGATACCCAAAGACCCTTTCCCAGCATGGGACTTGGGTCTCCACAAAGTATGTACTCGGGGACCACTTAGTTACATGCCAGGTAGGCAGCTCTAGGGTAACGCCTCCCTCTCCTAGCCTAAGATTAGAAGACCCTCGTCAAAATAGAAATTGAAGGTATGCATATGGAAACCAAACAGGTAAAAAAAAAGGTATACCTGTGGCCCAGTCAGTCAGGGCATGAGTAACACAGCAGTGAAAGTTGCATAGTCTCCATCAGGGAGGAGGCGGTTCTCACAAAGAATCCCCCCTGCCAAATATCCAGATCTGCTTTGCTAATGTTGTAAGGATATTTCATAAAAGCAGGAGGAAGCATAGACACCCTAGTCCAAGTTTCCACCTCCATAGTCAACTACCACATGACCCTCTCCGGTAGGTAGACAACATGAGACAAAGGAGACTCCAGAATAGAGCAGACAGTGTAAGCCTTGTAGGTAGAGTCACGTAATGCCTCGATGCCAGCATAGCAGATGGCCACCCAAGGACGAGGTCGTATCTGCAAGAAAGGAAATAGGATCAAGACAAGATGTCATGGAACTCAAGAAAAGTCGGCAAGCAAGAGAGGTACCTTATTCAAAGAGACCATGTCCAGGAACATGCGCAGCTGATTGTACCCTGTAAGTGTTGTCTCATCCGGCATGGTGCAGTTAAAATAGAGCTGGAACCAAAGCTGTATTAATATGGGCATAAGAATCATCAGGATAAGCACAGCAACAAAATAGAAAATAAGCATGCACTGATATCAAGTGACTTACCACCCACAAGTGCCAGCAGCCAAGTATTGATGATGTACAGGCCATACTCAAAGTGTTTGGAAGTGTACAGATAGGACAACACGGCCCGTTCCCATACAAACTAGCCACAGACTGCCAAGTTCTCTAGGGGAACCAACTATGTTGGGCTGAAAGATTGGGAGGGATTCGGGAACAAGACGGCCCCTGTGAACCTCGGAAAGTGGCCCACAAGGATTGAAAAAGATTAAAGAAGATAGGTTTAAAAAAGAAAAATGAGTCGCCACCTTATTTTTTAAAGGAAACAAGGAAAACCCTAATACCATTTTGTTTTAAAGAAAACAATTGAAGGACTTCATGTTTAAAAAGGAAAGGCAAAAACAGTCTTTTGGAAACCAAAGAAGACTAGGGATTCGGAGGCTAAGTTATGACATGGGAAGGTTCTAGGCAATGCCTATAGGCACCCATGTCACCCTTTTGGTCTCTTAGTTTATTTGGGCTAAATTAACATCTTACCATACAAAAATCAGCAAGTATATCATCACAAGAATTGCATGCATATCATATATTCCATCCATTCATCCACACAATCAAGATAAGAAAAGAAAATAAAACAAAAAATAGAGAAGAGAAAAAAGACCTAGGATACTTGGATCCTAGGGCGGACTTGAACCTCAAAGCGCCTATGTACCATGCAACGAAATACATGGATCAAAGTCCACGTAGTTCGATTAGAATTAGGGTTAAAACCTAATATAAACTTATGGTAGAAATCCTAAGTTCCCTTATTTGAAAGATAGAAAGTGTATTGAATAGTCTAAATTTGAAAACTTCCACAAGATGGAAACTTTGATAAAAAAACCAAGTATCTTATTAATCAAGGAAACCTCTAGTAATTTACCATGTGTTCATATTAGGAAATAACCCTAAAAGGGGGAAGAAGAGAAAGAATGAAGGAAGAAAAAGTGAATTAGGGCACTTTTAAACCCTACTTACCTTTGCAATTACTCCAAGCATTAGCTAGCTCAAGCAATAACGACCTTATTTGTAATAAAGCGATTATCACCCCTGTTTCACCCTTACACATGCTCAAAACAAGACAAAAAGAAAGAAGTAGAAATCTGGATAGAATCATATTAAGGCCTAAATCATCCACTAACCATGCAAAGAACACAAATAGTGAATAAACACAAACCCTAATGCAATCCTAGAACCATGACATGCATAAAAAAACCCTAAAATCTACTACCATGAATGCAAAAAATATCATAGTTATTCTATATGCAATACATATACAGCAACTATGAAGAAAACCCAATAAAAAAAACCTATTCTAACATGCTGTATGCAACTTATTTAAAACAAGGATAATAGAAACCTTAGAATCACAACTATGCTTTAAAAGCTATAGAACAACTCTAAAACATGCATAACTCATGATGAACAACATTTATTTCATGTATATTAACTAACTAAAGCATTAATACATGATAAAAATACTAACTTTAGCATGTAATAGCACTATCCTATAAGAAACCCTAATTTCAGCATAGATAGAGAAGAATATTACCTTAGGAAAGCTTCCTTTGTTGCTGTAGAAACTCTCCCTTACACTTATGAATGATTTAAATCAAATTTATTCAAGGCTACAGCAACAATTCCAACTCTCCTTTAGAACTCTCTCTCTTATTCTCTCTTAGAACTTAGGTTTAATGCATAAAAGTGGCTCCCCTAGTGCTGTAATATAGTGGGGTATTTATAGAGTTTAATTAGGATAAATCAATGGCTAAGATTAAAACCTTAAAAATTAATCCAAGGGTTATTAGAGACTCCCTTGGTGCTTAAGAAACTCAAAAGTTACAAAAAATTAGAAGGAAAGTCATCTAAAATAGTCCAAGTACGTTAAAATAGGAAGGAGAATCCCGCTTCAGCTAAAATAGGAGAGCGGCCTCTGGTGACCACCAAGGCCTAGGCAGCTAGCCACCTGGGCCCAGGCAGCTGGCCGCCCGGGGCTGGGTGGTCACCCGAGCCCGCTTTAGTTTTTTCCTTTTTCTAGTGTTTGTTGCGTTTTAAGAGTGTTTTAGGGGTCAAATTAACTCCAATTTTGATGAAATAAAAGCCAAAACGACGGTGTTTCGATGAGGAATACATTTTTAAACATTTTAGGACAAACACCACTAACCATGGGTGAATGGTTAGGTTTTACAAAGGTGGTTAACCGCTATGCACTACCATTGCAAAGCATAGGTATGCACATAGGATCAAACCAAATGTTTTCCAAACCAAAATTAAACTTTCCAAAACACTTTTAGGGATAAAATAATGACTGTGTGGATAAATCCCGAGCTGAACATTTTACCCTTCTTAATCACGAACTGGTGGTTCCGGCAACATACAAAATAAGAATCACGAGCTCAATGCATATCAGCACGGTAAACTGCCATTAGTCATTATGCCCCGAGCTGATGGTCAGGATCCAAATGACCAGCCAAGATAGCTAAGCCAGCTCGAACTCCTTTGATCACGAACTAAAGTGAGTAAACAGATTCAAGCCCTGCATGAAGGAAACACGTGAGTAAAACAGCTATTGCGTAACAAACGGGCAGGCAGTTATTCTAATTACGGTTCAAAGCTGACTATGGTCAGCTTTGACCCTAGTCACATAGTTATCAATTGAACCCAGGTTAAGCTCAACCAGAGGAAAACCGCCATCTAACCAAACCATGGTTAGATAAAGGTACAGATATAAATAGAACAATTCTAAGCCTAAGAAAGGTAAGCGGTACACAGAACCCTAGTCTAAAACCCTCTCCTTAGCTATATACAGTCGACTGACTTCAGCATCGGAGAGGTGACGACCGGACTCACTCCGGTCATCCTTTAACGGTGTGTTTACTGTGTGCAGGCGAGCTCACTGGTGGAGGCGCAGCTCTGCTCGGAAGAACCAGCATTCATCGTACGGGAAAAACCCCGTACAATTTGGCGCCGTTTGTGGGAACCATCGCGAAAGATGGCATCACCACCTCCGGCCACCTTAGGTAGGACCAGATCTGGAGCAACCTTCACCAGGAATGACACAACAACCGGGGGAAATGGTGGAACACGACTGATTCTTCCGCACACAATGACGGTGGCAGCACTACCACCTCCGCCCATTGGTTTTCCGCTACCGTCCTCCCATCAAGTCTCTCCGGAGATTTCGGCCATCCTGCAGACTTTAGATGACCAACCAGGTTTACGAGCCCTTTATGATCGGGCAGTGGCTAACAACCCCAACTCCGCGGCGGTGGTTGAACTGCTGGCCACCATGCAAAATCAGATCCAAGCAGTTCAGCTCGAACGTTTAGCGGTGGAACAGAGTTATCGCTGTCACATCCACCGTACAGTCGCACAAGGGGAAACACTAGAGTTAGAAGCAGCAAGTCACACCAATCGCCAGAACAACTCACACCACCAGGATAATTCAACTAGAAATAGGCATTCTTATCCTCATCATTTTGACCAAGAAGCAAGATACAGATCTCCAATTGCAAAAAGAAAGACTCCTGAGCACAGGAATTACAGAGCTCGGGAAAACAACACTCTACGAGCTAACAGCCAAAGGTGTTCAGGAAGATCCGAGCATCATTATGGAGCTGACAGTAGAGCTCGAGATCATAGGGCTGAAAAAATTCATCGTCGATCAAGGTCTGCAGATCGAGAGTGGGAACACCATTCAATGAGGCGCCATCAAAAGCGCTCCCGATCTCTGGTTCATAGTGAGTCCAGTATTTGAAAACGGTTCTGTAATCACTATGAGGAGCAACCAGATCGAACTCATAGCTCGGCCATAGTCCGTTCACCGTTCTCAAAGTGGATACAGCTCACACCAATCCTTCGAGGTTATTCTGAAATTACTTTTACCCCTTACACGCTTTCCATAGACCCTGTTCATCATCTGAATTATTATCTGCAACGTATGTCATTTTATATGGGGAACGAGGGTTTTTTGTGCAAGATTTTTCTTATGAGCCTGGGGGAAGTAGCTTTGAAATGGTGGGCCAAAATTCTGGACAAATCCATCAACAGCTGGACCGAACTGAGCAAGCTATTCAAAAATCGTTTCATTACGAGCTGCAAATTCGCGAAAACCATGCAGAATTTGTATGAAATAAGACAGAAGCATGACGAGGGAATTCGGGAATATTCACAACGGTTTTGGGAAATTTACAATGAGATAGATGATGCTATAGAAAAGAATGCCATGGATCTCTTCCGCCTCGGGTTGAAGAAACCGTCCCCATTGTTCAGTGAACTCACCTTAAATCCTCCAAAGCAGTTCTCAAAACTGCTCCACGTTATTGGGAAGTATGCCGAGCTAGATGATGTATACCGCAAGTCTAATACGAAACACAACGAATCTGAAGAGAGGAAAAAGGATTCCCGAACTCACAGAAATCAATCCCGAGATGATCGAACCAGGGGAATAAGCAACCCGAACCAAGCCATTCTTACAGTATTCACCCTACCAATTTACAAAGTCCTGAAGGCAGTTGAAGATAGAGATTTTTTCGAAAAACCAAGGCTAATGGTCCAAGACCTCGAGAAGAGAAATAAAAAATTGTATTGCGGTTACCACAAAGACCATGGTCACATGACTGAAAATTGCAGAACTCTGAAGTACAAGTTGGAAACATGGGCAAAAGAAGGCAAGCTCAACGAATTCATAGATCGGGGAGAGAAAGCTGCTCAGTCCGGGGAAAAGATTCCAGACCCAAAAAATGCACAGATCAAGCAACAAAAAGTATTGGGAACAATTGATGTCATCACGGGAGGGTACGAATCAACTGCCCTTTCAGCCAACCAACTGCGGGCCCAGTATCGAAAATCTTGTCATGCCGTAGAAATTAACAAGGTGACAAGTGAACCAACTTTAGTTCCATCAAATGAGGGCTCCAGTCAAAAAACTCTTTTCTTCAAGGAGGATGATTGCAGTTCTGAAGTGCAACACCCACACAATGACGCTTTGGTGATTTGCATGCTGATAGCCAATTATGACGTCGGGAAGGTCTACATTTACAATGGGGCTTCCGTAAATGTTATGTTTCAAAGGCTCTTCGAAAAACTCGGACTAGAAGAATCTAGCCTCCAACCTTCTCATGTCAATTTAAAAGCTTTTAATGGCAACACAACTCTTCCCCTTGGTGAAATTACGCTTGCAGTCCGGGCAGGTTCAGTGCAGACGATGGAAACTTTTATGGTGATCCGGGAGCAGTCAGCTTACAATGTCATATTAGGTCAGCCTTGGATCCACGCGATTCGAGCTGTGCCTTCTTCATATCACCAGTCAATTCGTTTCCCTTGTCTCGAGGGAATAATGGAGATCAAAGGAAGTCAAGCTGTAGCTTGGGAATGCTTCTTAACTGAATACACTGGTCATTCAGTTCCAACTACGAAAAACCTCAAAGTTAAGATCCCAAGATTATCTAGTCCCGAACAAACTGATGCACCCAAGTGTGATCCTGATCAGCAAACGGAGGCAAAGAAAAGCTCAGACCTGTTATAGCAACAAAAAGAGGGTCGGCTGGGGGTCGAAGAAACTTGCTCAGAACCAGCTGACCGCACAGGGGAGGAGTTGAAGAAAATGATAATTGACCCATCTAATCCAGAGAAATTCTTTTGGATCGGATGCAACCTCGATGAGGTGGAGGCCGCAGAGCTTTTTCAGTTCTTGGTGGCGAATGTTGATGTTTTTGCTTGGTCGCCCCACGAAATGCCTGGGATAAGCCCTGAGATCATCACTCACGAACTGCAAGTGAACCCAGCCAAGAAACCCGTTGTTCAAAAACAGAGACGCTTAGCAGGAGAAAGAGCCCAAGCAGTATCTGAGGAGGTTGAAAAGCTATTGAAAGCTGGATTTATCAAGGAAGTAAAATACCCCACCTGGATTTCCAATCCGGTATGTGTCAAGAAGAAAACTGGAGATTGGAGAGTCTGCATCGACTTTACCGACCTCAACAAAGCATGCCCAAAGGATAGCTTTCCCCTACCCAAAATAGATCAACTGATAGACTCCATCTCGGGTTATGAAAGGATGAGCATCTTTGATGCATTCTCCGGGTACCACCAAATACCAATGGCAGAGCACGATCAGGATAAAACTGGTTTCGTCACTCCAACAGGCACGTATTGCTACAAAGTCATGCCATTCGGGCTCAAAAATGCTGGAGCGACATACCAACGACTAGTCAGTCGGATGTTCGACGGACTCATAGGCAAAAATCTAGAAGCCTACGTTGATGATACCATAGTTAAAAGCAGCTCTGGAAAGGATCATCTCACAGACCTTACTGAAGCTTTCTCACGACTCAGAGAGTTCGGCATGAAGTTAAACGCCAAAAAGAGTTCGTTTGGAGTTAGCTCGGGAAAATTTTTGGGCCATCTGGTCTCACGAAGAGGAATAGAAGCCAATCCCAGTAAAATTGATGCAATTAGAAATTTGAAAACGCCCACAAGTGTCAGGGATGTTCAACAGCTTAATGGCATGGTGGCAGCACTTAGTAGGTTCATCTCAAGGTCTTCAGACAAATGCCACACGTTTTTTCAAGTACTGAAAAAGGGCCGATAATCAACTTGGAATACTGAGTGTCAAGAAGCTTATCTCCAGCTCGTAAACCACCTTGAAAAACTTCTAGTTCTTGTTCATCCCCACCTAGGGGAAACATTACACCTCTATCTGGCTGTTTCCGTACACTATCTTAGCGGTGTCTTAATTGCCCAAAGAGGAACTGAACAGAAGCTGATCTACTACATCAGTAAAACATTATTGGACGCTGAAACCCAGTATCTTCCACTTGAAAAGCTGCTTCTCGCTCTGGTAACGGCTTCACGCAAGTTGCAGCACTATTTCCAATCCCACTCCATTATTGTCCTTACGAACTATCCAATGAAAGATATTTTGAGAAGGGCTGATCTTTCAGGTCGGGTTTCAAAATGGGGGGTAGAGCTTAATGCTTATGACATTCATTTTCAACCCCGCATTGCAATCAAAGGGCAGATCTTAGCGGATTTTATCGCCGAGTTTACAGATCCAAATTCCAGCTCGAACATGACAGCTTTTAATTCCTCTCTGTCCGAACTGGGGGGAGAATGAACCAAATGGGAGCTCAGAGTAGATGGCGCGTCAAACGGAAAAGTTGTCGGGCTGGGGATCGTTTTAATAGCACCAGACAAAGAAGTCATTGAACAGGCAATTAGGCTTTTGTTCCCTGCCTCAAACAACGAAGCTGAGTACGAAGCTGTAATAGCTGGATTGGGAATTGCCCGAGCTACAGGGGTTAAAAAGCTCACGGTCTATAGCGACTCTCAGCTCGTCGTAAATCAGTTAAACAGGGAATATGAAGCAAAGGATGATAGAATGAAGGCATATATGCTAAAAGTGTGGGAACTCGCATCTGAGTTCGAAGATATCGAATTTAGACGTTTTGTTAGAGATCAAAACAGACATGCGGATGGACTGGCCGCCCTGGCAACTGCGTTTGATACTAGTAACCCAAGGACAATACATGTTGAAATTCTTTCATCACCCAGCATTGGGTCAGACGAAATTGTGCTGGATATTGAAATGTCATCTCCAAGTTGGATGGACGAAATCATCGCCTATTTACAGAGAGACGAACTGCCATCAGACAAACACCGAAGATACCGAGTTCGATTGAAATCAGCACGGTTTTGGTTATCTCCAGCAGGGAACTTATACAAAAGATCATACACTGGGCCTTATCTTAAATGCGTTCACCCTGATCAGGTTCAGAGCATTCTTTCCAAGCTGCATGAAGGCTCATGTGGTGGACATGTGGGAGGTCGATCCTTAGCCCATCGTGCTAATTCACAAGGATTTTGGTGGCCATATATGCAAAAGGATGCAGTGAAATATGTGAGGAAATGCTCGAAGTGCCAGCTTTTCACTGATAAGATCCACCAGCCAGCTCAAGAATTGCAACCATTGTCGAGTCCGTGGCCATTTGCTCAATGGGGATTGGACCTGGTAGGTTCCTTGCCCTTAGCTTCGGGGAAAAGAAAATATTTGTTCATCACCACCGATTATTTCACAAAATGGGTAGAAGCAGTAGCATTAGCATCTATCAAAGACTCTGACATCATTAAGTTCCTGTGGGAGAATATAATTACCCGGTTTGGGATCCCAAGGGCCTTTATCTCAGATAATGGAACTCAGTTTGACAGTAAAAAGACAAGGCAGTTCAGTTCAGACTATGGAATACAGTGGTTCTATTCTAGTCCAAGCTACCCACAATGCAATGGCCAGGCCGAAGCCACCAACAAAATTATAGTGGCAGGAATCAAAAGGAGGTTGGATGATGCTAAAGGGTCCTGGCCTGATGAGCTGCACACCGTTCTTTGGGCATACAGAACTACGCCCCGAAGGTCGACATGTGAAACACCGTTCTCATTAGCTTTTGGCATGGAAGCAGTAATCCCAACTGAACTAGGCCTGCCCGGACTAAGAGCAGAACAGTTCGAAGCTAACTCGAACGACCAGGTACTTGCACGAGACTTGGATCTGTCAGAAGAAAGGAGAGAGCGGGCCCGTATCAAGATGGCATCGTACCAGCAAGAGCTAAAAAAGTACTACAACCGAAGAATTAGGTCGAGAGAATTCAAGGTGGGAGAATTGGTCCTTAGACAAGTAAACCTGGGAACTAGGGACCCCACTCACGGTAAGCTAGGGGCAACTTGGGAAGGACCTTATGAAGTCATAAGTACAGGTGGCAAAGGCTCTTATAGATTGAAAAACTTGGAATCTGGTTTGGAACTCCAAAGGTCGGTAAATGTTTCCAATTTGCGATTGTTTTATCATTAGATGATGTAATCGTACTCAAAGATTTTCAATAAAGATGTTATTCAGTAGATTTTCTGCGTTCCTATTATTTAAATAATTCAGTTCACCTAAGAATGGGTTCGAACTAAAACATGCCTAAGAATGGGCAAAGATTCAGTTCATCAAGTAACACAATCGAGCTAGCAAATGCCTGCAAGACGGTTTACTTCAGCCCCACTATGCAGGCCCGAGCTAATAATTGCAAGCATTCAGGAAAAGAAAAACATTCACAAACATTCACGAGAACAGTTCAAGTGCTCAAAGATCAATATATTCATGAAAGGGCAACAGGCTAAGTCACAGAAGAATATTAAAGAAGTTCATATACAAATTGACACCAGGTCATTCAAAAAAAAAAAAAATTTAGTTCCCATCTGAGATAGAAACTGGCTCCTGTGCTGGGGTTGGGGCATCAATATCTTCAGCTCGAGGTTCATTACCCTCATCAGCTTCATCAGCCTTATCAGCTTCATCAGCATCTTCAGTTTCTTCAGCCTCGGGTTCTTCTGGCGGCACCTTTCTCACAAAAGGGATCTTGGCTTTGTCAAGAAACTGAGGCGACGCTAGCTCAACCAAAGTATCCCAAGCGAGCTGGTAGGTGGAATCCAGCTTGGGTTTCAATTGGTCAGTCAGCGCTTTCTCAGTTTCCTTTCGTGCCTTCTTTACCTTTTCTGAGATTGAAACTTTAAGCCCACCGATCTCAGAGACCAGTGTTGTCTTCTCTTTTTCAAGGCCTTCCTTTTCATGGGACAAACTTGCATTGTCCTCCTTCAGTTTTTGCAGCTCCAGTTTGAGATCCTCATGATCTTTCTTCAGCAGATCAAGGTCCTTTCTCGAACTGGAAGCAGCTTTCTTATATTCAGCAGCTTCAGCCTTGGAGCCTTCCAACTGCTCCAGCACAGACCTGAGATTCGCTTCAGCCTCCTGATGTTGCCTTTCATGGGAGCTTCTAACCCGAGCGATCTCGAGCTGAAATTGATCCTCCTGAGAAGTCAAAAGGTCACCCATTGCCAGCACGTGCTGAACACCCTGCATAAACGAAGCACAATCAGTTTAACTGATCTGACACTTGAAAGATAAATGTGAAATAGAAACTTACTCTAATGAGCCAGGTGACAGCATTGTGTGAAAGGTCAGTGGGGGGTTGCCTCCTGACGACAGACATATCAGCAGGGAAACGGAGGAGGTTCCCCACACTCCTGAATGTGTACTCAGGCAGGATCAACCCAGATATGGTGTTATCTGTAGGAACTGGAAGCTGCACGTGATCATAGACAAGGTCAGCCATCCCAGGATCATTTGGTATGAATTGAGGAGATCTATAAAAATAGTCCTTAGAACAACGGTGAGAAGACACTAGCTCTGGCAAGTTAGAGACATCCTTTACAATATAACTGGGGGGGAACTGGACTACAATGTCCCTTCCTGCTTCAGAGGCAGACCCACCAAGTGTCAGCACGGGAACACTTGGGGTGGGAGTTTTCTTTGCCGCTTCAGAAGAAACCTTCCCCTTTCCCTTCTGCGCTGAATCCAGCACGGGGGGAATGCTGCCTTGCTGACGGGTTGAAGGTTCAACTCCGCCTTTAGAGGTATCAGTCCTCGAGCTGGGAGTAGTAGCTGACTTTTGTGCGAATTCAGCTCCAGAACCTGAGGATGGAGGAGGAACAGGACTGGACGTCTTTTGGCTCTTTGCTCTAGCCATTAGAGTCCTCAGGCTGGGAGTGTGGCTACCAGAAGTTGACTTCTTTTGCTTTTTTGGAGGCGAGGCAGAAAAATGTGGAGGATCCATCTCGACCAGTTCAGTCTCCTCAGAGTCAGCACTGATTCTCTAGGATTGAACTTCTTCTTCTTCTTCTCTTTCCTCTCTCCCTTCAGTTCCCGACCTAGACGCAACTTTTTCTAGTTCGGGCTCAGGGGTTGGTTCCCTGTTTTTTCTTTTTAAAGATTTATCTTTCTTGGTTGAAGGCCCAACACCTTTCTTTGCTTTTGGAGCCTCAGCAACCTTTTTAGCAGCTTCCCTCCAGTACTTAGGGATAGTGGTAGTGGAGAAACTGTGGTATCTGAGTTTGTAGTTTAAAAGTATATGAGGAGCTCGGCAATGCTCATCAACCCGATAGTCAGTAATGGTTTTCAATATTTCAGCGTTTGCTTGCTCATCAATGAAGTGGTTGATCGTTTTGGCTGAAATAAAAACAAAAGGAGATTCAGCACGGGAGTATGGAAAAGTGTTATATTTATCGCACAAACACAAACTGAAACCTACTTACATGGTCTGCCAGCCACGCGTGGGCAAGTCGGGGCATCCTCAGGTCGAGGAGCAAACCCATCAACTGGCCCGTACACAAAAATAGAATTTTCAATGACTCCAGGATTTGAGTCCGGCAAATGAGTCACCAATGGCTCTCTTTTGCCACGAAGTGAAAGATAGTACTGGTTATGAGTACTACTAAGGATGAGTAGTGGCGAAAGATCTCTACCAGTCCAGCTTGAACGCCTAACTTTTTGTTCAATATATCAATAGAAGAAATAATTCTAAATGTGTTTAGTACGAGCTGGGTGGGAAGCAAATTGGTGAAATGAAGAAAAGAAACCAGCAAGGGTGAGAACGAGACGCAAACACCTCCCTCAAGAAAAGCAGCAGTTGGAATTGGAAGACCGTGCTGAGAATCTTCCTTTGACAAACACTCTCTTTCCTCAGCACAACGAAAGCTAAACCTTTCATCTTGAAACCCGTACTGAGCCTTGAACTGGGTCAATCTGTCTGGTTGGTCTCTTATCACAAAAGCAGCCATCTGCCAAAGTCAAAATTGGACAAGGCTCAGCACGGTACCCCAGGTAAAGAATCACCCCCGATCAAAACATGGCAGAACGGGCTACCCTAAGGAAAATATCCAGGTCTGATACTATGTTCCAGTTCATATGCAGTTTTCTCAGTTTAACAGGTCCAGTCCGGAATCCTAAGTAAAACATAACTTCCATCTAATGTCTTAGTACGGTTTGATGTCAAGGCAATATAAAGTTTCTAGCCCTAAATTCAATCCCGATGTGGGGTTTTCAAGATTCAAAGGCGGGAAACTACAGTTTCGATATGTTCTTCCCTAAAACAGTTTCTACGATTGAAAGCAGAGGAATAAAAATCAAATCACAAGAAAACATACTGTCACCACCGATGAAAGGAAGGTTGCCGGAGAGTTTGAACAACACCACCGTCGGAGAACTTCTCAAGGCCAAAGAAACGCTCCAAGAACAGTAAAAGCAGACTCTCCTCAGCCCAACAGTCGCAACGAACGGAGAATCACTGTGAACGAACGGTGAAAATGACGGCGGAGATGTAAGTTATCCGGTGAGAAAACGAGAAATTGCAAAGGATTCTGGCAATCAGACAGAAAAGAGAGAGAGAGAAAGAGAGTAAAGTAAAGAAGAGAGAGAAAGACCAAAGATAAAATACACTCGGGGCACTCATTAGCATTAAATGCTCATTAATGGGACGAGACACGCGCGCCAGTCTTCTGATATCACCATCTCGAAAATCGAAGCGGCACCACATGTCTGTGACAGCTGGATGTTGGTGAATGAGTCCGAACATTCTCCAGTAAATTATGATTACTCTCAGTATGAAATAATCATAATTGGGGCAAGTTGTGTGGATAAATCCCGAGCTGAACATTTTACCCTTCTTAATCACGAACTGGTGGTTCCGGCAACATACAAAATAAGAATCACGAGCTCAATGCATATCAACACGGTAAACTACCATTAGTCATTATGCCCCGAGCTGATGGTCAGGATCCGAATGACCAGCCAAGACAGCTAAGCCAGCTCGAACTCCTTTGATCACGAACTAAAGTGAGTAAACAGATTCAAGCCCTGCATGAAGGAAACACGTTATTCGTAACAAACGGGCAGGCAGTTATTCTAATTACGGTTCAAAGCTGACTATGGTCAGCTTTGACCCTAGTCACACAGTTATCAATTGAACCCAGGTTAAGCTCAACCAGAGGAAAACCGCCATCTAACCAAACCATGGTTAGATAAAGGTACAGATATAAATAGAACAATTCTAAGCCTAAGAAAGGTAAGCGGTACACAGAACCCTAGTCTAAAACCCTCTCCTTAGCTATATACAGTCGACTGACTTCAGCATCGGAGAGGTGACAACCGGACTCACTCCGGTCATCCTTTAACGGTGTGTTTACTGTGTGCAGGCGAGTTCACTGGTGGAGGAGCAGCTCTGCTCGGAAGAACCAGCATTCATCGTACGGGGAAAACCCCGTACAATGACTAATTAAAGTTAATATGAAAATAATTTGTGAGAAATTAAGAGTCGAATTGAGCTAACCCGAAAGTGGTCAATTAACCAACTTGAACCATATTGAGCCATTTTAACCCTAAGCCTTTGATTCATCAAATTAAATCTAGAAATACCTCATATGCATCAATATAAACTCCAATTAACAATTTGGAGATCATTTTAAGGTCAAATGAAAAGTTTGTGACTTAAAAGACAATTATGCCCCTCAAGTCACAAAAGCTCTTATTATCTCCCAAGATCAACTCCAAATTGAACCAAAATTCATATCCATTGTCCTTATGACCCTAGAAAACTAATGCAAATGACTAGACTAAAAAACAAAGCAAAAACCTACATAAAATGATATGAACCCTAGTAAGGTGGTGCAAAAATGGGGTGTGACAACCCTGATCAAGTACATGATGAATCCCTCGGTCATTCACTGTTGCTGCTCGAGTGTCTCTTAAGGGAAATCGTAGCATTTGTCATGTAAGTCGGGGTAGTAGCCACCCACAAATCACAATCCCAGTACTCGCAACTGGAAGTCAGCGGCCTGCTCACCTATAAAATAAGAGGTCAGAATAGGAAGGCCCTCTACTCTCAAACCAGTTAGGCGAAACACAACATAGGGGTCATAATGAGCTCCTATCCAACGATGTGCAAGGTGTGGGTGGAGTCCCACCACTGCTCAGCAAGACAATAGCAGAGAGACTTGCTCCCCTCACATGGTAGGAGATCCGCCGCCATAGTCTCAAAGCCTACTTGATCTATGTAGGCCTTCGTATCATCTGAAAGGTGACACCACCAATCCCAAACACTGCTGATATTACCCCTAGAAGAGAGGCTCCGTCGCGCTTGCTATGACAAACACAAGTAAATAACAGCATAGGTATGGAAAATTCGTTTGTGTGAAAAAATATGCATAAAATGCCAGTAACTTGTATGTGTTTTGAATGGTGCGTACGCATTGTGAGTGATGCGTACATATGACCAAGGCATGCATGCACACGGCCCAGGCATGCATACACATGGTATAAAGGTATGTGTATGCATACCCTTGTATTTTTACATAGCATCAATTCGTTTTACTTTTAGCAGTCCAATAACTCTTGCAAAATATAATATTTCGAGTAGATTTTACCAGTATACAATATGAAGGGTTGGGTAATTAGATTTTTGGCATGTTTTACTAGCAAAGCTAAAAGAAATTTGAGATTTTCTCTACAATATTTCAGATCCATGTATTGATACAACTTATTTATGTAAAATAAACAGGTTTGATTTGAGAGACATGCCTGGCCAGATTTGAAGCGCTGGGATAGATGCTCCTACGGGCGAAAGACGGGTGTGATGACCTCACCGGGAAGAATGGTGGGTGTCCACCTCTTGGTGACGAATTCCTCTGCCAATGAAGAAGAAGAACCATATTTCTTCTTGGGTGCCATGGAGGAGTAAAGGAAGAGGAAGAAAGGAAGAAGGAGATTAAAAGCTCTAGAAAGTCAAGAAGGAGATTTAAGAAGAGATGGATAAATTTTGTGAAAGGGTTGGACTCCCTTTTATAGGCCCTATGTTGGAAGATCATGGGAAACTAAACCACCGCCCTCATGCGTACGCACCCTTATGAGATGCATACACATAAAAGGGTAGTGCGTACGCATAGTGTGCTTGGGAAATGAAAGGTCTTGCGAGTTAAAAGGGTTAGAAGAGAAAGATTCCCAATGAAAAGTCTTTATGGATAGGAGGAAAAAACTATAATGTGGTGTGCATGCACTTTAGTATCACGCGCACGCATGGTACTTAGAATTCAAAAGGATATTCATAATATTAAGAGATTTGCTGCAAAGATCTCACACAGTTCCTTGATTGGGCATATCATAGGATAGTTGACTGGGATGCTGTGGGGCCAGTCATATTCCAAAAATGGATTGTTTTATGGAATTGCTGCGGAGTTCTCGAATTTTTGACTTGCTGCGGGAATCCCACATCCTCTTTGATTGTGTGTGCCTTAACTGGGATGTTACGGGACCAGTCATGGCACTTTGTCATCTAGAATTGCTGTGGGGTTCTAGAACATTTTAAGGGGCTTGCTGCGGGGGTCCCACCCAATTTCTTTGGATATGTTTGATTGAACATTTGAACTACATGTGGTTTTGATCTTTGAGAAGTACATAGGCAGTTAGAAGCGTCCAAATCGACCCCATGCATTTGCATGAATGATTCACATAGGGATAAAATGTCAGGTCTATAGATTTTCTTCCGAAATTCAACCCATGTTTTGGGGAGAATTCGGAAGAAGGGCAACTGTAGACACCCTATTTTGTCCCCATATTTTTATGAGTTCCCAATGATGAGGTCTGTAAAGTTTACTGCCAATCCTGGGTTCGTTAAGTGAGTGTATTGACCAGTACATATAATTAATTAAGATACACGCGTGCGCACACAATCATGACCCCTAAAGTGACTTGAATACTTTAAAGATAGGAAGATGTGTATGCATAAATGGGGTATGCGTATGCATGACCCCACCATGCGCACACATGGTGTGGTCACGCGCACGCGTAACCTACTATGTGTATGTGTGACTTTTACGAATTTGTATGTAAGCAGTTCAAAATGGTGCGTACGCCTTCTAAATTCAAAATTTAACATGTGTACGCGCCAGTTTACGGTGCTTACGCATGAAATGAGTTTCTTCCTTTCCCGTTCAGACAGTGATCTTGAATCACAAAGGAGGAGAAAACTTACCTTCCAGGGGGAAGCGAATAGAGCTTCCTCAGTAGGAGGAGGTGACCTACTGCTCCCCTATAAAAAGAAAACGATGGGGAAGGTTTAGGGGATAGATTTTTTTGTGTTTAGAAGCTTGAGAAAGAGAGAGAGAGAACACGGAAACGAGGGAAAAGTTCTATGAGAAAGAGAGGCTTAGCTTTGAGAGGAGGGAGCCAAAAGGATTGGCAGTGGACCTGAGGAGATGACGATCAACCTACAATCTACAGTCGGTAAACCCTTCTCATTTAATTTATTATCATTTGCATATTGGAACCAGCCTGCTGCTTATTTACATGTGTTTTATGGATAATTTTTGTGATTAAAACTAGATGATTTGGGGTAATGTGATAGCTTTGTAATTGAATATGCATGTCTAATACTGTGGTTATGGGTTTGGGATAAATATGCATGCTTGATACAAGTTCCTAAGCGTACGCTCACAAAATGCGCGCGTACGACTTGTTTGTCGTGCGTGTGCCCCGTAGTGTTGAATAACCTTTGTTTTGCAAGAACATGGAATAAGTATGCGTATGTGCATAAATGAGCACATAAGGCTAGCTTTCTTAGCTGTGTGTACATGTGGAAATAGATTTAACCATTTGTTTTGCAGGAGAGATGAATCAAATATACAGACGCATGTTATTACACGCGTGCGCTTTGTTTTATAGCACGTACGCATGTTTAACCTTTTGTTTTGCAGGGACGGAAAGTGACGCGCGTACGCATAGTTCATATCACACGTACACATAGGGCACCATGCGTACGTATAGCCTAGTGTGCGTACACATGGTTCCCTTGATTCAACTTTATTGCTTTATATTATTTCTTTATTATTTATTTTTGTCATTTCTTCATTATTTTTTAGTAAACCTTGTATTATGTATTCTTTAGCTTCCTGTACACTGCATAACTACCATAACGTGTGTGCATTTTAATTCTCTGCATGAATTGGGGTAAATTTAATTAAATCGGATAATTAAATATGATTAATAGACATGAAGTGGAGCCGATTCACGGATTAGGCGTTATTGGGTGCCTAACACCTTCCCAATGGCATACCTTAGCTCCAAACCTACTTTTATAATGACGAGTTAGACCCTTACAAGGGGTCAGTTTGGTTCCCGGGTTTTCCTGGGTGGCGACTCCTCTCTGCATCAGTCTTTTGAGGCTAGTACGTATTCTCGAGTCGCGTGTGTTCACGGGGCGCAGCGCTCACAGGGTGACAAGTGGCTCTTTCTTCACCCAAGAAGAAAGGTAATAATGGGTCTTACTGGTCAAGATAAGTTTATACTAGTGGAAAATCTTACAAATTCTAGTTTGAACGCCCAGTTTGGTGTTGAGCTTGTCAAGGGATAAGATAATTCTGAAAGTGTTAATCCCGAGCTGGGTTGGGATTAAATGGGTGTATTATAAGAATTCAAATAGCAGCGATGAGAAAGGCACCCAGACTTCGCCTTAAAAAAAGTAGCAGTATGGATAGGCAGTCCCCCCTTCTTGTCTTGGACCGAGATCGCCTCATCAGGTTCAGCACAACAGAATTCAAGCTTCTCTTTGAAACCAAACTTAGATCTAAACTCATCCAATCTTTCAGGTCGCTCTCTGATTTCAAATGCAGCTATCTACCGAGTTTGAAATCACTAAAAGGAATATTCTAGAGTCTCAAGCCTAGGCAGTTCGGTAAAACAATGTCATATATAACGTTCAAATTGGTCCAAAAGTTTTAGATTAAATCAACACTCGAGTCAAAAGGTGTGAGTTTTGTTTTGATTCCACCTAAATGTTGAGGTCGGTTAAAATTTAGGTTTAGATTTATTTTGCAAAGCCGAACCAAAAGCAGTTCTGAAGCAGAGTTAGAATTCACCCGAACCGCTCATAGGCGATCAGCTCGGTAGGGAGATTGCAAAAACACGATCCCCCATCAATTCAAGAATTCAAATCACCAAGGGCGGCAAACCACCAAGGATTTCCCTTTTCTCAAGAAGGCTTTTCAGATACCGAGAAAATGACAGTACAAGAAATTAAAGGCTTAGAAACTAAAGAACAGAGACTTACCGGTGATGGAACGATGGAGAATCCATCAAACAGCGGTGGAGATGAAGTAACGAAGAGTACTCTGAGGTTCCCAAAGCTCCTAAAAAAGGCATCTCGTAAGAAGATGTCTACAACTACACAAAAGACACTCCACAAGTTTCAACCTAAAGACTAACATTCAGTGCAAAACGAAATCTGATAGGCTAATAGTTGGTGAAAAAGGAAAGAAAAAGGAAAAATAAAAAAAAAAAAAAACAGAGGAAGAAGGCCTTCAGCTAAAAGAACTCTGGGACTAAGTTCATGGGATTAATTATAGACTTCAATTCAAAGGAATATAAAAGAATACTAAGCAGAAGAAGCTTTGAAATAAATCATATTGATACATGATATTGGCCAAGCAAAATTTTGTACATTTAAGTATATATCTTGCCAAAGAGAAGGGTTAAAATCGTGGCCATGAGAAAGGTGAGCATCAATTTTACCTGAATTCAAGATGCCTAGTGGTTTTCCATGGATGCATGAAGTGGACAGCTCATCCAAATATACAGAAACCCATGACCACCAACCTTAGTACTCGTTAAAATGGATGGCACCAGCTTTCCACACAATGGAAGTTGTCGCAAACATAACTGTGCTGATAAAAACAAATGAGAAGGCAACAATAAACAGATCAAAACCCCCTGGAAAGTCAAAAGTTAAGCCTTGCTTTGGCATCCCTCGCTTGCTATCATCAAGCAAGTTTGTAGGGGCTTCGGGGAGGCCAGACCTTTTCTTCCCTCGGTCACTTTCTCTCAAAGCTTCCAATACTGTGCTGCCCTTTTCTGATTTTGATGCCTTTGATTCTGTGTAACGGCTGAGAACCCGGGCTGCCCTTAGTTTCTCTCTCGCAGTCAATGGGGATTTTTTCCATGTAGATTGCAAGTCAGGAGACCATAATGTGTCCTGCTTTCTATCTGAGGAAACTCTTGATCCACTTGAAGCCTCAGGGGTTTGAGACCCGGACTCATCTACAGAACTAGTCTGGAACTGGCTATTTCGTGCTGTAAGAATCCAAGGATGGAGAATTCACTGCTGAGAACCGATCATCAGAAAGTGAGCTTTCAACATTTCCAGCACCCTTATCATTGGTATCTGTGGTAACACGATCACTATTTGCAACTGAAAGACACAAGCCCCATCCTTTGTCCTTTATAGGTCTCCTTGACCCAAAATAAATAGCCTTCGGTACTGGAGGTCCAATGCGAGATCTTGATGCGTGCTGATATTTTGGTTGCAACTTTAATGGGAAAACACTTAGTAAATATCAAGTGGAATAATTGTCACCAAAATATTCAGATCACGTTAGATTATAGATCATAAAACTAAACTTCCTCATTACCTATTTAAAATATTGAAAAACGTAATTTTCCTTTCAAAAAAACATTAGAAACTGAATTATTGAAAGAGTGTCACATATTCCATGTTCCTGCATTTAACATTAATTATTGCATTTGTATGCCAACTCTTTTACCAAGCTACTGGTTTTCTTTATGTATGAATAAATTGATAATGGCATATATGTTCTTCCTCCGACAAAATTTTGAAGTGAAGCTTACTTCCAAATTCATACAAACATATCAGGTTTTGAAGGATGAAGGACAGGGACGGACCAACTTTTAGAGTTGGGGGGGGTCATGGCACCCCAAAAGTTTTTGAATTCTTTAAAATGTATTCAATTCTATGAAGTGGCACCCTTAAATTTGACAAAATGGCACCCCCAAATTTAATTATTTACCTTCAAATAATATTTTTTTTATGTTTGCACACAATGTGGCACCCCTTTAAAATGTGTTTAATTCCATGAAGTGACACCCTTAAATTTGATAAAGTGGCACCCAAATTTAATTATCTACCTCCAAACAATACCTTTTTTATGTTTGCATACATACATTGTCTGTATGTATATATGTACTTGTATACATATTAGTATATAAGTGGCAACCCCAAACAAAAAATTCTAGTTCTACCCCTAATGAAGGACTTGACCTTTCTCTATTGCCAAACTAAAAGCAAACCATGGCAATTTACATATAACATACAGAAGTAGAAGGCATAGCTAACAATGGTTTCTATGATCTCTTGTGGCAGCTAGAATGTCAATAGTCATAGCAGTCCCAATCTTATCGGGGATCATATAGAATACGTGTGAACTTTTAATCTTAGTTCGTTATTTTTTATCTAATGGAACAAATGTAAGGGACCCTAAAAATTTGGTAAGGGGTATTTATAAATTGGACCGTTACATAAAAAATAAAGGTCTAAGATCAAAAATCCGCATGCATCTTATATCAAGGATCCCTGATAAGAGCAGGTGTGTATATACATACCAACATACATACATGATACACCCATAAATATATATATAGGGGTATAATTCAAGAAATCCTAATGTCCCTGACTCAACTAGTTATTGAGAAGTAAGTCTCAAGAAGCGGAATGTCTTAATTCGAATTGTCATTCCCTCTTAAGGCCAGCCACCAAGCAGGTTTATCCTGAACATTAACTTACGTGAAGTGGGCCGGGGCTTTACCCATGTTTCAAGGAATTAGTCAGGCCAAACAAACAGCCAAAATACTAATTTTCTTGTTGGCAAATAATACTAATAAGAATAATAAATTTTAGATAATAATAATTAAAAGACTCAATACAAGAATGAGGCAAAGTCTTATTTAATCCCATTTATAATATATCGAAAACAAAATCATGTCTCTCTCAATAATCTATAGTAAGGAAAGATCCATTTTATTTGCAACAAAATGGAAAAGAAAAAAAAAAATACTCCTAGAAATTACAGAGTCAGTTTTAGCAGTAATAAGCGTCAGAGTAAACATGTAAACATCATGAAAGGTTTTCAGAAATTTATCAGAACAAACGCAATTCAAACCCCCACCCCCACCCAAATATATATATATATATATATCAAGAGATAGTGAATTTTCAGTGGAAAAAAAAAAAGCAGAGAATCTACCGTGGAATTGAAGCCGACGACTGAATTCAGAGAAACAGCCATCTTCTTGTCGTCTGAGATCAAACCATAAATAGAGAGGGAGAGAGAGAGAGAAAGAGAGGGGTGTTGGGGGGGGGGGGGGGGGTGGGAGAGAGAGAGAGAGAGAGAGTCTTCTTGGGTTATGCTGTGAGCTCTGTATGTGTGGCAGTGTCTGTTATATAACGGTATATAGGAGAGAGAAGATTCACGAGTTTCACAGATCTTTTATAGCGCGTGTATACTAAAACCCCCCCCCCCCCCCCCCCCCCAAAAAAAAAAAAGTGGTAGGCAAATGAGCCGGGCCTGATCCAGGCCCATGGTTCGTAAAAATGTTGGGAAAAAATATTGAGAATAAATTTTTTAGAAAAAACCACAAATAATTGTTCAGTTAAAAAGGCAATGGAATTTACTATGACAAAGAAGAAAATGTTTTTGTCATTTCATAATTATTCAGAATAACTCAAGAATTTCGGAAAAAATTGGGAATATATTTTTAATATTTGGGTCATTCAAAAATCATTTAAAAATCATTGAAATAAATGGGAAAAATTAGGATTTTATTTGTGGAATGAAAAATTTGAGATAAATTCTAGAGATCTTGTTAATCCTTAAACTCGCATCATGGGTTTTGCTTGCATCAGTAAGTATTTCAGAGTAAAGTTTGGATAGGACTAAGGCTGCAAATGAGCCGAGCCAAGCCAAGCCGAGCCGAGCCGAGCTTTGGAGTTTTCAAGTTCAGCTCAGTTAAAAGTTTGTTTATTTTATAAACAAGCTGAGCTTTAAATGAGCTTAATTTATTGTGCTCAAGCTCGGCTCATTAAGATTTAGAAAAGCTCAGGCTCGGTTCGGCTCAGCTCGTTTAACTAAACAAGCCGAGCTTGAGCTCGAGCTCGAGCTCGAGCTCGTGTTCAAGATTGGTTTGATCTTGTGAAGGTGAGTTTTAAATATTAAGATAAGAGTTCACAAACCTTAAAAATCTTCCTTGGATAAGTACAAGATATAACTACTAAGGAAGTATTATCTCTTTCATGTTGATTGGTCCACTAAGCAAAGAGAAGCCAAAAATAAATTAAGTATTTATACAAACCCTTTAATGAGCCTACTAATAAGATATTTTACGAGCCTCTTAACAAGTCTATTTGCGAGCCTATTTACGAGCCCTTAACAAGTTTGTTCATGAATGTAAACGAGCCGAACTATGGCCTACTCAAGCTTAGCTCGTTTAATAAACGAGCCTAGTATTCAAGCTCAGGCTTGGCTCATTTATTAATTGAATGAACTCGAACGAGCTTTTATCGAGCTTGTTCATGAGTTGTTCACGAACGGCTCAGTTCATTTCCAACCCTAGACAGGACTAACCAAAATACACGTAACATGCAAAGGAAACCTCATATTGGCTCAAATGAAGTCATGTCATCCTAAACCAAGTCAAATTACAGTAGAGACAACACATGTATAAAACTGGAAAATTTTGTATTGGAAACCAACTTGGGAACATGAAACATTTCAGGTTACAAAGCTTCGGTAACCCTATTTGTTAAGTGGGTCAAAAAGATCAAGACCCCCTAATCTCTCTAAACTTGCAAAGTGTGCAGTATTTTGTTGTTTTCATCATTTGGAAGCATGACTGAGAATTGGTCAAACTGCAGCCTTGAAATCTTTATAAAATCTTTGCTCTGAAAACCTGCCTACCCGTTTCCTTGCAGTTGCAGCCTTCTTGAGTCTCTCCGATTCTGGCATCCTAATAACTTCCAGGATGGCATCAGCATATTCTTCCACATTCTGGGCAAGAAATCCTGTTTGTTGTCCATCTTCTTCTAAAATAATGTCCATTTTTGCGCTAGCAGAATTATTAGCTGTAAAGAAGAAGGAAAACATAAGCAACATTGCTTACAAAAGCATGAATATAGCTGTTGAACAGGAAGTATCTTTGTTAAAACATGAATCACTTAAAAAGGCCCACTAATTGGGATGGCACCAGCAGCTATATACTCTACAATGCTTATGCCAAAGTGCTCATCTATCATTGAATGGATCCCTACGACTGCGTTTCCCAAAAGGTTCACTAAGTCTTTGTAGATGGTGAAAATTCGCAAAAATAAGAAAACACAATTATATAGAATAAAAGAACACACACCTTGAAAGAATAAAAAGAAATCCACAACTTTCATAATGCAACAAATCGTCCAAACAAATCATATCATTCAATAGACCAACCCACATAACCTTTGCTAGATGAATGTGGCCATTGCTACATAATAATTACACAAATAAATGTACAAATTTGGAAAAGGAAGGGAAAAATACATTTGGTAGGCATTCTTTCAAGGTATGGCCCATCAAAGCGAATGCCAACTGATCACTGATCTGAAGCTGACCAGCAATGGACCCTTTCTACATCATGGGACATCAAATCTTTCTCCAAGCGTAAAAAATAAATAAATTTTATCTTGGGTGTATGGATGTATATGACCCTAAAATTCCACATAAAATCAAATGGTTGTAAAAAGTAAATAGGAAATGAAGTGTCGTAGCATAGACCTGTACATCAAATTCTTATAGAATTCCACACATGCCCCTCCGCCTTCAGTTCAATGGCTTTATCTTTCAAATTTTGCAATCTTTCTTCATCTGATTTATTTCGACAACTACCCACAAATTGGAGCTTAGGTCTAGGTAAGTCCGCATCTAATTTCCTAATGGCAACTGAAAATGCCTCGAGCTGAAGAGTATGTGCCTGAAATATAAAAATAAAGCTTAAAAAGACTTACAATAACTAAGAAAGGCCCCTAAAATGAGCCACTAAAACCATAGTACCTTGCGGTCCCAAGTTCATATATGTATGCCCACCTTCTCCGGACGAAATTGAGCAACAGAAATAATTGCTGCAGTTTTCGGTGGTCTTTCCAATGGAAGCACCTGTTTAAAGTGCAGCTTGTAAAAAAAATGCAAGCATATACACCAAATATTATAATGAAAGGAGAAGAAATGCATGTATTGAAAAGACTAATGTCAGGAATCAGGATACAAAGGGTAGAAAATGTCTCCTACATACATGCACGAGTACCTCCATCCATAGCTACACTCACCAATTCTTATGAGTCTTCACCCTTTCATGCACTAAACAGTTGGCCATTTATCATACTAGAACATCCAATTGATTTAAAGAACTACAATTTGAGAATCCTATATATATATATATATATATACACACATGTTTTTGTTTGATTAAATTGACAACATAACTATAGAGCAAAAATAAATCTGTTTATCACCTATATAGGATTCTCAAAGTGCAGTTCTTTAAATCAATTGGATGTTCTAGAATGATAAATGGCCAACCATTTGGTATATATCTATATATATATATATATATATGTTAGATCCTGAATCATATCGTAACTTAGATTTGGTCCATCCTAGACACATTCGACAGTTCAAACACATCCTAGTGTTTCCACTTTCCACATTATTAGAAAAGAGAGAGCGGGGAAGGGAGGGGGTGGAACAAATTACAACAATGTAAACTAAGTTGAAGAAATAAGAATTTGCAAACCTGAAGTCCTGAAGTATCACAAGGCCGATAGACTCGCTTAATACGGTTCGGAATTTGCCAAACTTTCCAATGTAAGACTGAGTCCATGAAGAGTTTACCATTGCAAGATGGGCACAAGATCCTAAAATCCCATAAATCCGGCTAAAGAACACTTAATAGATGACTTTGCATCGAGATAGCCAAGTGCTGTCAAGAGAAGAACTGTTTTGAATAAGAAGAAGAGAAAATAAAAGACCTTAGTTTATAAAAAATTTGCACTCCAACATCATGACAATGAAGATAACTTTCTAACTTTAGATGAACTACGGATTGAATGAACACTACAGGAGAAGTCCCCTTTTTTCTTCTACTTAATATACAATTTCCATAGGGAAAAGTCAAATCCTAGACCTACTCCTGCCCAACCCTCCCCAAGACTTGAATTTCACCTCAAGCATGTGAATTTCACCTCAAGAATTTCAAAAACATGGGGAACAGTTATTTCCCACTCCATCACCATGGATTAAGTTTACAATCTTAGTTATTAACAAAAAAGCATCACCTATCATCTTCCAAAATTCGACAAATTTTTTAGGAAAACAATTATAGGAGCGTGCATAAAAAAGAAAAAAAATGATATAATATTCAGACAAAAGCAAACCTCTGAGCAATCAAGGCATCATTATTATACATTGAACTCTGGTCACGAACACGAGATACCATGTCTAAACTGATTGTTGGGTAATGTGTATAGCAAATGATTTTGCATCCAAACATCCAGGCAAGTGGATATGTAAAAGCATATCCACTAGTGTCAAAGTAATATAAAGGGGTAAACTTGCATAAGGCTTCCTATGAGAGATAGACCGAACCAAGGCTTTGACCAATCATAGTGAAATGAGGGTAAGTGGTTTCTTTAATCCACTTCCTTTTATACAAATGGACCACCTGCTACAAACCAAGAGTAAGAAATCAATAATGCAGAGAAAATTAAAATCAAAATTTAACAAATTATCCAGTTAGTGGTGTCTATTGGATAAGCATCCCTAATAGCCTAATCATAATAATTGAAAAAATCAATTTAATTCAGGATAGCACATAATCGACCACGTATTTCTTATAATAGAATTGGAAAATCAAAATTTACAATGAACATATGAGTTTCTATTCAATGAGAACTTTCATCCAACAGATTACAGACAATTTAACTAGAAAAGATTTATCTTTCTCCATTGTTGCTCCATCCACAATCCATAGAAAGTAAATAAGTGTATTCCGCTGATTCTTACTAACTATAGCAGAGTATTAAGGTAGCCTGTGCAAGAACTCAACTCAACAAAGCTGAAACCAAACGAAAACAAAACCAGAGATCACATTAAAGGCCAATTCGTGTCATTGTTAGAAAGAGAGAGTCCCTTGGGTGGGTAAAGAAGCTTGACCCCAAATCGATCAATGGCTCGACCCATCAAGCTCTGAGGTGAAGCATCGTGATCGCCGGTGTACACAACGCAATCAAGATCAAGACTTTCTTCTTGGAAGGCCTTGACGGCACACCATAGCACGCTCTCCCCACAACCACCATCGTTGGTGTATGGATGAAAGAACCCAACGGCTCTTTTTCTGTTCTTCCTACCTTTGATTACAACTGAAAGAAAGCTCACGATCAAAACCAAAATTGAAGATAGCAGTACCTATACCAAAACACCAATCGCCATGAACTTCGAGATCTCAAAGACTAAGATATTCTCCTATATAAGATGCAAAGAGATTGAAAAAATTACATTCTTTAGATGAATACACCCATATATAGTCAGTCAAACACGAAAAATTTGCAAAATCACCCCATTAACTAGCAACAATCCATTTGAGGAAACGGATCTAAGAATTAGAAGAGAAAGATCTCCATGAAAGCTAAGAAAGGGAAGAGATAGAGTAAAGGGAGTATGATTCGCCTGTGAAAGGTTGTGGAAGAGAAAACGGTGATCGCCGCCGAAGCTTGAAAGAGAGATGAGGCCGAGGATTGATGAGCACCAAGCTGTGACGAGTCGGGGAGAAAGTAGCTCCAATTGTTTCGAATGGGACATGGCTGGTATATATTTTTTATATATTTGAATATAAAGGGCACGCTTGGAAATATGAAATTTTCATTAAAAGGGCAGCTAGGGTGACTCCCCCACACTCCCACAGCTTCCAGTCTAGCCTTTTTCTTAAGCTTGGGTTTAGGCCTGAGGTGGGTCTAGTAGATCCAGCTCCTCATCTGGGTTGGGCTAGATGAACAAGAAAAATGGCTAGAAAACTGATAAGCAAAACTAAGACATTTACATACTCGGCGTCTCTATTGGGTTGAGAACCATTAGCCGTAAGGGCCGCTTACATATGCGAGGTTATTCGAAAAACCTATAACAAAAAGCTAGTCAGTTAAAGATGAGTCCAACTAATTTTGATTTTATCATTATTTGGTAAGTTCCTTTTTCATTTTAATTTGTTCGATTGCGTTGAAAATAAGGTATAAACGTAGGTCTTTTTTTAAAAACCATATGTAAGTTAATTTGTTTAAAAACCAAATAGTATTGAGGGAGTTGCAGCAAAAAAAAAAAAAACAAAAAACAAGGAAAGAAAGAAAGATAACATTAAGAGTGGATCAAGCCAAGTCCAAGTTTCAAAATTCTCAAAGGACATGCTGTTAGCTGGTGAGTATATATATTTATACATCTTGGGTCCCTTCTTATCCTATCTAAAAACCACTTCAAGAATAAAGAGTATTTCCTGCCTACTAACATTTTCAAGTCGCATATTGAAAAGGTAATGGCTCATTAAGTAAATCATGCAAAGAAGCCTGTCTATCAGTTTGACGGATGACCAACTCTTAGGTTGTGTTTGGTTTGAGAGAATAAAATGATAGTAAGAATGAAATAAGAATGTAAATAGAATAAGAATGGTCATTGAATTTCAAGGGTTGGTAAAAGGTGGAAATAAAATGGAGTTAAAAAATAAATAAGCCCCACTACCAAATCAGTATGAAATTAGCGCTAGACAAATCAGTATGAAATGTTCTATATTGAACCTGACCATTTCTTGGACCTCAAGAAAATTACTAAAAATACATAAAATCCTCAGCTTGCCTTCGACCAGCAGCTAAAAAAATGCTTCCACTACCAAAAGAATATTACAAAGGAAAATATCCACATACCTATGGCAAACGTAAGGAAAAAATAATATTATTTTTGGAATAGAACATAACTTTTACCCCCATCAAGAAAAAATAACACAAAATATGAAGGTGCAAAAACTCCTCACCAACACATTTGAAAACCCGAACTGCTATTGCGCTTCATCCTATGCAAACTACAACTCACTGATAACTTCAACTCCAGCTGTTTCTTCCACAAATCAGTAGCTGGCCATTGGCGGCATGCCAAATGGTGGCATCGGGGGCATTCCCATTCCACCCATGGGTGGTGGAGGAGCAAAACCTCTTCCCATTCCCGATCCTCCCATACTCGGCATTGGTGGTGCAAGCAAAGCAAGAGGCAACAATTGAGCGTATATATTCTGCAACCAAATTCACGTACACCCATAAATTATACAATATATTAAAAATGTAAGGATGTCAGAAGGTAATGAAAAGAGAAGGGGCAGCCGTAGGAGGAGAAAAACATGTCAGAGTAGATAAAAGAGAAAGGATAGCTGTAAGGATGGCACTCAAATGTTATCAAAGAAAATACCTGCTGTGTAATTACGTCCTTCTCTTCTTTCTCTTTAGCTTTAACTTCACTAAGAGCTTCTAGTTTGTCTTTCACAAGTTCGTCAACTTTACCCGTGTACTCACGGATAAACTGTAAAAAAGAGAATGAATGTGAGAGAGTAACCCTTTATAAGATTCAAAATAGGATATTCATGATCTAAGCCAGATATTGAACTCAGATAAATAGCTAGAGGCAGAGTAACATTTCCTAATCCTGAAAGCCAAGCACATTTAACCAAGTGCAACTGAACCCAGACAAGGCAATCAAGGCTCTGCAGGGTGTAACTTTAAAAGTTGTGGCAATTTATAATGAGATATGGGACGAATATTTGAGACTCAGAAGCTGCCACAACATACAATTATACAAAATCCAAGCAAAAGAAGCCCAAGCCCTAAATTCTTGGTGAGCCAAGATTGAACTCATAATCAGGTTTTGTTACAAACCCTCACTAAGTTGGAAAATCTCAGCTAATTAAACCTCTTAAATTTTTAGAATTACTAGGAAAGAAGCAAAGAATTCACCTAGAATAGATATGGGAAGGCAAAGTCAATCATATCGTTCATCCAAGCAAGTTCAAGAACAACGTCTGGGCGAATTAGATTGTAACAAACAAAGAGGCATGACGCAAAGCATTTCTTCATTTTCTGCACAAGCACATGAGCACAAATTACAAACAACAAATAAAATAATAACACCTGCCTACCCGTATTAGGTTACAAAGCTTCGGTAACCCTATTTTGTTAAGTGGGTCAAAAAGATCAAGACCTCCTAATCTCTCTAAACTTGCAAAGTGTGCAGTATTTTGTTGTTTTCATCATTTGGAAGCATGACTGAGAATTGGTCTATCTGCAGCCTTGAAATCTTCATAAAATCTTTGCTCTAGAAACCTGCCTACCCGTTTCCTTGTAGTTGCAGCCATCTTGACTCTCTCCGATTCTAGCATCCTAATAACTTCCAGGATGGCATCAGCATATTCTTCCACATTCTGGGCAAGAAATCCTCTTTGTTGTCCATCTTCTTCTAAAACAATGTCCATTTTTGGGCCAGCAGAATTATGAGCTGTAAAGAAGAAGGAAAACATAAGCAACATTGCTTACAAAAGCATGAATACAGTTGATGAACAGGAAGTATCTTTGTTAAAACATGAATCACTTAAAAGGGCCCACCAATTGGGATGGCACCAGCAGCCATATACTCTACAACGCTTATGCCAAAGTGCTCATCTATCATTGAATGGATCCCTGCGACTGTGTTTCCCAAAAGGTTCACTAAGTCCTTGTAGATGGTGAAAATTCGCAAAAATAAGAAAACACAATTATATAGAATAAAAAAGCACACACCTTGAAAGAATAAAAAGAAATCCACAACTTTCATAATGCAACAAATCGTCTAAACACATCATATCATCCAATAGACCAACCCACATAACCTTTGCTAGATGAATGTGGCCACTACTACATAATAATTACACAAATAAATGTACGAATTTGGAAAAGGAAGGGAAAAATACATTCGATAGGCATTCTTTCAAGGTATGGCCCATCAAAGGGAATGCCAACTGATCACTGATCTGAAGCAGACCAGGAATGGACCCTTTCGACATCATAGGACATCAAATCTTTCTCCAGGCATAAAAAATAAATAAATTTTATCATGGGTATATCCATGTAAATGACCCTAAAATTCCACATAAGATCAAATGGGTGTAAAAAGTAAATAGGAAATGAAGTGTCGTAGCACAAACCTATACATCAGATTCTTATAGAATTCCACACATCCCCCTCCACCTTCATTTCAATGGCTTTATCTTTCAAATTTTGCAATCTTTCTTCATCTGACTTATTTCAACAACTACCCACAAATTGGAGCTTAGGTCTAGGCAAGTCCGCATCTAATTTCCTAATGGCAATTGAAAATGCCTTGAGTTGAAGAGTATGTGCCTGAAATATAAAAATAAAGCTTAAGAGGACTTACAATAACTAAGAAAGGCCCCTAAAATGAGTCACTAAAACCATAGTACCTTGCGGTCACAAGTTCGTATATGTATGCCCACCTTCTCCGGACGAAATTGAGCAACAGAAATAATTGCTGCAGTTTTCAGTGGTCTTTCCAATGGAAGCACCTGTTTAAAGTGCAGCTTGTAAAAAAAATGCAAGCATATGCACCAAATATTATAATGAAAGGAGAAGAAATGCATGTATTGAAAAGACTAATGTCAGGAATCAGGATACAAAGGGTAGAAAATGTCTCCTACATACATGCACGAGTACCTCCATCCATAGCTACACTCACCAATTCTTATGAGGCTTCACCCCTTTATGCACCAAACAGTTGGCCATTTATCATACTAGAACATCCAATTGATTTAAAGAACTGCAATTTGAGAATCCTATATATATATATATACATATATGTTTTTGTTTGATTGAATTGACAATATAACTATAGGGCAAAAATAAGTCTGTTTATCACCTATATAGGATTCTCAAAGTGTAGTTCTTTAAATCAATTGGATGTTCTAGAATGATAAATGGCCAACCATTTGGTATATCTATATATATATATATATGTTAGATCCTGAATCATACCGTAACTTAGATTTGGTCCATCCTAGACACATTGGACAGTTCAAACACATCCTAGTGTTTCCACTTTCCACATTATTAGAAAAGAGAGAGCGGGGAAGGGAGGGGGTGGAACAAATTACAACAATGTAAACTAAGTTGAAGAAATAAGAATTTGCAAACCTAAAGTCCTGAAGTATCACAAGGAGGATAGACTCGCTTAATGCGGTTTGAAATTTTCCAAACTTTCCAATGTAAGACTGAGTCCATGAAGAGTTTACCATTGCAAGATGGGCACAAGATCCTACAATCCCATAAATCCAGCTAAAGAACACATAATAGATAACTTTGCATCGAGATAGCCAAGTGTTGTCAAGAGAAGAACTGTTTTGAATAAGAAGAAGAGTAAATAAAAAGACCTTAGTTTATAAAAAATTTGCACTCCAACATCATGACAATGAAGATAACTCTCTAACTTTAGATGAACTACGGATTGAATGAACACTATAGGAGAAGTCTCCTTTTTCTTTTGCTTAATATACAATTTCCATAGGGAAAAGTCAAATCCTAGACCTACTCCTGCCTAACCCTCCCCAAGACTTGAATTTCACCTCAAGCAAGTGAATTTCACCTCAAGAATTTCAAAAACATGGGGAACAGTTATTTCCCACTCCATCACCATGGATTAAGTTTACAATCTTAGTTATTAACGAAAAAGCATCACCTATTATCTTCCAAAATTCGACAAATTTTTTAGGAAAACAATTATAGGAGCATCCATAAAAAAGAAAAAAATGATATAATATTCAGAAAAAAGCAAACCTTTGAGCAATCAAGGGATCATTATTATACATTGAACTCCGGTCACGAATACGAGATACCATGTCTAAACTGATTGTTGGGTAATGTGTATAGCAAATGACTTTGCATCCAAACATTTGGGCAGGTGGATATGTAAACGCATATCCACTAGTGTTAAAGTAATATAAAGGGGTAAACTTGTATAAGGCTTCCCATGAGAGATAGACCAAACTAAGGCTTTTACCAATCATAGTGAAATGAGGGTAAGTGGTTTCTTCAATCCACTTCTTTTTATACAAATGGACCACCTGCTACAAACCAAGAGTAAGAAATCAATAATGCAGAGAAAATTAAAATCAAAATTTAACAAATTATCCAATTAGTGGTGTCTATTCGATAAGCATCCCTAATAGCCTAATCATAATAATTGAAAACATCAATTTAATTTAGGACAGCACATAATTGACCACGTATTTCTTATGATAGAACGGGAAAATCAAAATTTACAATGAAAATATGAGTTTCTATTCAATGAGAACTTTCATCCAACAAATTACAGACAATTTAACTAGAAAAGATTTATCTTTCTCCATTGTTGCTCCATCCACAATCCATAGAAAGTAAATAAGTGTATTCCGCTGATTCTTACTGACTATAGCAGAGCATTAAGATACCCTACAACAACTCAACTCAACAAAGCTGAAACCAAACGAAAACAAAACCAGAGATCATATTAAGGGCCAATTTGTGTCTGTCTTTGTTAGAGAGAGAGAGAGAGTACCTTAGGTGGGCAAAGAAGCTTGACCCAAATCGATCAATGGCTCGACCCATCAAGCTCTAAAGCGAAGCATCATGATTGCCGGTGTACACAACGCAATCGAGATCAGGACTTTCTTCTTGGAAAGCCTTGACGGCACACCGTAGCATGCTCTCCCCACCACCACCATCGTTGGTGTATGGATAAAAGAACCTAGAGGCTCTTTTTCTGTTCTTCCTACCTTTGATTACAACTAAAAGAAAGCTCACGATCAAAGCCAAAATTGAAGATAGCAGTGCCTATACCAAAACACCAATCGCCATGAACTTCGAGATCTCAAAGACTAAGATATTCTCCTATATAAGATGCAAAGAGATTGAAAAAATTACATTCTTTAGATGAATACACCCATATATAGTCAGTCAAACACGAAAAATTTGCAAAATCACCCCATTAACTAGCAACAATCCATTTGAGGAAACGGATCTAAGAATTAGAAGAGAAAGATCTCCATGAAAGCTAAGAAAGGGAAGAGATAGAGTAAAGGGAGTATGATTCGCCTGTGAAAGGTTGTGGAAGAGAAAACGGTGATCGCCGCCGGAGCTTGAAAAAGAGATGAGGCCGAGGATTGATGAGCAACAAGCTGTGATGAGTCGAGGAGAAAGTAGCTCCAATTGTTTCGAATGGGACATGGTTGGTATATATTTTTCATATATTTGAATATAAAGGGCACGCTTAGAAATATGAAATTTTCATTAAAAGGGCTGCTAGGGTGACTCCCCCACACTCCCACAGCTTCCAGTCTAGCCTTTTTCTTAAGCTTGGGTTTGGGCCTGAGGTGGGTCTAGTAGATCCAGCTTTTCATCTGGGTTGGGCTAAATGAACAAGAAAAATGGCTAGAAAACTGATAAGTAAAAACAAGACATTTACATACTCAGCGTCTCTATTAGGTTGAGAACCATTAGCCCTAAGGGCCACTTGCATATGCGAGGTTATTCGAAAAACCTATAACAAAAAGCTAGTCAGTTAAAGATGAGTCCAACTAATTTTGATTTTATCATTATTTGGTAAGTTCCTTTTTCATTTTAATTTGTTCGATTGCGTTGAAAATAAGGTATAAACGTAGGTCTTTTTTTTAAAAACCATCTGTAAGCTAATTTGTTTAAATACCAAATAGTATTGAGGGAGTTGCAGCAAAAAAAAAAAAAACAAAAAACAAAAAACAAAAAACAAGCAAAGAAAGAAAGATAATATTAAGAGTGGATCAAGCCAAGTCCAAGTTTCAAAATTCTCGAAGGACATGTTGTTTGCTAGTGAGTATATATATTTATACATCTTGGGTCCCTTCTTTTCCTATCTAAAAACCACTTCAAGAATAAAGAGTATTTCCTGCCTGCCAACGTTTTCAAGTTGCATATTGAAAAGGTAATGGCTCATTAAGTAAATCATGCAGAGAAGCCTGTCTATTAGTTTAACGGATGACCAACTCTTAGGCTGTGTTTGGTTTGAGAGAATAAAATGATAGTAAAAATGAAATAAGAATGTAAATAGAATAAGAATGGTCATTCAATTTCAAAGGTTGGTAAAAGGTGGAAATAAAATGGAGTTAAAAAATAAATAAGCCCCACTACCAAATTAGTATGAAATTGGTGCTAGACAAATCAGTATGAAATGTTCTGTATTGAACCTGGCCATTTCCTGGACCTCAAGAAAATTACTAAAAATACATAAATCCTCAGCTTGCCTTCGACCAACAGCTAAAAAAATGCCTCCACTACCAAAAGAATATTACAAAGGAAAATATCCACACACCTATGGTAGACGCAAGGAAAAAATGATATTATTTTTGGGATAGAACATAACTTTTACCCCCATCAGGAAAAAATAACACAAAAAATGAAGGAGCAAAAACTCCCCACCAACCTAATCGAAAACCCGAACTACTATTACGCTTCCTCCTATGCAAACTACAACTCACTGATAACTTCAACTCCAGCTGTTTCTTCCACAAATCAATAGCTGCCCATTGGCGACATGCCAAAAGGTGGCATCGGGGGAATTCCCATTCCACCCATGGGTGGTGGAGGAGCAAAACCTCCTCCCATTCCCGGTCCATTAGTGGTGTAGGCAAAACAAGAGGCAGCAATTGAGCGTACATATTCTGCAACCAAATTCACGTATACCTATCAATTATATAATATTTTAAAAGATGTAAGGATGTCAGAAGGTAATGAAAAGAGAAGGGGCAACCATAGGAGGGGAAAAACATGTCACAGTAGATAAAAGAGAAAGGATAGTTGTAAGGATGGCACTCAAATGTTGTCAAAGCAAATACCTGTTGTGCAATTACGTCCTTCTCTTCTTTCTCTTTAGCTTTAACTTCACTGAGAGCTTCTAGTTTGTCCTTCACAAGTTCGTCAACTTTACCCGTGTACTCAGATAAACTGTAAAATAGAGAATGAATGTGAGAGAGTAACCCTTTATAAGATTCAAAATAGGATATTCATGATCCAAGCCAGATATTGAACTCAGACAAATAGCTAGAGGCAGAGTAACAATCCCAATCCTGAAAGCCAAGCACATTTAACCTAGTGCAACTGAACCCAGACAAGGTAATCAAGGCTCTGCAGGGTGTAACTTTAAAGGTTGTGGCAATTTATAATGAGATATGGGACGAATATTTGAGACTCGGAAGCTGCCACAACATATAATTATACAAAATCCAAGCAAAAGAAGCCCAAGCCCTAATTCTTGGTGAGACAAGATTGAGCTCATCATCAGGTTTTGTCACAAACCCTCACTGAGCCAGAAAATCTCAACTAATTAAACCTCTTAAATTTTTAGAATTACTAGGAAAGAATCAAAGAATTCACCTGCAATAGATATGGGAAGGCAAAGTCAATCATATTGTTCATCCAAGCAAGTTTAAGAACAACTTCTGGGCGAATTAGATCGTAATAAACAAAGAGGCATGACGCAAAGCATTCCTTCTTTTTTTGCACAAGCACATGAACACAAATTACAAACAACGAATAAAATAATAACACCACACGCCAATGTTTTATATTAAATTTAAACACCCTTGCTCTTAAACTTCCTACTGTGCAGAACTGAAGGTGTCTTGGAAAGACATTAGCAAACTATATTGGGTTCAGTGCTATCTCAGAAACTAGAATAATACCCAAAAATTTTGGAGATCAAAAGAGGGTTTGCAATTTTGTCAGAAACTAGAGAGATACCGCAAGTATTTGTTTATGCAAAACTAAATGGGTGTGCAAGTAACTTTTTATAACTTTAATATTTGAAGCAACTTGATATTGTGTTAACGACTCTTTCTATCATATAGAATTTTCATTATAGAAGTTGACGCCATTATAGGAAATGGGTATATCCAATACATTGATAAGTCATCTTTCTTCTCTAAATCCTATCATTTTCATCTTCTTTATTGTTCCGAAATTTTATTCTATATTACATTAATACCTTAAACCATAATTTTAATATCTTTTGCAAACTTGTTTATTTATCACATTTAGCTTCATTCCTGTTAGTCTGGCACAACACAGGTCAAACAACTGGTTAAATACTATAAAGCTTCATAATATAAACTTTAGCTTTAACTTTTAAGGTTTAAATATTAATTTTAAAATATGTTCAGAAAATAGCTAGACATTACAATGCGATTCTGAAAGCACACTCGACAAATTAGTGCTCTACTGTGGCTTTACCCACGTGTATATAGGGTAAACCATAAACATACACCTATGGAAACTTGGCATACATGCCACTGTACCCAGGAAACAATTAATATAATAGTGTTGCTGAAGCTGTGTGCTTGCTCCTCAAAAAAAAAAAAAAAAAAATAAAGTAATAATTAAAAAAAAAAAGGATGCTTTTAGTTAAAAGAACAACGGAAAATACCTGTGCAATGAAATAAACAAGCAACTCCTCTGCAAGTTCACGATCACCAGATTGCGAGCACGTTTCCACGGCATCTTTGTAAAGGTTATCTTTCTTGGATAATGCAATGGACTGCTTCTATCTACCTGCCTTTTTGTAGATATAAGCAGCAACACGTCTCATTTCAAGAAGCTCGTGTTTGTACGTATACTACACCAAAATTTGTCTTTCACAACACTACATCAACAACGTTTCATGTAAATGTTGTTGTAGGGGGTTTTTAACAAATTTTTTGACAAAAACGTTGTTAAAAAGTGTTACTCTAGGGATATTAACAATGTTGGTTACATACACATTGTAAATATACTTTATAACAACGTTTCTGTGAATGTTGTTGATGTGTAGTGCTTCCACAACGTTTATGTAAACGTTGTTGATTGATTCGACTCTATAACAACATTTGTGTAAACGTTGTTGATTATAACAACGTTTTGATAAATGTTGTTATTGAGGGGACTCTATTACAACGTTTATCTATATGTTATTATTGAGGGGACTCTTTCACTAAGGGAGAAATTTATTTTGGCTCTCCCGCGCGTTGGGTTTTTTTTTTTTTTTTTTGGCTGGTTTAGTCTCTTATAGTTTCATGTTTGGAAACCCTTCTCATTTTCCCTATTCTCTCAGACCATTGCCACTGCCATCACCAACATCATCACCGTTGCCATTGCCGGCTTTGTCACAGTTGCCATCGCCAGCCTCGTTGCCCTCGCGATCCATCCTCAATATTCCTCCTCAAGCCTTCGCGTCATCATCGGAGCACCGCCACTGGATCTCATACCCACTATCATTACCGTTGGGGATCCACCAACAACCATCACACGGCTGTTAGCTCTCGCTGACAGTTATCACCGTTGCTCTTCTCGTTGCCACGACCCCTCAAGCCAGCTTCTACATTCCCTATCGCTGTGGTCGTCGTCGCTCTACTAAAACCTCTGGTGTTCCTCTTGCCGACTTCGCTCAAATCCTTTGGTGTTCCTCTCGCTGCCATAAGGTGTGCACTTTTTCTCTCTAATCTTCTCGTCGATTTCATTTTCTCGGGAATAATCCCTCTTTTATTTTCTATTCTATTACTGTCAGATCGATCAGCTCCTTCTTTCCCCTCATCTGCAAACGTTTCCTCTGGTATGTTTCACTCTATTTATCACTCTCTGTCTCGTCTCTCTCTCTTCTCTTACTCTTTCCATCCCTTTTCCTCTCCTCCCTAAATATTTCATTTGTTTTTCTAAGAGATCGATACTGATATTAGGGTTTAATCCCTAAATTTATCATATTTTTTTATGTAATTAATATCAAACAATGGAAATGTGTTTGTATTGACTGTAATCTATGATTTTGTAAACATTATGTTACTTTTATTGCTCATTTCAGATCTACAAATATATGTATCATGATGTCGTTTGACTTTAAGACTGCAAAAGCATCTCGACTATTTTAAAATCCAGGTTAGGTGCACTAAATCTTTCTCTTCTTCGGTTATGAAGCTTATACTACCTATCACTTTAGTTGGGGATTTTTATATCTTAATGATTTAGCCTGTTGGTTGCCTTTAATCTTTGCTTCGATTTACTATGAAATCAATTTTTGTAGCTTCTTTGATTATTGGTATGAAATTGCATTATTTGTCGATAGAGGAGAACCCTATCTTTGTAATTTTGAGTTTGATTTGAGAAAGCTTTATTTACTAACCGTTTTTACCCCTTTGCTTAGATCTTTATTTGAATGGGTTATTATCTTTAAAAATTGTATTTTGTATGTTTAAATAAGATAAAGAATAAACATGCTAAACTGGTTAATTTTGGATGATTCGGTCATCACATGTCAGGTTGATTGATCACTTACACGACTTGATTATTTAAGAAGTTAGACATGTCATTTCACGTTCTTTATTAACCAAGTTGTGTTAAACTTGACACCGATTAATAAACAGATCTTTTTTGGGCTGATTCATTTCCTCAAGTACTTGTTTCGTTGACCCAACATCGACACAATTGGTCACCCTTATTTAATATTTAGTACTTTTTATTTTTTTTATTTTAGAGTTTTGGAAGGACGGCAGACTTTGACAAGGAATCTGTACTTTCATTACTCCTAGTGTCAAAGGTGGAGGGCATTGAATGCATAAACATCTATTGTCCCATCAATGAGGAGAGATTATAAGATTCTATTAAAAGCTGTCTTCTGGTGTTAGTGTGGTTTTAGGAGTCTTTGGTTCCTCATCTTAGATAACCCTTTTTTAAGAGTGAAATAATTTTTAGATGGAATCCTTATTGTTCATGAGTGCATTGATTTAAGATTTAGAAGGCTCTCATGTATTGTTAACAGATCTGCATAGGGAAGGTATATAGCCATGTTTGGATCACTCTCTTGAGAGAATAGATTTAATATGAAGTGAGTGGTTGAATATGTGTTTGCTACCCTTTAACTTTGTTCTCTAGTCTTTAAGGTTTTTAGAGTAGTGTAGTGAGTTTTAGTCATTTAGATTTGGGTAGGATTTTTCTCAATGCACTATTATATGGAGGTTTCATTTCATGCTATAAGTTTGGTTCCAATGGCCCATGTTTATTCCTTCTCTAGTTTAGGCAAAGGCTGATTTCTTATCATGCTTCTCATACTTGGTTAAGGAATGGGAGGTGTGTCTTGAGATGTTTTATGCTTGCATCTGGAAGACTGGTTGCAAGAGTTAGTTACAATGATTTGTTGGATTTATGATGAACTTGAGTTGTGGGATGGACTCCCTTCCTCTTTCTCTATTTGAGCCTCCCATAAGGAGCAGTTTGTCTAAATTTGTCCGAGACCAAGTGCTTGGAAGGGCTGTCCTCTTTGAGGGGCAAAGTTTTTCACTAGGGATTAGTTGGTAACCCTTATAGAGAGTATGTGCTAACTTTTGTGTCTACTCTTTATTATTGCTCATTCCAATTACTGCAGTCAACAAATCAGAAAAATTGTTCAGGCATTCCCATTGTAAAGACAATAAAGATGGTTTTAGGTTTCAATGAGAAGGTGTGCTTGCCTTTGAATGGTGGGGGCCTTGGTTTTTGTCCTTTTATTCTGTTTTAAAAAAAAATCTTTTCTGCATAGAGTTTTTTCCATGTCTGGAAATTCTAATGGTTGGGATTGTTATATTATCACATCATCTTATGGTTATAACTTGTTATTGTGTCGAAATTGGTTTTGTCAGGTTTTGAAGGATTTCAGAATGCACGACTTGCTTCTAGTTGGGTAATGCCTAGATAGTAGGTTCTGTTATTACTTATGAGTGGTTGAGTGGAGAGGGTCCTTTTTATGACAGAATGTTCTTCTTTTCTTTTAGAATTCTTACTCATTGGTCCCTATGTTTCCTTGGAAACTTGAATGATAGGGAAATTGTGGACATTGCAAATCTGTTGCTGTTGTTTTACAATAATAACTATTTATCCCTTGATCAAGTTCTTTTCCTGTTTCAAGGAAGTGGACACCTCTGTGATCTAAAATATTCTTCTTTTCTGGATAGAATTCTTTCTGTTTGTCAATGTAACTGCTTAGAGGTGGTGATTTTTAAACAGTGTTCTGTTGCTTAGAGGTGGTGATTTTTAATAAAAGTACAGATTTTTTTTTTTTCCTTTTTAAATTATGAAATATCTAACTAGATCCTTATCAAAAAAAATATTAAATAGATAAGTTACTTTATGCTACTTCATCAATCCTTCGTCATTATATAGGAAGTGCAAACCTCTAAAAATTATGAACTCATCTTATACCTGACTGAGTTGTCTGGTTTATGTGTGGATTTTGTTGAAGCATTTTAAAAACACTGGGTTTGGATCTCCTGTAAGTATGATTTGGAAGATCCAAAATGTAATTTAGTGGTATTTGCTAGCAACAACATATAATGGAGGCTGTCAATCTTATTTGTGAGGTAGATATTTTTGGACAATTTAGGTATTGCTTTGTGAACTTTAAATTATAGTGCATCGTTTTACAAGTAAAATAAAGGACTTTTTTAGAGGAATTGAAATGTAGAAGAAAAATGGTACTGCATCAATATAAAAGGAGGTAGTTAAGTCCGCCTCTAATTTTTACCATTTTCTGTTTGTTTATTATATTCTGTTTTCGTTTTAGCAGTGGTGTTTATGACCCCGTTCTTTGGTGAATTAGGTGCGTGTTCAGTGTGATCCAGCAGGGCACTCGGTTATATCTGGTGAACCAGAGTAACTGGATAATCCTTAGGGCGTCACACCCTTCAAAAAGGTTTGTTAAGAGAAATTGATATGTCTAAAGCCCTATCTATTACTACCTGCATGGTCCACATCTGTTTTGGAGCATATTCAGGTCATTTGAAAAGTAACTTGGACCACCTTCTTTGGACCTAAAATATTTATTGCAAAAATTGACCTCCGTGGATTTTTTTTTTTTATTTTTAATTTTTGAATCTTCCATGTCCACCTCTCACTATCAGGCCATTTTTATACGGTTCATTTGAGCTCTGTACACATTGATGCTTAGTATTGATGTCACCGAGTATCTTGAGGAACCATCCATTTTCATGGTAAAACTGGGTTTGGTATAAGAGAGAAATTGTCCTTGACTCAGTAGTAGGTTATTAGGAGTCCTAGGCATGGGAAATTTTTTCACCTTGGACCTTTGTCAACTAAGGAAAATCTAACTTTTGAGTATCTGTGTACTTAAATTAGAACCTTTCATATGTAGGCTAAAGTGGGTTCTCTTTACAGGTTGTCAGCTTACCTTCTAGAATCGATCCACATCAGACATCTGCTGTGGTCACCTTGCATGGCCAGTTTTGTACGTGTCCCATTTGAGCAATCAGATTTGTAGAATGTGAGGATGATTGTACCCTTCCCAATGTGCAAAGTTTGCTCCATGAAGATCAAAAGGAATTAATTTGGTAGAATTTACTGACTCGAGGTTCAATTTTGCAACGTCCATACTTACAATTGGAAGTTATCAATATCTAGCTAAACCTATGCCTATCCAATTGGGTAGCTTTTCCTTTTACAATCCTTACTGTGTGTTTATCTAATTATTGCTAGTTATTACACTTGGATAATGACTATTTGTCATGGTTCGCTTCTGAAGGTAGCTTGTATGCAAATTATCTCTCATTTTTTAGGGCATTTAAGCTATTATATTGCTTGGTTATGTCTTGTGATCAAGGCAAGGATTCTGTCTGTGGTTCGGAATTGGAGCTAGGTTTGGAAAACACTCTTATGTTTAGTGTGGTTCAGAAGCTTGGCCAGAAATTGAGTTGGGCTTTCCTGGATTTGATTTCGAATTGGAGCTAGGTTTGCATTATTGTAAAGTAGAAACGAAGAAAAAGACTTTAAGACTCTCCATAAGTCCAAAATTTTATTATTGGGCAAAGGGGTTGGTTTTTCTTAGCTCCTTTGCATTACATGTTGGTACTCCTTGTTGACTATGTATTTGAATATGGAACAAAACTAATATATGATTTTTTTTTTTTTAGGGTTCTAATGAATGATATCATTTTTTTTTTTTAGTTTTGAGTTATATGCATAATGCATCTACTTCTAGCTTGCATCTTTAATTTTTTTAAAAAAATTTTTTTCTATATATTTTTTTTTCCTCCTCTTTATAGGTATGGTTTGGTAATCAGCCAGGGGAACTAGAGTTTTGTATTTTGCATGTTTTGTTTTGTTCTACTACTGTTCTAATAGATAGGGTTTATAAAGTCATAAAGAATGGGATTTTGTTTTTTAGTCTAACCAACTTTTCATGCTTTATGTGAAGTTGTGAACTGAAGAAGTGAACTGAAGGATATTGTAAGTAGTTGCTCAGAAGCACTTAACATTGATGGGGAGCTTCTTGAAGCTTTAGTTCAGGTTTGCTCTTGTTACAATTTGTCCCCATATTCATCTGAAAGCATTATAAATGTACATGAAAATGGCTGGATATGAATGTATCATATGATAGCTGTGATAGCTGTGAGAATTAGTTTATCTATGCTATTGATTCATTTTAAACGTTGGAAAGAGTTCTTATACTTTTTAAATGTCCAAACTAAACCTAGGCACATTTTCAAAAAATGCATGAAAAATAACAAAAGATTAACTCTCTACATTTGTTATTCTGTTTTGCATTCATGGTGTGAAAAGATTTAAGCTTTCAATAGCCCTAGAACTGTTATGACATTTGTCTGCAAATGTCACTGCAGTATCAAAGCAAGGCAGGTTGAGGAGGTTAACTGCACACTCTGGAATTTATAGAACATCCAATTCTGTTTACTGTTCTTCAGAAATTGATTTGTTCCTTCAGGCATCATAGAGGTACTATACAAACTTTAGTTTGTTATAATGTGTGATTAATATGATTGATTTGTTTATATTTAATTGTCTTGTTAGATTTGGGGTTGTCTCTGGGAATCTTGTCCTAGTGTATAATTGCTATATTACCTTGTGTTATGTATTAGTAATCCTCAGGATGCATTGAATTCTTATTGCTAAAGATAGGGCAAGTTTTATTTAAAAAATCTACTAAAAAGGATAAGAGATGACCTGCTATGAATTCCCCCTTTGACAGTCTGTACAAGCTTTCAAGATACTTTTAACATGACCTGCATTTATTCTTTAGTTAACATGATGGTCAGGTATTGAGAATTGTCTGACCAATGTTATGTGGTATGCAAATTTTTTGTAATAATAGAAAGTGACGCTAAGTGAATTACCTTGAGTCAGGAGTAGCTCGTTGAGATTTGTGAGTATGCAATAGAGGCTTCAGAAATGGTGTTCTAGATAATTGAAATTTGTGAGAGTGAATTATGTTATTTCAATTTTGTTTGATTTAGCATTTCTTTTGATGATTTCTGAAAGCTTTGGAAATGGCATTGGATTCGATAGTCTTTTAAATTTCTATGGGTTATTTTCTTTGATTCTCTTATAGTGACAGGATTCCTATCATAATGTCAGATTTACAATCTGTATACAACTTTTTATGCAACTTTCAGGGGTATAGGTGTCAGAAACTGAGCGATTATGTAAGTACTTATGCAAAGTTCAACAGATTTTGAGTAATTGACCCTTGTTATTTGTTACATAATTGTATGAATATGAATATCTGATGTATCACATGATGTTACATAAATAACCATATGTATCTCACAGTTCCTCAAAATTATTTTGTTGTGTCCTCTGTATTTTATCTTTCTTGATGTTCATGATCTTTATTTATAGCTCTTATACTCTGTTGAAGTCTTAAAAGAACCTCTGACTTACTTTTTCAAGTATCTGGTCTATGTAGACCTGTATTAAAGCTGTAAAGACCATTACAGGAAAATATTATTTATGTACATGATTTCCCCACTCATTGGGGACTTTGATATTTACTTGTGTATAAGCTTGTTTTCCTATGTATTTGGGATGTCATGCCAAATGGAGACTTTTGGGGTCATGTTGTTCTAAGTGGCTTTTAATTGCCGTTTGCGCCATAGCCTTCTGAAAATGTTCTATAAATGCAGTCTAGGTTACCTACTGTATGGGAAAAACCTCATGAATCATGTGAGAGATTGTTACTCTACCTCTTATTGGAAATTCAGCCTTGGGGCCATGTCATTACAGTAAGCAGGAAATTTGGGATATGACAAACTTCTGGGATTTTGTATGTACCCTTTTTTTTGGCGTGCTGGAAGAAGTATAAATTTCTGTAAGATCATGGTATCCACCTTCACTAGATTCAGTGGTTGACCTGCTGGATTGGTGACTTTGTAAACCTCTCATGTCCCTGACCCAATGCTTGTATATCCAAAATGTCCCCTGGTGGCTTTAGAAATGGAGGGCAGGAAGGGGTGTTATCATATTTTGCTTTGCCATTCTGTGCTAGGGTTATGGGCAATGTTAACCTAATTTGTGATATAACAAGATAAAGGTATTCGTTCTTCATAATGAAATGAGAATGTCTTGTCTATTCCTTTTTTGTGCATTATCTGCACCCTTAGTTTTTGGTGACCTTCGAATTTGAATATGATAAACACCTTGTGGGACAATGGGTTACCTCTTATATGGTCGCAATGACTTGTTTCATGTGTATGGGTATTAAAGTTTCATTTAACTGTGCTGGGATTTCCATCTTGGGTTATTGATTGGTGGGTTGGCTCCTCTTCCTATTGTTCTTCTGCTTTTTATTTATTTAGTTGTTTATATTTTGGGGTTTTTTTTTTTTTTTTTTTTTTTTTTTTTTTTGGGGGGGGGGGGGGGGGGGGGGTTGGGGGTGTTGAGGCGGTGGGGGATTGGACTTACATGGCTTTTGATATCTGGTTATTGTTGCTCATGTGTGGTACAATTCTATTATAGGCATATAGCTAGGAGAACTGGGTGGCGATGAAAATCATGAAGGGCGGTGGGGGGGTAGACTTACATGGCTTTTGATATCTGGTTATTGTTGCTTATGTGTGGTACAATTATTATAGGCATGGTTAGGAGAATTGGGTGCTTGGCTATGGAAATCATGAAGCACCTGCATCCCCATTCATTTAACCATGATTAGGAGAGGATTTAGTGGCAAGTTTCATGAATTAATGGTTTGGATACCTTGAGGCAAAACCAAAAGAGAGAGAGAGAGAGCTGAACTTAATTCCCTGCTAATGCATGCTGGAGTTGAGGCCCAAGTTGACTAGGAGCAAGTGCCTAGATTGACCATATCCTTGGTCACAGTAAACATTTCAGTGAAACTTGCTACATGCTGGTTTTTTTTTTTTTTTTTTTTTTTTTTTTTTTTTTTTTAACACTAAGTTTAGGTTTGCAATGTTTTGCAGGGGTAAATGGTTGATAACTCATCAGTTTTTTGGGATAGTGGATGCATGCTCCAAGATCGTCTTATTTTGTATCTTTGTTTTAGTTTTTTGGCTTTTTTTGTTTTCACTTGAAAGCTGCATGTAATGATAACTAGAATGTTTAATGACATATATGTAATGAAATTTTGGTACTTTTAATTTATTCAAGGAATGGTGGTTAGGTGTTTGAAGTTTGAGATTAAATGAAATGTGATTAAGTGTTTAAAGTTTGAGATCAAATTAATTGTGGTTTTACATTTTTGATAATGGTGTGTTTGATCATTATTTTATATGAATAGGGAATAGGTACAAGAAACCATAAATGAAACCACAAACCAAAAAAAAAAAAAGAAAAAAAAAAGGAAAAGACAACATTTACAAATTGTTGTCATAAAAATCTCGAAAAGTTAAGACAACATTTGAGAAATGTTGTTGATTTGTCCACATACGACAACATTTTGTAAACGTTGTTAATGTACTTAAATAGTATCTAAGACAACATTTGTAATATGTTAATGTATCTGATCCAAGACAACATTTGTGCAATGTTGTTAAAGTCAAAGCTAACTATCTACTACAACATTTGCAAATTGTTGTTAATGAACAAGATCTAAGACAATAGTTTTGAAATGTTGTTATTGTTGCTATTTAAGTTTAAGTTAACTATCTTCAACCACATTTCTGAAATGTTGTTAATGTATAGGATTTAAGACAACGTTTTGGGAAATGTTGTTAATGTATGGGATCTAAGACAACATTTTGGGAAATGTTGTCCATAACGCTATCCCAACGTTTTTTCAACGTGGTAAGAGTATAATGACAACATTTTTTTTTTCCCTTTCAATAACATTTAAGAAACGTTGTAAAAATTTCCCATCAACAATAACATGGGCATTGACAACATTTGTAAAAATGTTGTGGAAAGTCATTAACAACGTTTTAGGAACGTTGTTAAAGACAAATTCTGGTGTGGTGTCAATCTGCTCAAACACATAACAACAGGACTTGTTAGAACATTCTCCACTAACAGAAAACCACAAAGTAACTTCACCTCACCTTCTAAGCAAGTCCTATCTGATCACAGTTATCATGCATATCAATCGATTCACGATGTCTGTCATAGTCCTCCTCCTCAACATGTATCCCATTCAAACCCTCATTCACAGCAGACACATTGTTGCTTTGAACTGCAACCACATATGGCTTCACAATATGCAAGTGACCCGCCTGAAACCCATACAGCACAAAACGAAATAATTAACCATCCGAAGTCAAGACATGGAGAAAATAAATTGCCTATATATCCAGAAAATTATATGCCAGCAGAAGTAGAAACCTTTCTCATTATGTCAACGACACGTGTATGGTCCACACGAAGTGCAAGCACATTGAGAAGATCATTAATAAGATCAGGATGTTCTTGCAGGTAGAAGTGCACGGCCTTATAATAGAGCTCCACATTAGCAACTTTAACTGCCACATCTTTGAACTGCATGTGGTCCCATGCTTCGGGGGAATGGTTCATAATGGTAGTTGCAGCATTATCGAACTCGTCATATTGAATATATAGATAGGTCAGTTCCTTCCAATGCTGTTGTTCATCACAAGCACGTATAAGCTTGGGAATGTTGAGACGGGTTGAAAACAGTTTGATGTGCTCCATAAGCTTTTCAGGATGGTATCTAGCATACAACACTCCCAACTTAGTAAAAATGCCCATATGTGCCCGTTCCAACCCTAAACCGCTCTCCATGAGAGATATAAGTTCATTGAAGCATCCTCTGTTCTGGTTATAATCACTGACCTCTTCCAAGTCACCCACCTACAAAATTCACAACAATAGGCCACAATCGAGAAAATGGGTCAACCAACAGTTTTCAACACTCCACGCTGACTAACAAAATAATTACATAACAACAACAATATTGGGCATAGAAGCCTGTTCCAGATGGAAACTCATAATAAACCACGCGCACTAAAAACAAATTCCAAATGAAAGCTTTAAAAAAATTACCCCCTCCATCCCGCAAAGATAGGCCACGTTTGACAAAACACACAGTTTAAGAAAAACCATCATTTCATTGAATTGTCATTTATTAAAACTCTATTTTTCCTAAAGCACCCCTCTTACTTTTTATTGGGTTGTGTTAAAAGCGATTATCGAAATAACAAGAGGTAGAATAGGAAGTTCAAAAAAAATTATGATTTGAATTTTCAAAATGGACAAACATTTTGGGACAAAAGAAATTGCAAAAATGGCCTATCTTTATGGGACAAAGGGAGTATTTAAAAAATAAAATAAAAAAACCACTATTCAAAACACACAAAAAAAAAAAAAAAAAAAAAATGAAAGAAATCAACATGTCACCTGTATGATAATGTTGAGCCCACATATCTGAGCTTAACAGAACTCCTCAGCATCAACACAAGCAAAGCAAACTTCCTTCCAAGTCTTTGAGCTATTGGCTTTTCGTGCTTCATCAACTAGCACCTTGGAACTGTCTTAGTTTCACTAGAGTGATAGCCAACTTAGCCCAGTTAGATATAAAAGCAAATATTATCTTTGCAGCCTCATAAAGGGCTTCATCATACAAGCGATCACCAACATTTTGGAGATTACCAACATTTGGCATGAGAATGAATTCTTCAATGTCACCCAACCTATCAATCTTTGCATATGCATAGATGAGCTTGCTGTCCACCTTGGGCTCTTTTGCCTTCTGCCTCACCATCAGAAGGTACCTCACCAAGTCATGGTAGACATTTGCATCCTCAGCAGCATGAATAACATCCAGGAATTGAGTGGCATCATCTGCTCAAATAAATGATTCAATTGCATCGCTCACCAGCCCCTCCCTGAGTTGAGCCTTGGCCACCTGGCTCCAAACAGCATGTTCTTCAACACGGAATGCAAACTCCACAGCCCGTCCAATGCTTTGGATATTATCCAACAAGACATTGACAGCCTGGACATTCAAGTTGAACTTCTTGAAAATCGCAAATGCCTCTTCATAAAGTTGGGCTTCCACAGCCACTTCCCCAACCGCTGGTCCATCAAAATTATCTAGCCTATTAATGTAATCCATAACTCTAGATGGATCTGCCTTAATGGCTGTCAAGATAAGCAGGTTTTGCAAATTAAAGTTCCCACTGAATGCAGAGTTCTGAAGCACAATCTTTTCAAGAAGTTCAATTAGCTCATGGGGTAGATCAGCAGTCATGAAAGCTTTAACAGCTGCAGAAACTTGTTCTGGGCTCTTGCTTTCAGGCAAAGCAGTAGATACAACTTGATCAATGAGCTGTCTTCTATATACATTCTCAGGGTCAAGAACTTTCTCCCAGAGATCACCATCCATCCTTTCAACTACATATCTGAAGTAAAAGTATGGGAAAATAAACCTCCAAGCACCAAATTATCCTATTTTTGCACAAAAATTCTAAAACAAAACAAGTCACAAACCTGGCTTGCAGTTTGAACAAAGAGTTTTTATTTGTCACATTGATAAGTTCTTCTTCACATTGCCCTCTCCGGTAAGCAACAACTGCCAGGGTGGGATCGCGTTTCTCACAATACTTGCCCACAACACGTGAATCATAGTATGGATTGGTGGTCAGGAAGTGCTCTGGATTGTTGTTGCTCTCTATAATTATTTTTCCCAGAGCATTGTGGACATGTTCATCTTGGCTTCCCTCACTCACAAGATGCTCCAAGAATTGAGTGAGTAGACGGAGCCGATTTCTAAGAACAAGAAGCAAAGCATAAGGAACTGAAATAAGAAGCAAGACAATTAAAAGGGGAGACAAAGAGTGAGGACACAACACCTCTTCTCACATCCCTCCACAAGGGGCTCAACTGGAAGCAGAGAACGGACAGAAAGAATTAGGCCTTTGATGAAATCTTCAGGACACTCATCATCTAAAAGCTGCCCTACAACTAAAGGAGCATTCCCTGGGTTCACCTATCAAGAGAAGTAAATAATGTCTCAGAGATTTAATTTTATAAAAAAAAAATGAAACTCAAATTCAAATGAAAGTCGTAGCATCAGAAAGTATTCATACTGCCCAATCCAAGACCCATATCCAAGACGGAACTCATACCTTTTGAACATAACCTTCAATATATCGAAGCATGTTGTTCGTGTCTAGGTAGTGCGTGAGATCAGGAACAAAACCAAAACGGTTGCATATGTTAATTAGCGGCCGTGCATCTGGAAGCTTGGCTTCCATCAGAAAGTTCTTTGTCTTTTCAGCATCATAGAAGTTAGATTCCCTAGTAACACGCTCGACTTCTTTGATCTGTCCGGTTTTAGCAGCTGCCTCAATGTACTTAAAGAGAATGTCAGGATCCTCACTGCTCCATAAACCAAAAGAAAGCAATATGAAAATCATAAAAAAGTAATATTTTAAATATTAAATAAAAAATAAAATAGTGGCTCTAATCCACTCAACAAAGAGAAATTTCTTCTTTTCTGGACAGATTACCTGGAGCTCAGATATGACCCCAAGAAAAAGTATAACCCCACATATGACTTGAATTGCTCAAAGATTTTTATGCATGCATCAATACCCAACTGTTCGCAATATTCCTTGGCAGTCTGCACAGGCATGTGTTAGTGTGCTTTTGGTTAAAATTTTAAATATTAGTCAAATGTCAAAAGATAACAATGGGTACCTGCACAATTATCTGAAGGTTGCCTCTTAGATTGACCAGTAAAAGGTCCTTCATGCACTCTAGAGCCCATTACACGTGAAAGAGTCCCAAAAAACTCTACAAGTGACTGCAAAAAACCTCAAATTTAGTAGCAATTTTGCAATATCCGAACAAGCCAAGAGATATAAGTATTGGAGTACATAAAACCTGTGGCTCGATCGCATGTGTATTGACAATGACGCGTTTTATATCTGGCAACTCGCTATAATGCTGCACACATAAATGGAAAATGTTTAATCCATGCAAGTAATACATTTCCCTGTTACAATTTTTTGAATAAACAAAAATAAAATAGAAAACAGAGAACAAGGATACCAAACAAGAAAACAGGAAAACAATAAAACAAAAACAAGTTTAAAACAAAACAAAATAAATACAAAATAAAACAAAGAAGCCATTTTACCTGGAGAGCTCGCACATAAAGACCAGCTTTTTCACAAAGTTGGGCAATTCGAGGGCGATCATAGTGGCTAAACATTCCGTTTGCTAATATAGCATCTGCTACATTTGGAAAGGTTACCAGATTGATCTCCAGAACCTATATAGATGAGAAAAATTATGGAACTGTTAATAAGCGCAGATAAACATAAAAGAATTACATGACCCTGGGAGTTGGGTAGAAAAATACAAAACCTTTGTCTGAAGGTAACCATGTTCTGGTAAATTTGGCTTCAAAACATCTAACAAAAAGGCTGTTGCCTCACGGATCAAGTTCCTCTGAAGAAGACATGAAGCATGTTAAAGAAAGAAAAAGGAAAATAACACCACCATGACTTGCACGCTGAAAAGATCCATATTGACAAACAAAAGCACAAACAGTGAACATGATAAATTGATCCTATAACTTAACATTGTAAGAGAAATTAATCACAACCTGAAGAAAGAGATCTGTTATTGTGTTGTAATCAACTGGACAACCACCCTCCATTTGGGACATCATTAGAGAAAAATTAACAGCTCCCTGCAGTCCGAAATCAAATTAGTATGTTGTCTTCGTTCAAAAAGAAGTTTGTCCCCAATAAAACTTAACGCCGATGCAACCAAAGTTCGAAAGCACAATTTACAAAAGGTTCATTGGCAAAAAAATTTAGAGGTGAGAAAAAGGGTTTTACACAAGGAAAACAATCATGACATTTGATGGTTTCTATCAAATTACATGAAACTTTAACACTTGAACTACTTGAAAAAACATTCATGAATTGTTTCTAATTTTGACTCTTCAACAAATAAAAAATAAGCAAAAGATGTACCCCATGAGATTTTTATGCATACCTGGGGATCAGCTCGAAGAATTGTTTGCAGAAGGAACAAATAATCAGGTGTATACCCAACCTACAACAACAAAGAAACCATGGGCATGTTGAGACCCCATAACTCAATCTAAAAAATAAATAAACATAACAGTGATAATCATATTGATAATAACGGCTATGACAAAAAAAGAATAGACTTTTGTCCAAGATATGGTGTCCAGAAATGATAGAGAATGTCAATGCATAAAGCAGTCCTGCACCGGCTTTGAGTAGATGAGAATTTTGTCAAACTCCCTCCGCTCAGCGAAAGCTGCAACAACTTTTGGAGTTGCTCTGGCTTTAATATATATTTTCAACGCAAGGTCGTTATCCACAGTCTACAGTTAAAAACATAATTATGGATATCAAAATGATATAGAAGAAATAAACTCAGATTAGGCCACATGAAAACTATTGGCTAAAGTAGACAATCAAAATATTTGACGAATTGCAAAACAAACCTTCACAAGGTCTCCCAGTTCCTCACTACATTCCAGCTTGTCCTCTGCCAACCAATTCTCCAAAAGATTCTTCTTGTTTTGATTCACAACAAGACATGATAATTCCAATGACTCAAAAGCATTAAGCTTTCCTCTAGTCAGGAGTGTTCCAAAGTATTGCAACAAAGGTGGTGTTTGCCCAGCTTGCACAGGAACGCTCTGCAACAATTAGACAAGACCATAAGTAAGTTTGCATCTTCCCCACTCCAACATACTCGAATGGGTGGCCATTTGCGGGGCCGGGTCGGGCTTAGGAAGGACCATATATGTGAGTGAGGGCTGCAACTTAATTGGGCGGGTCGGGCAGGTTGATGGATTATCCCAATCTCAATTCTCAACCTAAAATATAAGACTTCCAACCCAACCCGTTCTTCGAGTTGAGGTTCCTCAACCCATGCTCAACCTGTGCTTGGGTTGGGCAGACTCGAGTTGGGCACAGGTTACATGAGTGAACAAAATGAGACCGGATTGAATGAATTTAAGCCAGGTTGAGCAGGTTGGCCTATTTGTTTTTTATTTTTTATTTTTTATTTTTATCTTTAGAGAACATGTTTTAAATAAATAAAAAAGAAGAAGAAGAAGAAATCATGATCACCTCAATAAAAAGTGCATTATTACATATGCACAAGAATCTCAATCATCTAAATTCTCCTAGAATTCATGTCACTTCAAAAATAATTTTTGCACAAAAAAAAAAAAAAGGATAAAAGTTTCAAAATAATTAGATAACACTTGGAGAATTCAAAACGTTAACATATATATGATTGAGTATAAAAGTAACCATGTTAAAAAACACTATTCAATATATATATACATATAGGTCGGATTCGGGTCGGATTTGGGTTGCTCGACCCTTCTGCCCAAGCCCAAGCCCAAGCCGAATTGAAATCAGATTGAGATTTTTTAACCCAACCCCAACCCAATGTATAAAAAACCTATTGCCCAAATTTGTCCAATGACCAGGTTGGGTTCGGGTTGGGCGGGCCCAACGCACCCAAAGTTGCTGCCCTATATGTGACTACAGAAACATTGCAAAGGTGCAAGAACACAATAGCAGATTTCTACACACTGATACAGGTTTTGTCCCACCAGTACTATACCTTCACAATAAAAGTTTTAGGACCACCAAATATTTCAGGGATCATTTTATCCAACCATGTAATATCAAGAGGAATATCTTATGAAATAATACAATGTCCTTGACATAATCAATTACCCATCAATTGGGCCCTAGTAGCAACCAAGTGGTCATACCACAAACTCCACTTCTTCTATATAGTACACCCATGATTTCTTCAAATCCTCTGAGGATACACGGCAGAGCACATATTCTGAAACTTGTCATTGACACATTAGTCAATAAGAAATTTGGATAAACATATCTGGTGTCGATCCATCTCTAGCATATATATATAAATTTTCATTTGGAAGACACCCAACGGAAGTTAAAAGCAATATCATTGTGAGCAATTAGAGGGCAAGAAGAACCTTTGCCTCTTACTTGTGATGCGATAATTTGGCACTGTGGATGATGAGGCAATCCTACTCAGTATTACTCCAAGTGATTGTTTGATATTGCTTACACTAACACCTTCTTCAGCATCCTTAGTACAAAGGACCAAAATGCTTTTAATCCTGCCACCCAAACTAGCCATATCAGCCCTAACTGTTGTTAGTCTTAGGCCTTTGAGAGCTCGGATGGGTTCCATGAAAAGTTCAGGCCGATCGTCGCAACACACAGAAGCCTTGATGAAGATATTCTCCTTGCTTTTTTAACTAGTGTTGTTGCTAGGGCATGCATCATCCTGGTGGTGTTCACCTTCACATTCCACAGTCACTTCATCAACTTCAGTTGGAATTGTGAGGACTTTGCTGACATCCAATGCTTTTCTCTTTAGGTCCTTGACATGATCAATCACACTTCCTAACAAAGCTGCCTTGTCCATCTGCACCAAGGAAATACACTTCACTTTTCATTTGAAAGGTAACTGAAAGGACTAAGGCCATGTTTGTTTGGTTGGAATGAAATGGGTGGGAATAAAATTTGATTCTATGTTTAAAATAGTTTGGAATGGAATGAGATTGAAATAAACATTGCAAAATGAATATCATTATAATTCACTACTACTGTTTGATTTCATTTCCATTTAATTACCTTATCCAAATTTGGAATGAATTGGAATGGGATTTCATTCCATCCATTCCATTCCCACCAAACAAACATGACCTAAGCGAAGCCTTCTAAACCATTGTCAAAGTGATCATCTTTTCCATTAACTTCTCAACTTTAGGCTCCAAAACCTTATCTCTAAAGCATAAATTTTTTTCTTTGCTCGAATGAAACATTTTAAGGAAAAAATTTAAACTTTACCCCTTCAAGTTTGATCCATTTTCACTCCCCTATAATTTGAAATTTACATTTTGCCCCTTCAATTACTCATGTATGGGTTGTCTGCCGCTGATTTCATTTTATTTCTTTTAGGATGGAGAGTAGTGCCCTCAAGTAAAACTATAAGAGAGCACTTTATGTATAAAGTGAAAAGGGGTCAAACTTGAAGATAAACTATAGTCATCCAAATATTAAAGCATCATTTTGATGGGAAAGGATTCTCTCAAGACCCTTATCCCCTGGTTTGGTTGGCATTTATACAAGTACCACATCATGATGTTAAAGAATTGGGACCCACAATTAGATCGGTCCCACTTAATATTTCATGTGTAAGTATATGAAATTAATCATGATTGACCATTCCTAACCATTTGATTTTGATCAAATTTGCAAAGGGTGGGAGACTTTTTGAGCATGTTTGAGGGGGAGAGAAGTAGCTAAATGAGATGGGCTAATTAAATTCATTCAATCAAACTCATTTTTCTTACACTTTTTCTTTTTGGCAATTGAATTAAATTTACCCTTACTCTTAACCCCCAATGTCAACATCAACAAAGGGGTATCAATTCGTCTGCACTCAATTGAACCCAAGATCGGTCTCTCGACAAGTGGAGAATGCTACTAGACTATTACACCCTTGGCCTTTTTTTTTTTTCACAATTCATGTATGTCTTTGGCCTATATTACCTCATATATTATAGAAGGCTAAATGATCCCAATTTAGTGATGTTTCATGATACAATTATAAAATTCAAGTACTACCAAAAATGGTGATTTCAGAGCTGTATGTGCCCAAACTGCCAAACTACCCTGTCACCCATACTTGAATTTTGTTAATTTCACAAAGTCATGAACTGAATCAAATGATGAAGAAATTGGAGAGAGAGAGAGAGAGAGAGAGAGAGATGGGGGTTACCTTTTCAGACTTGGGAATTAGCTTCCTAAGAGTGGCAAGCTGAGCATTAATTCTGTCCCTTCGCTGTTTCTCAGCTTGGCAATGGCTCTTGGAAGCAATTGCAGCTCTCTCCTCTGCAACCCCTTCAAAGCGTAAGGACCAAGAAGGAAACCCATGAAACTGGAATGAAGTAGAGCCATGATGTGGTTGTGGTAGTACCGGCCATGGAATCGGAAAGGTGGGGGATTCTTTATTTTGCGCAGCAGCATGGCAGTGTGCTGCCCAATTTGCCTCTTCAGGCCAACCAGAATAAAAGCAATTTGCCATGACCAACAAAACAAAGCCTTCCAAAATCTAACTACTGGTCTATGTGCTTTTTATCACACATCTACTGCCACTGTTTCTGCACTAATAATGTTTGATCTTTATATCTTGATGGTGATTGGTGTGATATCTAGTTAACTTTAATCGGTCAAATGAAAATCTTGTTTGGCTCTATCCACCTGTCACACCATCACCTCAATGACATTTTTCAAAAAAAAAAAAAAAAAAACTTAAACAGATGATTAACTAAACGCAAAAAATTTCAATATGACATCTCTTACAGTAATGAATCAATTATGTTCATTAAGCTTGGTTTGAGATTGGTTCTTCAAAATTGCTCTAAAGATAAATGGAGCCAACCTCAAATAAATAATTTTTCAGTCCGATAAGTTCATTAATACTTTAAACAATCGAATTTCTCAAGCTTGATTAGAGATTTACTCGATATAAGGATTGTTGGGAGTCACTCATAAATAAGATAGACGAGCCTAATTCAAACTTATTTTTTGAACTCATTTATTTATGGAGTCAAGTTCGAGCATCCTGCTTAGTTCAATTCCTTCCTAACCTACAAATAGTCCCCCTTTTTTTGGTGGGACGGGGGGCAAAGGTAGGATGGAACCCATAGTTATTTGCTCTACAGTGGTTGCTAGATTCCATCTGACCAAGCCAACTTGATGTTGTGTCGCATTTATTTTTTTATTTTATTTTATTTTATCTTTTGTGGATCATCTTAACTCAATATTTTTCACACATTTTTTGATAAGCCAATATTTTTCACACATATATAATGCGTTTATATATATATATATATATATATATATATATATATATATGTGTGCGCGCGCGTGTGCGCGCGCGGGGCATATAATGTGGATCTGGGCTGAAGAAGGTAGTGGGGTATATGCTGTGAGGTCCCTGGGGCAAACTGAAAAGGAATTGCTCTCATGAAAATCTCATCCTACATTTGAATACTGTGAGCAGAGACTGTGGGAATGGGACATTTAAGTCTCCATTTACCTAATTTTTTTCTAAAAGTTGGATCTTCACTGAGGCCACTCAATTTTTAGTGGGGTATTGTTTTGTCCACTTTCATTTATTCTGTATGATTAAGACAGTCCTATGCAAGAAAACAAGAGAGCCTTCAATCACAATTCACCACTTGGTTCACACTCTGTAGGGCCAAAATTGCAATTCATCATTTTAACTCACCATAAAGAGAGACTTTAAAAGATTGATACGGCCCTTGATCAACCACTCACTTTGAAAGTTCTATCTCTAGTGTTGTGCGGTGCTCATCATTCCCCTCCTCCTCCTAGCCTTCTTCTCTGTACTTGGAATCCTTGGGTGCATAGGTTTTTTATTTTTATTTTTATTTTTTAAAAATTTTTTGGGCCCTATTTCTTTCTTCAAATGTGCAAAAAAATTTACATCGTCAACAGGCACCACGATAAAAATGTGCCAAATCAACTAAGGTGCATAATGAAATTTAAACAAGTGGTATGTCACAATCGGGAGAAGAACTTTAGTGAGACCGTTCCATGGCCACGGTGGTGAGACCACCCAATCAGAGACAAGAAAAGTGCCCTTGTTAGTGTAGTTTTTAGCCCCACAACGGTGCTTTCCTTGTCCCTGATTAGGTGATCTCACCACCGTGGCCATCAAACGGTTTCACTGAAGTTCGTTTCCACAATCGGATGGCAAAAGTTGGAAACCCAAGTACCATGCATACTTCCAGTTAGGGTTGATGGCAGTGCATTAGAACCTAGAAGATGTGATAAACATGTCAGACAATGGGTGAAGAAACATGACAAACAAGTTACCATTATGGGTTATAGTTCAAAAATGTTGGAAGAACCGAAGAAGCATGGCAGACAGCAGATGTGTCACGCAAGGAATTTAACATCACTTCAATCTTCAACATTTCACACTGCATTATGATATGGTTTCAGATACATGCCCTTTTCATTTTTACAGAAAGAAAGATCCCAACCACATTGGTACCCTGGGAAGCTTCAAAATCCTCTGCTATGAGCCTTAAGTATTATTAATAAAAGAAAAAATATCAACCGACCACCAAGTGAGATGAGAGCATGAAAGAGCTTTATTAGCGATTCTATCCGCTGCACAATTACCCTTTCGATAGTTAGCAATGAGTTACATAAGAGCCCCAACTTCAAAGTTATAGCACAAAGTTTTATGTAACAAGCCCACACGTGTAGGTTAAGCATTAAGAGGCAAAGATTAGTCAACTTAATGACCGGAGTGAGGAAAGTGAACTTTGTCGAGTTAAAAGTGAAATTTGGGCAACTAATACCTGCGGTTCTATATTTTCAGCTTTGTGATAGTCTACTGCAAACTGCACATCTGCGCTAAATTTGAAAATATGTGTATATATATTAAATAGAGAGCTCATGACAAGTATATGTCAGTGCCTTCCTAATGAGTTTTTCCTTTAGTAAAGTCCTAAAACGGCTTTTTTTTTCTCATAAAGTGTCGAGAAATCAAAATGGATTGATTTCATATTCCATGGAGAAAAAAAAAATGCAAATACTTGTTCAATACTCCATGCAACATTTCAAACATTCCATTAGGTATGATTTTTAATACCATATTATGCAAAAGCAATTCCAAGACTTTGGTCAGTTCATAACTCCCCAATGATGCAATCATCTCTCAGAACATTTGAAACCAAATAATCATCTACTACAGATGGACTAGAGTAAAATGAAAAATTGATGATTCAAACAATGTTTCTAATTCGATGAAAACAATCACACATAAATTAGCAAGTCTCATAATCTATAATCACTGATAATCTGGCTATGATGCAGCAGTGATAATGGGAGTTGATTATATCACAAGGCAATTCCAAGGGAATTTCACTGTGGCAGAGAGGGAGAGACTCTTCAGAGACTATATAGAGGAAGTAGAAGCTGCAGCTACAGAGTTTGGACTATGTACTGCTATGAAACTAAATTGGTTAATCTTTATAGTTGAAGCTAAAAGTAATCTATATATCCCATGCAAGAAGGGGAAGAAGCTTTCCCAGTGGCGATACCAACATGTACATCAAGAAAGTATGTTGTTTCTGTATCCTCAAGCAGAGATCAAAATAAATTAAAACCTCTCCGAGTTTGATTGGCCAGATTTCAAAGCCAACAGCCTTTTTTCTGTATCCTCTTGACTTTCTAGTCTAATGAATATGTTGCCCACCAATTAATATATATATATATATATACACACACACACATAGGGAGATGATCGAGTGTGGATTGTCCGGGACAGTCCGCACCTGATATTTATGCGTATATATATAGAGAGAAAGAGAGTCCGCACCTGATATTTGTGTGTGTGTGTATATATATATATATATATTAATTGGGAAAGTGCTTGCCCCCAAGAAAGTCGACGAATTGGAGCACGTAAGAACCATCAAATCAATCTCTCTTACACACACACTATCACAGTATAATAAAAAAAGTCAACTAAGATTCTGCAAAAAATTATTAACTGGAATAAAAAATGTTTAGGATGAAAAATAATTAGATGAGCTCTTATTTATGGATTTGAAGAGTTGAGTGAGGAAAACTTGCTATATTAATTATCTTAAATTTTTCTTACTATCTATGTTAGTGAGGAAAACTTCGTGGATGAAAAGTTTTCACAGTATGGTCTGGTATGGAATGAACATAAGTTGCTTAAAGATCCAAGTTTTCCAAAACCATTTTGAGGTTCTATCATGGTAGAGGCTAGATTTTATTACAAGAAAATCACAAGTCTTACAAGGTATAAAAAAGAGAATCACAATGTTGGAAAAAAGGCATCTCGTAAGAAGATCTCTACAACTACACAAAAGACACTCTACAAGTTTCGACCTAAAGACTAACATTCAGTGCAAAACCAAATCTGATAGGCTAATAGTTGGTGAAAAAGGAAAGAAAAAGGAAAAAGAAAAAAAAAACAGAGGAAGAAGGCCTTCAGCTAAAAGAACTCTGGGACTAAGTTCATGGGATTAATTATAGACTACAATTCAAAGGAATATAAAAGAATACTAAGCAGAAGAAGCTTTGAAATAAATCATATTGATACATGATATTGGCCAAGCAAAATTTTGTACATTTAAGTATATATCTTGCCAAAGAGAAGAGTTAAAATCGTGGCCATGAGAAAGGTGAGAATCAATTTTACCTGAATTCAAGATGCCTAGTGGTTTTCCATGGATGCATGAAGTGGACAGCTCATCCAAATATACAGAAACCCATGACCACCAACCTTAGTACTCGTTAAAATGGATGGCACCAGCTTTCCACACAATGTAAGTTGTCGCAAACATAACTGTGCTGATAAAAAACAAATGAGAAGGCAACAATAAACATATCAAAACCCCCTGGAAAGTCAAAAGTCAAGCCTTGCTTTGGCATCCCTCGCTTGCTATCATCAAGCAAGTTTGTAGGGGCTTCGGGGAGGCCAGACCTTTTCTTCCCTCAGTCACTTTCTCTCAAAGCTTCCAATACTGTGCTGCCCTTTTCTGATTTTGATGCCTTTGATTCTGTGTAACGGCTGAGAACCCGGGCTGCCCTTAGTTTCTCTCTCGCAGTCAATGGGGATTTTTTCGGTGTAGATTGCAAATCAGGAGACCATAATGTGTCCTGCTTCATATCTGAGGAAACTCTTGATCCACTTGAAGCCTCAGGGGTTTGAGACCCGGACTCATCTACAGAACTAGTCTGGAACTGGCTATTTCGTGCTGAAGAATCCAAGGATGGAGAATTCACTGCTGAGAACCGATCATCAGAAAGTGAGCTTTCAACATTTCCAGCACCCTTATCATTGGTATCTGTGGTAACACGATCACTATTTGCAACGGAAAGACACAAGCCCCATCCTTTGTCCTTTATAGGTCTCCTTGACCCAAATATTCCCGATGGGGAAGCAAAATAAATAGCCTTCGGTACTGGAGGTCCAATGCGAGATCTTGATGCATGCTGATATTTTGGTTGCAACTTTAATGGGAAAACACTTAGTAAATATCAAGTGGAATAATTGTCACCAAAATATTCAGATCACGTTAGATTATAGATCATAAAACTAAACTTCCTCATTACCTAATTAAAATATTGAAAAACGTAATTTTCCTTTCAAAAAAACATTAGAAACTGAATTATTGAAAGAGTGTCACATATTCCATGTTCCTGCATTTAACATTAATTATTGCATTTATATGCAACTCTTTTACCAAGCTACTGGTTTTCTTTATGTATGAATAAATAGATAATGGCATATATGTTCTTCCTCTGACAAAATTTTGAAGTGAAGGTTACTTCCAAATTCATACAAACATATCAGGTTTTGAAGGATGAAGGACAGGGACGGACCTACGTTTAGAGTTGGGGGGGTCATGGCACCCCCAAAGGTTTTTGAATTCTTTAAAATGTATTCAATTCTATGAAGTGGCACCCTTAAATTTGACAAAATGGCAACCCCAAATTTAATTATTTACCTTCAAATAATATTTTTTTATGTTTGCACACAATGTGGCACCCCCTTAAAATGTGTTTAATTCCATGAAGTGACACCCTTAAATTTGATAAAGTGGCACCCAAATTTAATTATCTACCTCCAAACAATACCTTTTTTATGTTTGCATACATACGTTGTCTGTATGTATGTACTTGTATACATATTAGTATATAAGTGGCAACCCCAAACAAAAAATTCTAGTTCCGCCCCTAATGAAGGACTTGACCTTTCTCTATTGCCAACCTAAAAGCAGACCATGGCAATTTACATATAACATACAGAAGTAGAAGGCATAGCTAACAATGGTTTCTATGATCTCTTGTGGCAGCTAGAATGTCAATAGTCATAGCAGTCCCGATCTTATTGGGGATCATATAGCATACGTGTGAACTTTTAATCTTAGCTCGTTATTTTTTATCTAATGGACCAAATGTAAGGGACCCTAAAAATTTGGTAACAGGTATTTATAAATTGGACCATTATATAAAAAATAAAGGTCTAAGGTCAAAAGTCTGCATGCATCTTATATCAAGGATCCCTGATAAGAGCAGGAGTGTATATACATACCAACATACATACATGATACACCCATAAATATATATATATAGGGGCATAATTCAAGAAATCCTAGTGTCCCTGACTCAACCAGTTATTGAGAAGTAAGTCTCAAGAAGCGGAATGTCTTAATTCGAATTGTCATTCCCTCTTAAGGCCAGCCACCAAGCAGGTTTATCCTGAGCATTAACTTACGTGAAGTGGACGGGGGCTTTACCCGTGTTTCAAGGGATTAGTCAGGCCAAACAAATAGCCAAAATACTAATTTTCTTGTTGGCAAATAATACTAATAAGAATAATAAATTTTAGATAATAATAATTAAAAGACTCAATACAAGAATGAGGCAAAGTCTTATTTAATCCCATTTATAATATATCGAAAACAAAATCATGTCTCTCTCAATAATCTATCTATAGTAAGGAAAGATCCATTTTATTTGCAACAAAATGGAAAAGAAAAAAAAAATAATCCTAGAAATTACAGAGTCAGTTTTAGCAGTAATAAGCCTCAGAGTAACCATGTAAACATCATGAAAGGTTTTCAGAAATTTATCAGAACAAACGCAATTCAAACCCCCACCCCCACCCAAATATATATATATATCAAGAGATAGTGAATTTTCAGTGGAAAAAAAAAGCAGAGAATCTACCTTGGAATTGAAGCCGACGACTGAATTCAGAGAAACAGCCATCTTCTTGTCGTCTGAGATCAAACCATAAATAGAGAGAGAGAGAGAGAGAGAGAGAGAGTCTTCTTGAGTTGTGCTGTGAGCTCTGTATATGTGGCAGTGAGGTGTGTTATCGTATATAGGAGAGAGAAGATTCACAAGTAGCACAGATCTTTTATAGCGCGTGTATACTAACCCCCCCCCCCCCCCCCCCTCTCCAAAAAAGGGGCAGGCAAATGAGCCGGGCCTGATCCATGCCCATGGTTCGTAAAAATGTTGGGAAAAAATATCGAGAATAAATTTTTTAGAAAAATCCACAAATAAGTGTTCAGTTAAAAAGGCAATGGAATTTACTCTGACAAAGAAGAAAATGTTTTTGTCACTTCATAATTATTCAGAATAACTCAAGAATTTCGGAAAAAATTGGGAATATATTTTTAATATTCGGGTCATTCAAAACTCATTCAAGAATCATTGAAATAAATGGGAAAAATTAGGATTTTATTTGTTGAATGAAAAATTTGAGATAAATTCTAGAGATTCTGTTAATCCTTGAACTCGCATCATGGGTTTTGCTTGCATCAGTAAGTATTTCAGAGTAAAGTTTGGACAGGACTAACCAAAATACACGTAACATGCAAGGGAAACCTCATATTGGCTCAAATGAAGTCATCTCATCCTAAACCAAGTCAGATTACAATAGAGACAACACAAGTATAAAATTGGAAAATTTTGTATTGGAAACCAACTTGGGAACATGAAACATTTTAGGTTACAAAGCTTCAGTAACCCTATTTTGTTAAGTGGGTCAAAAAGATCAAGACCTCCTAATCTCTATAAACTTACAAAGTGTGCAGTATTTTGTTGTTTTCATCATTTGGAAGCATGACTGAGAATTGGTCGAACTGCAGCCTTGAAATCTTCATAAAATCTTTGCTCTGAAAACCTGCCTGCCCGTTTCCTTGCAGCTGCAGCCATCTTGAGTCTCTCCGATTCTGGCATCCTAATAACTTCCAGGATGGCATCAGCATATTCTTCCACATTCTGGGCAAGAAATCCTGTTTGTTGTCCATCTTCTTCTAAAATAATGTCCATTTTTGGGCCAGCAGAATTATGAGCTGTAAAGAAGAAGGAAAACATAAGCAACATTGCTTACAAAAGCATGAATACAGTTGTTGAACAGGAAGTATCTTTGTTAAAACATGAATCACTTAAAAGGGCCCACCAATTGGGATGGCACCAGCAGCCATATACTCTACAACGCTTATGCCAAAGTGCTCATCTATCATTGAATGGATCCCTGCGACTGCGTTTCCCAAAAGGTTCACTAAGTCCCTGAAGATGGTGAAAATTCGCAAAAATAAGAAAACACAATTATATAGAATGAAAGAACACACACCTTGAAAGAATAAAAAGAAATCCACAACTTTCATAATGCAACAAATCGTCCAAACACATCATATCATCCAATAGACCAACCCACATATCCTTTGCTAGATGAATGTGGTCACTGCTACATAATAATTACACAAATAAATGTACAAATTTGGAAATGGAAGGGAAAAATACATTTGATAGGCATTCTTTCAAGGTATGGCCCATCAAAGGGAATGCCAACTGATCACTGATCTGAAGTAGACCAGGAATGGACCCTTTCTGCATCATGGGACATCAAATCTTTCTCCAGGCATAAAAAATAAATAAATTTTATCTTGGGTATATGCATGTACATGACCCTAAAATTCCACATAAGATCAAATGGCTGTAAAAAGTAAACAGGAAATGAAGTGTCGTAGCACAGACCTGTACATTAGATTCTTATAGAATTCCACATCCCCCTCCACCTTCAGTTCAATGGCTTTATCTTTCAAGTTTTGCAATCTTTCTTCATCCGACTTATTTCGACAACTACCCACAAATTGGAGCTTAGGTCTAGGCAAGTCCGCATCTAATTTCGTAATGGCAACTGAAAATGCCTCGAGCTGAAGAGTATGTGCCTGAAATATAAAAATAAAGCTTAAGAGGACTTACAATAACTAAGAAAGGCCCCTAAAATGAGCCACCTAAAACAATAGTACCTTGCGCTCACAAGTTCATATAAGTATGCCCACCTTCTCCGGACGAAATTGAGCAACAGAAATAATTGCTGCAGTTTTCAGTGGTCTTTCCAATGGAAGCACCTGTTTAAAGTGCAGCTTGTAAAAAAAATGCAGGCATATCCACCAAATATTATATTGAAAGGAGAAGAAATGCATGTATTGAAAAGACTAATGTCAGGAATCAGGATACAAAGGGTAGAAAATGTCTCCTACATACATGCATGAGTACCTCCATCCATAGCTACACTCACCAATTCTTATGAGGCTTCACCCTTATGCACCAAACAGTTGGCCATTTATCATACTAGAACATCCAATTGATTTAAAGAACTGCAATTTGAGAATCCTATATATATATATATATATATATATACACACACATATGTTTTTGTTTGATTGAATTGACAACATAACTATAGGGCAAAAATAAGTCTGTTTATCACCTATATAGGATTCTCAAAGTGCAATTCTTTAAATCAATTGGATGTTCTAGAATGATAAATGGCCAACCGTTTGGTATATACTATCTATATATATATATATATATATATATATATATATATATAGATGTTAGATCCTGAATCATACCATAACTTAGATTTAGTCCATCCTAGACACATTGGACAGTTCAAACACATCCTAGTGTTTCCACTTTCCACGTTATTAGAAAAGAGAGAGCGGGGAAGGGTGGGGGTGGAACAAATTACAACAATGTAAACTAAGTTGAAGAAATAAGAATTTGCAAACCTGAAGTCCTGAAGTATCACAAGGAGGATAGACTCGCTTAATACGGTTTGGAATTTTCCAAAGCTTTCCAATGTGAGACTGAGTCCATGAAGAGTTTACCATTGCAAGATGGGCACAAGATCCTACAATCCCATAAATCCAGCTAAAGAACACATAATAGATGACTTTGCATCGAGATAGCCAAGTGCTGTCAAGAGAAGAACTGTTCCGAATAAGAAGAGTAAATAAAAAGACCTTAGTTTATCAAAAATTTGCACTCCAACATCATGACAATGAAGATAACTCTCTAACTTTAGATGAACTACGGATTGAATGAACACTGCAGGAGAAGTCCCCTTTTTTCTTCTGCTCAATATACAATTTCCATAGGGAAAAGTCAAATCCTAGATCCTACTCCTGCCCAACCCTCCCCAAGACTTGAATTTCACCTCAAGCATGTGAATTTCACCTCAAGAATTTCAAAAACATGGGGAACAGTTATTTCCCACTCCATCACCATGGATTAAGTTTACAATCTTAGTTATTAACGAAAAAGCATCACCTATCATCTTCCAAAATTCGACAAATTTTTTAGGAAAACAATTATAGGAGCATGCATAAAAATAAAAAAATGATAAAATATTCAGAAAAAAGCAAACCTCTGAGCAATCAAGGCATCATTATTATACATTGAACTCCGGTCACGAACACGAGATACCATGTCTAAACTGATTGTTGGGTAATGTGTATAGCAAATGACTTTGCATCCAAACATCCGGGCAAGTGGATATGTAAAAGCATATCCACTAGTGTCAAAGTAATATAAAGGGGTAAACTTGCATAAGGCTTCCCATGAGAGATAGACCGAACCAAGGCTTTGACCAATCATAGTGAAATGAGGGTAAGTGGTTTCTTCAATCCACTTCCTTTTATACAAATGGACCACCTGCTACAAACCAAGAGTAAGAAATCAATAATGCAGAGAAAATTAAAATCAAAATTTAACAAATTATCCAGTTAGTGGTGTCTATTGGATAAGCATCCCTATAGCCTAATCATAATAATTGAAAACATCAATTTAATTCAGGACAGCACATAATCAACCACGTATTTCTTATGATAGAACTGGAAAATCAAAATTTACAATGAACATATGAGTTTCTATTCAATGAGAACTTTCATCCAACAGATTACAGACAATTTAACTAGAAAAGATTTATCTTTCTCCATTGTTGCTCCATCCACAATCCATAGAAAGTAAATAAGTGTATTCCGCTGATTCTTACTAACTATAGCAGAGTATTAAGGTAGCCTGTACAAGAACTCAACTCAACAAAGCTGAAACCAAACGAAAACAAAACCAGAGATCACATTAAGGGCCAATTTGTGTCATTGTTAGAGAGAGAGAGTACCTTGGGTGGGTAAAGAAGCTTGACCCCAAATCGATCAATGGCTCGACCCATCAAGCTCTGACGCGAAGCATCGTGATCGCCGGTGTACACAACGCAATCGAGATCAGGACTTTCTTCTTGGAAGGCCTTGACGGCACACCATAGCACCCTCTCCCCACCACCACCATCGTTGGTGTATGGATGAAAGAACCCAACGGCTCTTTTTCTGTTCTTCCTACCTTTGATTACAACTGAAAGAAAGCTCACGATCAAGGCCAAAATTGAAGATAGCAATGCCCACACCAAAACACCAATTGCCATGAACTTCGAGATCTCAAAGACTAAGATATTCTCCTATATAAGATGCAAAGAGATTGAAAAAATTACATTCTTTAGATGAATACACCATGTATAGTCAGTCAAACACGAAGAATTTGCAAAATCATCCCATTAACTAGCAACAATCCATCTGAGGAAACGGATCTGAGAATTGGAAGAGAAAGATCTCCATGAAAGCTGAGAAAGGGAAGAGCTAGAGTAGAGGGAGTATGATTCACCTGTGAAAGGTTGTCAGAGAGAAAACAGCGATCGCCGCCGGAGCTTGAAAGAGAGATGAGGCCGAGGATTGACGAGCAACGAGCTGTGATGAGTCGGGGTCCTCGGGGAGAAAGTCGTTCCAATTGTTTCGAATGGGATATGGCAGGTATATGTTTTTCATACATTTGAATATAAAGGATACGCTCGGAAATATGAAATCTTCATTCAAAGGGCCGCCAGGTGATTCCCCTGCACTCCCACAGCTTCCAGCTTAGCCTTTTTCTTAAGCTTGGGTTTGGGCGTAGACCCAGCTCCTCATCTGGATTGGGCTAGATGAACAAGAAAAATGCCTAGAAAACTGATAAGTAAAACCAAGACATTTACAAACTCGGCGTCTTTATTGGGTCGAGAAATGCCATTAGACCTAAGGACCGCTTACATATGAGAGGTTATTTGTAAAACCTATAATAAAAAGCTCGTCAGTTAAAGATGAGTCCAACTAATTTTGATTTTATCATTATTCGGTAAGTTTTCTTTTTATTTTAATTTGTTCGATTGCGTTGAAAATAAGGTATAAACATAGGTCTTTTTTTAAAACCATATGTAAGTTAATTTGTTTAAAAACCAAATAGTATTGAGGGAGTTGCAGCGAAAAAAAAAAAAAAAAAAAAAAACAAAAGACAAGGAAAGAAAGAAAGAAAGATAACATTAAGAGTCGAGCAAGCCAAGTCCAAGTTTCAAAATTCTCAAAGGACATGCTGTTAGCTAGTGAGTATATATATCTATACATCTTGGGTCTCATCTTATCCTATCTAAAAACCACTTCAAGAATAAAGAGTATTTCTTGCCTGCCAACGTTTTCAAGTCGCATATTGAAAGGGTAATGGCTCATTAAGTAAATCATGCAGAGAAGCCTGTCTATCAGCTTGACGGATGACCAACTCTTAGGTTGTGTTTGGCTTGAGAGAATAAAATGATAGTAAGAATGAAATAAGAATGTAAATAGAATAAGAATGGTACATTCAATTTCAAAGGTTGGTAAAAGGTGGAAATAAAATGGAGATAAAAAATAAATAAGCCCCACTACCAAATCAGTATGAAATTGGCGCTAAACAAATCAGTATGCAATGTTCTGTATTGAACCTGGCCATTTCCTCGACCTCAAAAAAATTACTAAAAATACATAAAATCCTCTAGCAGCTAAAAAAATGCCTCCACTACCAAAAGAATATTACAAAGGAAAATATCCACACACCTATGGCAGACGCAAGGAAAAAATTATATTATTTTTGGGATAGAACATAACTTTTACCCCCATTAGGAAAAAATAACACAAAAAATAAAGGCGCAAAAACTCCCCACCAACACAATTGAAAACCCGAACTGCTATTGCGCTTCCTCCTATGCAAACTACAACTCACTGATAACTTCAACTCCAGCTGTTTCTTCCACAAATCAGTAGCTGCCCATTGGCAGCATGCCAAAAGGTGGCATCAGGGGCATTCCCATTCCACCCATGGGTGGTGGAGGAGCAAAACCTCTTCCCATTCCCGATCCTCCCATACCCGGCATTGGTGGTGCAGGCAAAGCAAGAGGCAGTAATTGAGCGTACATATTCTGCAACCAAATTCACGTACACTCATAAATTATACAATATTTTAAAAGATGTAAGGATGTCAAAAGGTAATGAAAAGAGAAGGGCAGCTGTAGGAGAGGAAAAACATGTCACAGTAGATAGATAAAAGAGGAAGGAAAAGAGAAAGGATAGCTATAAGGATGGCACTCAAATGTTATCAAAGCAAATACCTGCTGTGCAATTATGTCCTTCTCTTCCTTCTCTTTAGCCTTAACTTCACCGAGAGCTTCTAGTTTGTCCTTCGCAAGTTCGTCAACTTTACCCACGTACTCACGGATAAACTGTAAAAGAGAGAATGAATGTGAGAGAGTAACCCTTTATAAGATTCAAAATAGGACATTCATGAGCCAAATATTGAACTCAAACAAATAGCTAGAGGTAGAGTAACAATCCCAATCCTGAAAGCCAAGCACATTTAACCTAGTGCAACTTAACCTAGGCAAGGCAAGCAAGGCTCTGCAGGGTGTAACTTCAAAGGTTGTGGCAATTTATAATGAGATATGGGACGAATATTTGAGACTTAGAAGCTGCCTCAACATACAATTATACAAAATCCAAGCAAAAGAAGCCCAAGCCCTAAATTCTTAGTGAGACAAGATTGAGCTCATCATCAAGTTTTGTCACAAACCCTCACTGAGCCGGAAAATCTCAGCTAATTAAACCTCTTAAATTTTTAGAATTACTAGGAAAGAAGCAAAGAATTCACTTGCAATAGATATGGGAAGGCAAAGTCAATCATATTGTTCATCCAAGCAAGTTCAAGAACAACGTCTGGGTGAATTAGATCGTAACAAACAAAGAGGCATGACGCAAAGCATTCCTTCTTTTTCTTCACAAGCACATGAACACAAATTACAAACAATGAATAAAATAATAACACCACACGCCAATGTTTTATATTAAATTTAAACACCCCCGCTCTTAAACTTCCTACTGTGCAGAACTGAAGGTGTCTTGGAAAGACATTAGCAAACTATATTGGGTTCAGTGCTATCTCAAAACTAGAATAATACCCAAAAATTTTGGAGATCAAAAGAGGGTTTGCAATTTTGTCAGAAACTAGAGAGATACCGCAAGTATTTGTTTATGCAAAACTAAATGGGTGTACAAGTAATTTTTTATAACTTTAATATTTGAAGCAACTTGATATTGTGTTAACGACTCTTTCTATCATATAGAATTTTCATTATAGAAGTTGATGCCATTATAGGAAATGGGTATATCCAATACATTGATAAGTCATCTTTCTTCTCTAAATCCTATCTTTTTCATCTTCTTTATTGTTCCGAAATTTTCTTCTATACTACATTAATACCTTAAACTATAATTTTAATATCTTCTGCAAACTTGTTTATTTATCACATTTAACTTCATTCCTGTTAGTCTGGTAAAACACAGGTCAAACAACTGGCTGAATACTATAGAGCTTCATAATATAAACTTTAGCTTTAACTTTTAAGGTTTAAATATTAATTTAAAAATATGTTCAGAAAATAGCTAGACATTACAATGCGATTCTGAAAGCACACTCGACAAATTAGTGCTCCATTGTGGCTTTACCCACGTGTATATAGGGTAAACCATAAACATACACCTATGGAAACTTGGCATACATGCCATGTACCTAGGAAACAATTAATATAATAGTGTTGCTGAAGGTGTGTGCTTGCTCCTCAAAAAAAAAATAAATAAATAAATAAATAAATAAAATAATTATAAAAAAAAAAAAAAAAAAAAAAAAAAAAAAAGGGATCCTTTTAGTTAAAAGAACACAGGAAAATATCTGTTCAATGAAATAAACAAGCAACTCCTCTGCAATTTCACGATCACCAGATTGCGAGCACGTTTCCATGGCATCCTTGTAAAGGTTGTCTTTCTTAGATAGTGCAAGAAGCTCGTGTTTCTCAATCTGCTCAAACACATAACAACAGGACTTGTTAGAACATTCTCCACTAACAGAAAACCACAAATTAACTTCACCTCACCTTCCGAGCAAGTCCTATCTGATCAAAGTTATCATGCATATCAATCGATTCACGAAGTCTGTCATAGTCCTCCTCCTCAACATATATCCCATTCAAAGCCTCATTCACAGTAGACACATTGTTGCTTCGAACTGCAACCATATATGGCTTCACAATATGCAGGTGACCCGCCTGAAACCCATACAGCACAAAACGGAATAATTAACCATCCGAAGTCAAGACATGGAGAAAATAAATTGCCTATATATCCAGAAAATTATATGCCAGCAAAAGTAAAAACCTTTCTCATTATGTCAACGACTCGTGTATGGTCCACACGAAGTGCAAGCACATTGAGAAGATCATTAATAAGATCACGATGTTCTTGCAGGTAAAAGTGCACGGCCTTAAAATAGAACTCCACATTAGCAACTTTAACTGCCACATCTTTGAACTGCATGTGGTCCCATGCTTCGGGGGAATGGTTCATAACGGTAGTTGCAGCATTATCGAACTCGCCATATTGAATATACAAATAGGTCAGTTCCTTCCAATGCTGTTGTTCATCACAAGCATGTATAAGCTTGGGAATGTTGAGTCGGGTTGAAAACAGTTTGATGTGCTCCATAAGCTTTTCAGGACGGTATCTAGCATACAACACTCCCAACTCAGTTAAAATGCCCATATGTGCCCGTTCCAACCCTAAACCGCTCTCCATGAGAGATATAAGCTCATTGAAGCATTCTCTGTTCTGGTAATAATCACTGACCTCTTCCAAGTCATCCACCTACAAAATTCACAACAATAGGCCACAATCGAGAAAATGGGTCAACCAACAGTTTTCAGCACTCCACACTGACCAACAAAATAATTACATAACAATAACAATATTGGGCATAGAAGCCTGCCCCAGATGGAAGCTCATAATAAACCACGCGCACTAAAAACAAATTCCAAATGAAAGCTTTAAAAAAATTACTCCCTCCATCTCGCAAAGATAGGCTATGTTTAACAGAACATGCAGTTTAAGAAAAACCATCATTTCATTGAATTGTCATTTATTAAAACTCTATTTTTCCTAAAGCACCCCTCTTACTTTTTATTGGGTTGTGTTAAAATCAATTATTGAAATAACAAGGGGTAGAATAGGAAGTTCAAAAAAAATTATGATTTGAATTTTCAAAATGGATAAACATTTTGGGACAAAAAAAATTGCAAAAATAGCCTATCTTTATGGAATGGAGGGAGTATTTAAAAAATAAAATAAAAAAACCAGTATTCAAAACAAAAAAAAAAAAAAAAAAAAATTGAAAGAAATCAACATGTCACCTGTATGATAATGTTGAGCCCCCATATCTGAGCTAAGCGGAACTCCTCAGCATCAACACAAGGAAAGCAAACTTCCTTCCAAGTCTTTGAGCTATGCTTTTCGTGCTTCATCAACAGCACCTTGGAACTGTCTTAGTTTTACTAGTGTGATAGCCAACTTAGCCCAGTTAGATATAAAAGCGAATATTATCTTTGCAGCCTCATAAAGGGCTTCATCAACAAGCGATCACCAACATTTTGGAGATTAGCAACATTTGGCATGAGAATGAATTCTTCAATGTCACCCAACCTATCAATCTTTGCATATGCATAGATGAGCTCGCTGTCCACCTTGGGCTCTTTTGCCTTCTGCCTCACCATCAGAAGGTACCGCACCAAGTCATGGTAGACATTTGCATCCTCAGCAGCATGAATATCATCCAAGAATTGAGTGGCATCATGGTAGACATTTGCATCCTCAACAACGTGCTTCAAGGAATTTGAGGTATGAACAAAATGTTTTAGTTATCCACTACATAATTTTATTTTAAAAATTTTCAGACTCTAATGATTATTCTACCTGCAAGATCAGTTTGCAAGATTAGCTCACAGCACTGGTAAAGAAGAATCCTATGCTTCAAGATAAACTCATGTTTCCCGATATGGATCAATCAAGACTCCGGCAACTGACGCAAGATCTCATCAATCTCAATCCGGAACTAAAATCAAGAATTACCAAAGTATACAAGATTCCATTCTTTGTTTTATTTTTATTTCATTGAATATACAGATTAGTTATATTAATATGCTTTCTCATTTTTGAAGGATTCTGTCTTTACTACCATTGTTTCGCTAAAGAGAGAAATTATTGTTTCTTCATGAACCAAAACTAGAGGGAACACTTCATGAGTATGTTACCTTTTTAAATTCTTTAAATCTTTGGCTTTCTTCAATTGTGCTGTGTTTGATTTCAAATTTTTTCCCCCTATGAAGATTGGAGAAATAATCATAGATCTTCTTCACCAGGGAGTATTTTGAGGAGTGCTTGATCAAGGGTGAATGGGACAAATCAGAGGTGTACCTCTCAGCATTCACAAAGGTTGATGATAATCAGTTCTCAGCAGCGATATTCTCTCATATACAAAAGCAGAAATTCTTTGAAGCCTTGGAAAGGTTGGTTCTAGATTCGTACGAGTGAGTTTCTTGGTTTAGAGCAGCTGTATATTAATAATTTCTCTTTACAATCTGCTTAATTCCTTAGAAACCAAAAGAAAAGAAAAGATTTAGAATACATTTTATTCGTTATTCTTCTTCCCAACATAAGGGAAAAATCGAGCAACTTAGCCAGCCTTGTAAAATTACATGTATTAGATGAGTATAATTACTTGAGGAACAGAACTCAGAAAGAGAAATGAGAGTATGACTATTTTTGCTGTAATAACCAGGCTAAATCACTAAATTTTTTACGATGGTTTGAAAGTGTTCAAGGATTTTGAGGATTACCGTAATGCCATCCACGAATTTGTGGATCTCATTCTTCCGAATAATGTATTTTTAAATATAAAAAACAAAAGTTTTGTAATCAGTCATATATTCGTATAGTCAAAATTTTTAGAATCTAAAGAAGATTTTACCTATAGGTCCAGCGAGTTTGTAACTGATAGTGTTGATACAAAGTCTGCAAGCTAGGGCCAATTTGATTGCTACTATCAAAAGCCTGGTAATGGAAAATCCTAGTTTGCAAGGTAAACTCAAGTTTCCTTGTTGGGAAACAAGAGAATGTCCCAACAAGAGAATACTTGGAACTAATCAAACTCAGGTAAGCCTACCTTGTTATTGTTTTATGTTATTTTTGTTTTACATGCCAACTGAGATGGTTGATGGCATTGCAGTGTATGCTGCAGTTTGCAATCAACAGAGAAAGCTGCCATTGAGAAATCGAAAGAGATCAAAGAACCATCAGAATGCAGCACACTGGTGCTCCCTGATGATTTATTAGCTGGAAGGGTATGGGTCTACTGTGATAAATTATCAAATGCACAAATATTTCCTGTGTAAATTTCTTTGGCAAGTCACAGCTGTTGAGTCTAGATAACTGTTTTAACGCTAGATGAATCTCGATGTTTGTTTTCACTTTTGATTTGATGAAACCATATGAGGTCAGGCATTTGATTTAATTGAAATTTGTATCCTTAGGCCCATTTCTGCCAAAATTCTGCCTGAATTTCCTTTTGGAGGGTTAGATCCCGATCATATATATATTCACATTGCTCTTCTTGTAGCAGAACTTTACGATTCAATTGCTTTTTAGGGTTCTTTAACTTGTGACTTTCTTCATACAAGATGTTTTAATATTCAAATTTAATCTCTCAAACTCGCTGTGTGATCAGATTATATATGTTTCTGGCCCTGACCAGTTTTATGGACCATATTAGGTTGCTAGGCTGATGTATTCACATTCTGGAAATTCCATACTGGGATTAACAGATAATGGGACACACAAGCTCTGGAGGTGGCCGAGTGATAAGGACTGGACAGGGAAGGTGCTGATTTGCTCCTTCATGAATTCTCTTTTCCAATTTTTCAATTACCATTGGTCAGTCCTCTATAATGCTTCTATAGTTCTATGTCTGCAGCAAAATGCAATGGTAACATTATTGTCATATCAGCCTCCAAGTGGAATGACAACAACTAATCATGTTCCATTCTTCGCTCTTACAAGAAATGATTTGTATCTTTTCTCAGTATCGGGACGAGAATTGTCCATGCTTGTTTTAAATATATTCCAGGTAAATTACATGTTACACATACACAAGACTGATTTTATTGTTCTTTGGGGGCGTGAGTTTCTTCTTCTTCTCTTTCTTTTCTTTTCTTATTTATGTGTTTTTGTTTTATGCCTTATGCTTCCCTTTTTTTTTTTTTTTTTTTTTTTTTTTTTTTGGGTGTGTGTAATGCAGCCATTGGAAACAATCACCCTGCCCTTAATACCTGCAGCTATGCCTACATATCTTGCCATCCTTCCCCAGGATGATGACATCTTTGCTCTAGGCTTCGAAGACTCCTTAATCAAAATTTTCTGTTACAGCACCAAGGAGGACATTCTTTATTTCAACTGAAGTTTAATAATAGGATATCAATATAATGATAAATTCTTGAAAAGTGATTATTCCCTCTCTTTGTGTTTCCACAGTATCAAGTCACTCTCAAAGGCCATCAGAAGAAAATAACATGCCTTGCCTTCTCTGACAAATTAAGGATGCTTGTATCATCAGGAGCTGATGCCCAGGTATGCCATGTGTATGTAATCGACTGTGTGTGTCAATTAAGTCATTATCCTAACCATTTGGGGCAAATACTGTTTGGCCATTTTAGGCTATTATACCCATAGAAGGTCTTACTATTTGTTAAATAGGAGTATTCATCTTCTCATTACTCATCTTTGAACCATTCCATTGGCTTATAAGTGGAAATTCTTGAGGAGATTGATTGGTGAGTGGGCACAATAGCAGCAGTGTTATTTGCAATTCAAATTTCAGATTATGTTTAAATCTTTTTCTTTCCGCTGATGCATGATCCTCTTTTTTTACTTCTTACTTTAGAATGGTAATTTTCATTGATCTTTGGTGAAAATAAGTGCATAGTGTGTATGTTAAAATTAATGTAATACTGTCTGTCTTGTTATTTCCATCTGGTGATTAAGCTTTGGTTTGTTGAAACTAGGTAGAGTTGCCTCTGTGTTGCTTAATCACCATCAGTTACGAGGAAATTTGAAGTAACAACATAGTTTTGTTAAGTGACCTCCTCTGTTTTCTTTTAGCTTTGCGTTTGGAGCACCGATGGATGGCATAGGCAGGCCAATAAATTCTTGCAGACTCCAACTCAGCAAATGCTAAACCCTCCCGAAGTCAACCACATTGAGTTTCACAAAGATTAGACTCAGCTACTTGCTGTCCATGAAATGCAGATAGACATATTTGCAGTACCCAAGCTAGAACACCTTAAGCAGGTGCTATGTATTGGCCTGTTAGTATTAACAATTGTTATTTTTTCCTCTCCTTTTTTTGTTATCCCTGAATTTTGATTTTCTTACAGCTGGTCCTACAAGACTTGACTCATCCAATCACACATGCCACCAATTCTTGCGATGGGCAATCAGTATATGTAAGCTTCAAAGATGGAACTGTGAGGGTCTTTGTTGCTAAAACACTCGGACCAAGGTGTGGGATTAAGCTAACTGCCTACACACAACCGGATTCAAGGTAAACAGTTCAACATTAGATTGAGGGGTTTATTTGCTCCATTTCCTTGTAATTCACTAATAATACTTATTTAACAGTTTGGAGGTTTATCCTCTTGTTATTGCGGCTCATCCATCTGAACCCAATCAATTTGCATTGGGGCTCACTAATGGTAGAGTCCATGTTCTGGAGCCCCTAGAGTCTGAAGGGGAATGGGGACCGCCTCCACCTGAAGATGGTGAGCAGCATAGCACACGTCCACCTGAAGATGGTGAGCAGCATATCACACGTCCACCTGAAGATAGTGAGCAGCATAGCAAACCTTCACCTGAAGATGGTGAGCAGCATAGCACACCTCTACCTGAAGATGGTGAGCAGCATGGCAAAACTCCACCTGAATATGATGAGCAGCATAGCAGCACACCTCCACCCGAAGATGGTAAGCAGCATAGCAAACCTTCACCCGATGATGGTGAGAAGCATAGCACTCTTCTGGTTTAGCTGGTTTGCAGTGACTATCAATTGAGAAGTTTTCTTTTTTACTTTGTACTGACAATAGATGTGATATATATACAAAATTTTGGTTGTAATATATACAGCCACAAGAGAAATAAATGCTAAGATTGTGATCCCACAATTGTGGACTATCAATAGCTGAAAGAGTCTGAAGTCCTATAGCTGAATTTATAGTTGAGTCTATAGCTGAATGTATAGTTCGTGTATGTATATTTTGATTACCCAAATTACGAATAAGATATTTAAACTGAGAAGTTCCAAGGGGATTAGGGAAGATATCAGCCATGCTGGTGTCTCACCCCCTAACAGGGGAAAATTATCCAACATGGGGCCGGGCTATGACTCTGGCACGTAGTGAAAAAAAAAAAAAAAAAAAAAAAAAAAAAAAAAAAAAAACAGAATTTATTGATGGTTCAATCCCAAAACCATCCACCACCATCGATCCTGACTATGCTAGCTGGATTCGCTGCTACAACATGCTTTTATCAAGGTTGTTGAACTCTTTATCAAAAGAGATACCTGGTAGCATGATATACAAAGAATCTGCTCAAGAAGTGTGGACAGATTTCATAAAGCATTTTTCACAAGTGAATGCGCCAAGAATTTTCAAATTCAGCGAGATATCTCTTCTACAACACAAGAGAAACCATCTGTAACAATTTGCTTCACCATAAGGGTGTTGGGATGAACTCAGCACTTATAGGCCCTCACCAACATGTACTTGTGGAGTAATGAAGAAGTTGGATGACTATCAACAGTAAGAGAGAACAATGAAGCTTTTGATGGGACTAAATGAATCATATGCTTTTGTTCAAGGACAGATCCTTCTCATGGATCCACTTCCTCCCTTCAATAAGTCCTACTCTCTATTGCTTCAAGATCGAGGAGCAACAACGTGATATAACTGTTGTCCTTCCTCAAGGCACCGATGCCCCTGCTCTATCGGCAAAGGGTAGACTCAACAAAAATAGTTGTAAAGGTATTCCTCATAAGAAGAAGCATGATATCGGGACTTGTGAACAATCTGGTTGGAAAAACCACACTTTTGATAAATGCTATAAACTGTATGGTGGCATAGAAGAATGGGGCATCCCTCTAGCAACCGTTTGAATTTTTTGGCACAAACTGTTTCAGATATTTCCTTTTCAAATGTTGAGCATTGTGATATTTATCCTCTTACTAAACAAACCCGTCTCCTTTTACCCTTTAAGTTCAATCTCCAGTATGCATCCTTTTCAGCTCATACATTGTGACATTTGGGGGCATACAAAACAACCTCGTTAAATTGGTGCACACTATTTCTTAAGAAGAGCTTGGATCGCGGGAGCATTTAGTCACTTCACTCAATGCACATGGGTTATCTTATGGGACACAAATCTGAAACACCCCATTTAATTCAATCATTTAATTTTATCTTTTTGCATTAATTGAAACTCAATTTGGCCAACAACACAACAAATTTGAAGTGACAATGGAATCGAATTTGCCATGCATTTGTTTTATCGAGAAAAAGATGCCATTCATCAAGTAGAAACTCTTGAGGAGGTTGCTGAGTGAGGCACAATAGCAGTGGCTTTACATGGATTCTCTGGGGAAGGAATCATTTTCTTCATACTTCACTATCTCAATGCAACGAACTACAAACAGACTCTTCACATGTACGTGTAACGTTCTTTCTCCGCTATTTTGTTTTGGGATTTAGCATTTTTGGAAGTATTTTCTGTGCATAGATTTTAGCTCATAAACCAAAAAGTAAAATACTTCACAAATGCAAAACCAAACACTGTTTTTCTTTTGCTAGAGCTCTAGCTTGTTTCTTGATTGGCATTTCTTTGTAATTCATTTGGATTCCTAAATGGTAACCAAACATTATCTTGATTTTGAAATTCTTGCTGTTGTTTAGGCATGGTTGGGTTAGCATTTTTGTAGTGCTTTTCTTGTTCTTGAAAGCAACAGTTGCATTGATCTTTTTTCGTCCCCCTAAAAGTAAGAGAAGTACTTCTAAAATGCTACCTAAACAGTTAAATTTTTATTTTAAAAACAAATTCCCTGTGTCTTGATTTGCATTTTCACTGAATTTCTTCTGAATTCCTAAATGTCAAATGAAAAAGTAATTTAATTCTTTGAAATTCTTGCTACTATGTGTAGGCATCGTTTGGTTTGCATTTTCCAAAGTAAGTTTCATGCTTTTGAAAGCAAAATATTGTGTTCATTTTGAAAGGAAAAATACCTTAATCCGATTAAAATTCTTGTTTCTTGATTTGGTTTGGTGCTTAATTCAACTGTTTCTGATGAAGAGTGGAGCAAGAATCATAGATCTTCTTTAATTGGAACTATTTTAAGGAGATTGTATCAAATGGTAGAATGGGAAAAGGCAGAGAAGTATCTCTCAATGTTCACAAAGCCGAATGATCATCCATATACACAGGTTTTGCTCTTCCTGATGCAAATGCAGACAGGTATACACTTATAGTATATAGAACTGAATTTATTGCTTGCATTAACCTTGTTATTTTGATGTAGACATGATGATTTTCGCTGTTTTAGTTCTGGAAAAATGTAAAATGTGGCTTACAGTAGCATTGGAATTTGATAAATATGGATTTGTTGCAAAAATTAACATTACAATGTAGTGATAGACTGATAATTTTCTCAATAACAATCTGTTTGACTGCTGAGAAACTAGAGAAAAAGAGAAGGAATTTTGAATCTTCTATCCTCTATTTTTCCTTTTTAATTAATGCTTACTAAGAAAGCACCCAAAATATATATATATATATACTCAGCTCATTAAATTGAGCTTTTGATCCTTCAAAACCGCACATAGAAGAAAAAAAAAAAAAAAGGAACACGGATAAAATGAGTTCTAAGCATGCGAATTTAGGATATGTGTTTTCTTTTCTTTCCTAATTGTGCTTAGCATTACTTCTTTGCAGGGATGACCATGCTGAGGCCGTGTACTTGGACAATTGGTGTGATGAGCTCAAAATATTACTGGAAAAGAATCCTATTTTTCAAAATAGACTCATGTTTCCTAATATGGATGCAACAAGATTCTTGGCACTTGTTAACCGAAGGTAAGACAAACATGAGATCTTATATATTATTCTTATAGGCAACTGAGACAGCTAATGGAACTGCTGTTCTTTTTATGCTGCAGTCTAAATTTGGGGAATGATCATCCTACCAAGTTGATGCCTAATTCTGACATGGATACCAACCACCTGGACAATGTTCTAAGACAACCATCCATATCTCAAGATCCATACCTTGATATTACCAGTTCCAAATGGTCATGACGTAAGTGATAATACATGCATGAACTGATATATGCACAAGACTTGTATAGTCAATGACTCTTTTTTCCTTTTTAAATATTTTTTTTTAGACTAGAAATAGCACCCACATGGCCAATGAAAATTTGGGGGGCGGCATAAAATCAATAGAGAAATATGCAATTTGGAAGTTGACAACAATCAAAGAACCATCTGAATGCCGCATAGAGATGCTCCCTGATGACTCAGTGGCAGGAAGGGTATGGGCCCATTTTGGTGCATGCACTTCTATTTCTACTTTAATTTTCTGTTCACTATACTTTTTGGTATGCTTCTAAATATATATTGTTGTAAAAAAGTGCAATATTTTGTTCTTCTTCTAGTGCTGCTCTGACATTTTGATACAGTATAGTGTCATCTTTATCTGTTGTTATGGCAATGAAGGTTATGTTCTCCAACTGAATAAATAAATGGAAAAAGGATGGAGCCTTATATAATAAATTTAATAGGATAGTGATTTTTCCTATGCATCGAAAGGGGAATTTACTTTTTTTCTAGGCTTATGAACATTGCTGAAGAACGCCTTCTTATGAACATTTCATTTACTGGTTCCCTGAATCTTTGCACCTTAACACATAGTTGGTTTTATTGTTGTTTTAACAAGTGTTCCCTTTAATTTTATCAGAATGATCAATTAACCTATGTTCACTTTATCCATCTAGTAGATGAAAGTGGCCTTTTCATCCTCTTAGTGAGGGGTTCTCTCTTTCCTCCGAGCCTCTCCTCCTTTCCCCCTTAATCATTCTTCCTCTGTCATAGCAATGATGCAGCATTACCTCTGTGCTCAAGCGTTTCTTTGAATGTAATCTTGGATTGTTATTAGGTGAGCAATATTACCTGAACAGTGACACATGTAAATCAATCTAGGATCCACCACTGTATAAACTTTGCATAGAATTTCCACTAGCCCAAGAATCAGCAGCATGAGGTTATCATGGTCCATTTGATTTATGACTTTCTTCCTGTAGCGTCCATCCTAGTAGGTTTTTTTTTTTTTTTTTTGGTTTGGTAAATTGGAAAATGATTTCCACGTAAGTTTCCTCATCAAGTTACAGGTGTTTTGCGGTAAATGAGTCTGAATGTTCATTTTCATTTTTGATTCGATAGACCTACAAAGAAATTGAATGGTAGGTACTTCACATACTGCTCTGGGAAGCGAAATGAAGATGGTGCTTCCATCCAAAAAAATAAAACATTAATAAAAGTGGAGACAATGCTATAACTTTAAGGTCAACCACAAATGTTGCCAAATATTAATCATATGTATTTGCATCTTGAGGTCTAATCCTGCAAAGTTCTTTGTGAATATTATTTTGGAGGGTTAGATTCTGATTGTGTATTTATGTTGGCGTTCTTGCAGCATAACTTTATGATACAATTGCTTTCCAGGGTTGTCAAACTATTAACTTTCTTTACTAGAGGTCTTCTATCTAATTATTATTTGATGCATAGTAAGAATTTAAAATTCAGATTGAATTGGTTTTACTTTCTGCATGATCGGTTTATATACTTTTCTGCCCCTGACCAATTTTATGGACCATGTTAGGTTGCTAGATTGATCTATTCACATTCTGGGGGTTCCATATTGGGATTAACAGACAATGCTGTGCATGAACTCTGGACAGCAAAGGTAGACTTGCTGTGTTATGAGTCCTCATTTTTCAGTTACTTCTTTTCAATGTCTATTAATTAGCCACTCATCCCTGTATATTGCTTCTCCTTCTGCAGGGAAATTCTATTGAATCACTGGTTTATCAACCTTCAAGTGACAAAGTAATGACCAATGAGATAATTTCACATCCTGGAAATGTTCCACCTTCTGTACTTACAAAAGATGATCTCATCTTTTCTCACTATCGGGAGGGATAATATCCATGTTAAGTGAAAATAAATTTAAGGTAAAGGACATGTTGCACACACACACATAGAAGAAGAAAATTAAAAACAAACATATTTGATTTTGCCTTTTCATTGTAATGCAGACATTTGCAAAAATTAAGGAGCCTCCATCACCTGCAGCTACATATCTTGTCATCATTCCCCTGAATGTTAAAGTCATTGCCCTGGGCCTTGAAGACTCGCAATAGAAATTTATTGTTATGACCCCCCTCAAGGTCATTCTTTGTTTGAGCTGAAGTTTGAATATTTTATGATATCACTTTTATCTTAAATCTGTTGAAATGTGACTAATGCTAACCTTGATGTCTCCACAGGTTAAAGCGAAGCTCAAAGGCCATCAAAGCCAAATAACATGCCTTGCCTTCTCTGATAAATTAAACGTGCTTGCATCATCCGGAGCTGAAGCCCAGGTCTGCTGTCCTTCTGTGTGCACATGTCTCACCAAAGTTGTTATCCGAAGTTCCTAACCATTTGGGCCGGGTTTTATTTTCTTATACCATTTTTGGCCATTTCAGCTTGTGGAAATTCATATAATCAGTTCAAGCATGATACACATCTTCTCATTATATCTATCATTATTCTTCTTGAGACATCTTTGAACACTTCCATTGGCTTATAACCAGACATTCTTGATTGGATTGCTGAGCTAGGCACTGTAGCAGTGGCCTTATTTGCAACTCAAATTTTGGATCGTGCTTAAATCTCTCTCTCTCATGCACACACTCACCATGGATCCACTTTTTTTTAACTTTTTCCTCTTGTTTGTTAATAGCAATGATCAGTGGTGGAAAGTAAGCAAAAAAGGCTTAATTCCCTTTTTTTTTTCTTTTTTTTTTTCACTTGTATCCATGTGGTGATTAATTTTGGGTCTCTGGAAACTTGTTACAGTAGCCTTTGTGTTGCTTTTACACCATCAGTATGAGGAAATTTGGAGTTACTTGACAAAATATTTTTGCTTAGTGACCTCCATTGTCTTTTCAGCTTTGTTCTTGATCACAGATGGATGGGAGAAACAGGCAAGTAGAGTCTTGCACACTTCAACTGGGGTTGAGCCAGACCCTCCCATAGTCAACCACATTGAGTTTCATAGAGATGGGATTCAGCTACTTACTGTCGATGAAAGGCAGATAGCGATATATGCAGCACCCAAGCTAGTAGACCTTAAGCAGGTGCTATGTACACTATGCATGGACCAGATTTTGTTTTGTACTACTAATAATGACATCTTATTTTGAAATTTGATTTTCTTACAGCTAGTCCGATAAGAATCAAGTCATCCAATCACATATGCTACGTACTCTTTCAATGGTCATTCACTATATGTGAGCTACTGAGCTTCAAAGATGGGAGTGTGGGTGTCTATATTGCTTCAACACTTGGATTAAAGTGTCTGATTAATCTAACTGCTTGTACACATCATGATCCAAGGTGATCAACAATATATAGATTGATGGATTTTTTTTGAAAAATTTTTTTGTCTCCATTTCTCTCTCCTAAATAAATAAAAAAAATAAAAAAAAATTATTTAACAGTCTTCAGGTTTATCCTCTTGTTATTGCGGCTAATCCATGTGAACCCAATCAGTTTGCAGTGGGGCTCACTAATGGCAGAGTCCATGTTCATGAGCCTTAAGGAGAATGGCGAACACCACCTCCACCTGAAGATGGCGAGTGGCATAGCATACCACGCAAGTTTCAATGGGAATCTGTACGCTTTAGGAATTGAGTTCAAGCCATATTGGTAGATTGTTGAAATGGCATTTTCATCACTTGATTGTTAACCATGGTATTTCCCATCACCATGCTTATCATGTAAACATAGAATAGCTGAATAGGTATAGGGAGAGGGGATGGGATTTGGACTGAATAGTGTTTCAACTCGGCGATATCGGTTTGGTGTACTCTGCAATTGTTTCTCATGTCTTCAATGGCATTCATTTCTGTTCTTTCACTCCTTTAAGGTGTGAGTTCTGATTTTTTTTGTATCTGGGTTCAATTCTTTGTATTAATGTCTGATGAACCTTGCTTCTCAAATATTGTTGTTAAGTTGCAAATTAAGAAGAAATCTTGTTCGCTCAAACTTGAACTCATCTAAATCACAAAATCTATGGTCCAAAGGTAGATGAATTATTTGGTCTGATCTCCCAAATTTCACAGGTATTTCAATCTTTTTTGTTTTTGTTTTTTGTTGTTTCTGTTCAGTCGGAGAGATTATATTTGCTTGCTACACGATCTAAATTAGCTTTCCAACTAAGCAGTGTTTCCTGAGACGGTTTAGCTCGTGAACCCAAAACAGGCTTAGGGCACAGTAGCCCTCTTCTTGGTGCTCCCTAGTAAATACTGGAAACATCTGTGAAGAAGAATGACTTCTTATGGCCAAACATAGCCAAAAGGGAGAAGGCAATTGCATGGGTGGGTGGATTTTTACCAAAAAAAACTCCAAAAATGAAAATCAAATAAAAATAACAAAGGGAAAAAATGAATTTGTTGAAGCTTGCTTTATGATCGAATTGTGAGATATATATCTTGTAAATATGTTTATTTTTATTAGGGTAGTTTAGTCTTTTGATATCTTAGGGCTAGCCTTGTATATATAATTGTAATCATCCTTTTTTAATTGTTGAATAAGAATTTCTCTTTGCAAAAGTCACATGGTATCAGAGCCATAGGGGCTGCCGCCACTTTCCTCTCGACCATTGCAATCTTCTCTTGAGTATTCATCGAAGCTCGCACACTTCCTTTTTTCTTTCGCATCAGCCGTGAAGCACAACACCATAGTAGCAGTTGTGAGTCTTCATTGCACCTGCAGAACCTTCTCTTTCGTACAGAAATTGCACCAGTCGAATCCTAGGGCTGGTTGATTATGAAGCATCCTTTCTTTTCGAGTATTGTTGTCCTTTCTTTCTACCAGTAGCCATTACACCAGAACCCATCCTTTGCAATCGCAGCCCAAATTGCAACGCCATAGCATCTCTTCCTCACAATCGTCGGCTGTCCTCCTAGACTTTTCTCACAGCAAGTCTCATAACCTTATTTCTCTTTATTGCACCAAAAAAAACAAAAAAAACAAAAAAAAATCAGAAGCTTGTATTGCACCCGATTGAAGTCTTTGTTTGATTAGTTGATTTGTGGACTCCTATTATATCGATTGCACATCATGGAAGATGATAAAATGCAGGCCATTAGCATTAGGTTGAATGGGGACAATTACTCCTATTGGTCTAATGTTATGAAAAATTTCTTGCTTGGTAAAGGACGTTGGGGGTATATTGCTGGCACTGAAATCTGTCATTCTGATCCTAAAGTTGATGGTTTTGATAAAGTAGTTGCAAAGTGGGAAATGGAGAATGCATAGGTTCTCACTTGGTTACGCAATTCTGTAGAGCTGAGTATTGGTCAAAATTTCTCTAAGTATAACACGACTAAGAAAGTTTGGGACTACTTGCAGGGTATGTATTTGGAGTCGAACTTTGCGAAACAATATGAATTGGAGATGTCTATTCGAGGGACATTTCAAAAGGACAAATCCATACAGGAATTCTATAATGAAATGACTAATTATTGGGATTAGTTGGCACTTATGGAGCCCATTGAATTGTATTGCTTGGATGTTTATATTAATTATCGGGAAAGGTAGAGGTTGACCCAATTTTTAATGGCCCTCCGTGATCAGTTTGAACCACTTCGTGGAGTAATTCTTCATTGTGTCCCCTCACCCAAGGTTGATGCCGCGGTCCGAGAACTTATAGCTGAGGAAACCTGCTTTAAAATTACTCATTTTGCTCCACCTTCTCAGTCAGTGTTTACTGCCTCCTCCGCTCAGCCTCCACTATTGCCTACTCCTTCTGTGCATCTTACTCAGCTTACTGGGAAGCCCAAACCTCGTGTTGGTGTTGATGAGTGCAGCTTTTGTCGGTAGAAAGGACACTGGAAGTACACGTGTCCTAAACTTGCAACACACAATAGACGATCCTTCTCTCAGTCTGCTCCTTGGGTACCTTCCTAGCCTACTTATCATCCTTCATCAGCTCTTGCTGCCCCTACTTCTAGTAGTGTACCACCTTCTACTTTACCGTCTATAATTGAGCAGCTACAGTCCCTCATTGCATCTTCTTTTTGGAATCAGTCTCAAGCTTCTGCCATGTCAACCATTTACTCAGGTTTGCATTCTTCTTCTTCAGGTATTTCTCCCACCTCTTGGATATTTGATTCCGATTCTTCACATCATATACACCTAATTTGTCTTCACTAAGTAATTGTGTTTCTCCCTCTTCCCCTATTACAATTGTTACTGCTAATGGTTCTCCTATGCATATTGCATCTATTGGCTCTGTTCTTCCCTCTTCATCTTCTTCTTTATCTATGCCCAATGTATTTTATGTCCCTCAATTGTCTCTTAGTTTATTGTCTATTAGTCAACTCTCTGATTCAAGATTTGATGTTTTGTTTTCTTCTTCTAACTGTGTGGTTTAGGATCAGATGTCCAAGAAGCAGATTGGGACCGGGTGTAGAGTTGGTGATTTGTATGTCTTAGAGAGCTTGTAGATTCTTGTGGAGAGTAGTTCGTCCGCATTGTCTTCTTTTTGTTTAGATCAGAAGTCTTCCTTGTTTTATCTTTGGCATTCTAGATTAGGTCATTTGTCGAGTGAAAGATTGAAAGGTCTTGTTTCATCTGGTCATTTAGGAAATGTTTCTTTGAGTGATATCTCAAATTGCAGTGGATGTAAACTTACCAAGATGTCTACTTTACCTTTTAATAAAAGTTTGTCTGTTTCTCTTTCTCCATTTTCTCTAGTGCATACTGATGTGTGGGGACCTTCTCTAGTTGCCACTAAAAGTGGATCATTATATTATGTTTCTTTTATTGATGATTATAGTCGGTTTTGTTGGGTGTATCTCATGACATACCAATCAGATTTCTTTCGCATATATCATGATTTCCATTTTATGATTCAAACCTAATTTTCTACCACCATTAAAGTTCTATGTTTTGATTTGGGTGGTGAGTATGGTTTGACAAAGTTTACTGAATTCTTGAATGCCTCTGGTATTATACATCAGTCCTCTTGTTCAGGCACTTCTGAACAGAATGGTGTTGCTAAAAGGAAACATAGGCACATCCTTGAAACCGCTTGATTTCTTCTTCTTTCTTCATCTGTTCCTTCTGTCTTCTAGGGTGAAGCTGTTCTTACTGCTATTTACCTTCTTAATCGTATGCCCACTCTTCTTCTTTTTGGGGTTTGTCCTTATGAAAAGTTGTTTGGTCAGCCACCTTTATTCCCTTTTGCGAGTCTTTAGTTTTGTTTGTTTTGTTCTTCTCCCTAAAAAGGACCGTAATAAGCTTAGTGCTTGGTCTGCTTTGTGTGTCTTTTTGGGGTATGGCATTCATCAGAAAGGGTATCGGTGTTATGATCCTATTTCTAAAAACTTATATGTGTCTCATCATGTTGTCTTCCTTGAACGTATCCCTTACTTTACTATTCCCTCTAGAATTGCACCTGTCTCTAAAGAGGATTTAGTTTACCTTAATGCTTTTCCTGTTGATGAGTCTTTTGAGGGGTTTGTTTCTAATCTTGATATCCCTTCTCTACCTCTTGTAGATCATGTTTCTTCTGCGTCTAATCCTTCCACAGTTCCTTCTTTTCCCTTGGTTTACTCTCGTAGGAAGATACAGCCTCCTCAGCCTATTTGCACCAACTCTGATGTTCCTAGCTCTGATTCTTTGGGCGCACCCCTTCCTAAATGGCGGTATCCTTTGCGTACACGTACTCCTTTTGTAAGACTTCATTTCTCTAATACTTGTTTTTCTTCTTCTTATCGTACTTTTCTTTCTTCTATTCATTCTTATTTTGAACCTCATTCTTATAAAGAAGCTTATACTGATCCCCATTGGATTGCTGCAATGCAAGAAGAATTAACTGTTCTTAATAAGACTGGTACTTAGGAGTTGGTTTCATTACTTGCAGGAAAGAATCTTATTAGTTGCAAATGGGTTTATAAGGTGAAGACCAACTCAGATAGATCACTTGAACGCTACAAAGCTTGACTTGTGGCCAAAGGTTTTTCATAGGAATATGGGGTTGATTATAAGGAGACATTTACTCCTATTGCTAAGATGACTACTGTTCACACTTTGATCTCTGTTGCTTCAGTTCCTCAATGGCCACTCTTTCAGCTTGATGTTAAAAATGCATTTCTCAATGGCTATCTTACTAAAGAAGTTTATATGCGACCTCCTCTGGGTCTTACTCATCCCCTCGACCGTGTTTGTCGTTTGCGTCTTGCTCTTTATTGTTTAAAGCAATCTCCCCGTGCCTGGTATGAGCGATTTCAACTAGCAGTTACTCAGATTGGTTTTCACTCAAGTGCTCATGACTCAGCTCTATTCTTTTGTACTACCTCTCAGGGTTTGGTTATTCTTCTTTTGTATGTGGATGACATAATTATTACTAATTCTGATTTTGTTGTTATTGATGAGGTGAAGCGATATCTTTTCTTGGAATTTGAGATGAAGGATTTGGGGCCTTTGCGGTATTTTCTAGGTATTAAGGTTACTTCTTCACCTACGGGTTACCTTTTATCGCAGTCTAAGTATGCAAATGAGCTTATCCATCGTGCTCGGCTTACAAATGATAAAGTTGTGGATACGCCTATTGAGTTACATGCTAAATTCTCTACTTCTGATGGTGTTCCATTGGATGATCCTACGATGTATCGTGAGCTTGTTGGTTGTTTGGTTTATCTCACTGTCACACGTCTCGATATTACTTATGTTATTCATGTTGTCAGTCAGTTTGTCTCTACACCTCGTACTACTCATTGGGTTGCTTTGTTACGTATTTTGTGCTATGTACATTGTACACTTTTCCAGAGTTTACTCTTGTCCTCTACCTCTACTCTGACTTTAAGAGCTTATGCAAATGCTGATTGGGCTGGTGATGTTAATGATTGTAAGTCTACTACTGGCTTTTGTGTTTTTCTTGGAGATTCTCTTCTCTCTTGGAAAAGCAAGAAGCAAATCTGTTGTTGCTTGCTCGACAACTGAGGCAGAATATCGTGCTATGGTTCATGCTACAGCTGAGATTGTTTGGCTTCACTGGCTTTTGTCTGATTTGGGTGTTACCCTCTCTTCTCCCACCGACTCCTTTTTACTGTGACAATAAAAGTGCCATTCAGATTGCCCACAACTCTGTATTTCATAAGTGTACCAAGCATATTGAGATTGATTATCACTTTGTTCGCCAGCATCTTTAGCTTGGCACTATTGATCTGCCCTTTATTTCCTCTATTGCCCAGATTACTGATTTCTTTACTAAGATTCATACGTCTACCCGTTTTACTTCTCTGGTTAGCAAACTCTCGATGCTCTCCGGGTTCGCATCATGAGTTTGAGGGGAGGTGTGAGATGTATATCTTGTAAATATGTTTATTTTTATTAGGCTAGTTTAGTCTTTTGATATCTTAGGGCTAACCTTGTATATATAATTGTAATCATCCTTTTTTAATTATTGAATAAGAATTTCTCTTTGCAAAAGTCACACGAATCACTGTCCACCACGAAACATCGGTTTCATGACATTATCCCTCAAAATGCAATCTAAACACAACCTTATATAATCTCATCCATGAACTAGGACCATTGATTTAGGCATTTTTATGCTCACTAAAGGATATTGATATAACTAAGCGAAAAGGGAAGGGGGACAAAAAAAAAAAAATCAAACAGTATTGTTTGTATTAAGGCATATATGGGAACAAGCTAATACATTGTATTAAACTTCTCTATTACATAGCATTATCATGATAAGATGTCGTAAATTTCTTGGTTCATAGAAGATCCAGGTAGGTGTTACCTGCTTTGGATTACCCAATTTATAACGATATACCCTACTTACATGTGTTTTTGGTTATACTGTTATAGGCACAAAGACTTGTAATGATAAGGCACTCTACTTGTCAACACTCACCACATATAAAAATCACTACTAATTTGGACAATCCAACATCTCTCCAAGCTCTTCCTTGATCACATTCATCTTATCAAAATCCTTCTAGGTCTTATTGTGATTCTTAATTCCTATTGTTCTCATCTAAGGTCTAAAGCATTAATTTTTAACCTTGAATGAAACAGGTGAGGTATGTGGTAAGCAACAAACAGAGCTTGATTGAGCTTTAATATTTGAAATAGAGAGAGGGAGAGAGATGGCAAAATTAGGACACGTGGTAAGCAACAAACATGTCAATCTTAGATGCTACACACGGGATGGCTCTGCTAGGGTTTTTGTCGTTTTCCTCTTAGGCTTTAAGAGTTTATGGCTGCCTTTAATGCCATATCCACTTTAAATATTCAACAACATGTCAATCCATAGACACCTCTGGATTTCCACAGTTCGAGAGATTATTGTGGCTTCTCAAAGCTTTCATCTCCCATGACTTTTCCTATTAAACCTTTTTTTGCTTCGTCCTGCGCAAAGCTAATAATCCTCTTCCCCCTTTAGATCTCTCTTCATACTCAGTCCCTGTCCCTCAAGTTAAAGGTAATATGGTGGTAGTAACCCTAGATGAAGAAGTTTATCGCCAATGCTTGGATGACCGTCGTAGCAATCTTATTAGTCGTGTTCTTATGCCAAAAGTTTCCAAACCCCTGAAACTTGAAGATTTGCAAACTAAATTAACTTCTATTTGGTGCCCTAAGGGTGATTGGTATTTTTTTCCATTAGGCAGAGGATATTTTAATATCCATTTTGGTACTATAGAAGAGATGCAACATATTTCAGCTTCTGGTTCTTGCAATTTGGATCCAAGTATCCTTCGTTTATCTCTTTGGATTCCTAATTTTAATCCTGACGATTAGAGAAACACTCATGCTCAGATCTGGGTTAGGATTTATAGATTAAGCCAAGAATATTGGCATTATAAATAGTTAACCTCAATTTCCAGAGGTGTTGGGATTCCTCTTCGCATCGATGATGCCACTAAGCTTCATAAGTTTGGTTACTATGCACGAGTTCTTATTGATGTGGATCTCTCCAATCCTCTTCCAGAGGTTCTATAGGTGGAGAGAAAGGACCATGGATTTAATGTTGAACTGTTTTATGAAAATCTTCCTCACTTTTGTGCCTGTTGCAAGTCTATTGGGCATTCAGCTATTAATTGCAGATTGGTAGGAAAATCTAGTACTAATCACAATAAGCCTCATGAAGGTGCTTAGATTGCGTCTCGTGGTAGATCTATTTCTAGGAAGCATAAGCTGCTGGTTGGGGTTCATATAGATAAAGAAGTTAGGATTAACATTGCTCTTGAAGATGTGCAACGGACTAATGATGGAGTGATTCTTGATTCCTCTACTGTTGGGGTTGATGTTCAGGAAAATAATGTGTAGCCATCCTCTAATGATGGAGGGATTGATACCTCTAATGATGTGTAGCAAACTAATGATAGAGTGAAATATCTTGGCACTTCTAATGGTGGACTTGATGTTGTCACACCCCATTTTTGTCACCCTAGTTAGAGGTCATCATTTCATGTAGGTTTTTATTTTATTTTTGAGTCTAGGCATTTGTATTAGGTTTTTAAGACATTAAGGATCATGCATATGAATTTTGGTTCGATTTGGAGGAAGTTTCAATAGTCAATTAGAGATTTTGTGACTTTAAGGGCATTGTTGTCTTTTAAGTCGTATCTTTTCCATTTGACATTGAAATGATCTCCAAGTTGTCAATTGGAGTTCACATGGATATATAAAGTCTATATATAGGTTCAATTTGATGAATTAATGGTTTAGGATCAATTCGGCTCATAACGGTTCAAGTTGGCTAAAATACCCTTTCTTGGTTTGCTCAAATCGACTCATGTGACTCACTCAATTTTCTCTTATTCAACTTCAATTGGGCTTTATTTATATCATAAACATGTTATAAAAGGTTGAATTTTGATTTAGAAAGCATTTGGCTCAACCTTGTGTACAAACCCTAGCTTTGCGAAGGTGGTGCACAACGGTTAGCCGCCTTTGTAAAACTTAACCATGCACCCATGGTCAAGGATTTTTGTCCTCAAATGTATAAAAATGTGTTCCTTTTCAAAGCATGGTCGTTTTGGCTTTTATTTCATCAAAATCGAACTTAATTTGACTCCTGTAGGACTCCCGAAGTGATTAGAAGTCAAAACCGAGGCGAACTAAAGGATGGCCTCGGGTGACCGTCCGGGGCTAGACGGTCAGCCGTCCAAGCCCAGACAGCTAACTATACGGGGCTGGACGGTCACCCGAGGACTTCATCTTCAATTGGGTTTCTGACTCCTTCTTCCCTCCTTTGACTGATTCCTCCGCCCTTGCAAGTTGTTTTCTCCTAGGATTGTGTAAATTTGAGTTGTTTGAGCACCAAGAGAGTCTCTAATAGCCCTAGGATCATTATCTAATGAATTAATCCTAGCCATTGGTTCATGAGGTCAGTCCTCTATTGTAAATCCCAGAAATTGGGCCCACAAGGATTTGATAAAAAGAAAAGATTCTAGTTGTTAGGATTATGCCCTAGAGCCAATCATGGAGATGATTGTTTAGGGATTAGGAACAATCAATTGATTTCATTTATATATGTCACATTTATTATTAATTTAATAAAAGGGCTTATTCTATTATGTTTATATGCATCATTTATATTTACATAATATGTCCATGGAGTTAGAGTTGAGAATATGAAATTACAAAGGATTGTAATTTTGAGACTGTAAATATATCTCTATACTAAACTCCTAAATCATTCCTAGTTGAAGGTTTACTATGATGGACAGTAATGAACCATAGGACTAGCACTTGTTAGGTTGACTCTATAGGAGGATAGCTAGTCTCAAGCTATTTGTGTGGAGACACTACAACCAACAAGTGGGTGCCTATTATAAGAATAGGTACACTGAATGTGACCAAAGATATGAGATAAACTGAATGGAGTTTTAACCTACCTATCAATCAGTTTCTCATTGTTATAGTGGTACAAGTAATCCTTAGACCTGAGACACCATGGTTGTCTTATACATGTAGCTTTAGAAGTTTGATAACACTAAGTGCAGATCCTATTCAGGGGTCTGTAAGGGTGTTCATTGGCCCTACTGCTATGTGTGTGAAGGCATGTGAGTGATCAACAAGGAATCCATCACTCTCAGGAAAAAGAGAGTGAATGTCTCATACAGCATTCATTGAATATAACTCATTAAATCTATGGGCCCATGGTAGAATGAATATGGAAAGGAGTTTCTATAAGTTCATCATTGAGTTGATATTAATGAATGAGTATAAAGTAATTGAACTAGGGACTTGACAGACTTCCATATCCTATTAGTTCAATTGGAGACATTGTGTTGATGGAAGGATGGAATTGTAACCTGTAAACTATAACAGAAGGGTTCTTTGTAAATGACTATTCACCTCATTAAGGACCACACCATGAGCCATATGCTAGGTGTTACTCATGGTTAGTAGAAGCCCTAATTGATATAAATGAGTTATAATCAATTAGGGAATTGAAAGGAGTTTCAATTAGACCCTTAATGGAAAGTGTTCCATTGTGCACAACTTGTGCTGTTCCTACTACTTGATGATGTGAACCCAATGGGTCACACATTGATCATGCTAAGAGAGCTTGATTGTCTATGAGAGAAAGGGTATAAGTGATTAAAGAAAAGTTCTTTAAGGGGCTAATTTGTATTTGATGCAAACTAATGGGCTAATTGTGTAATTAAGAGTAATTACACAAATTAGATTAGGGTTTGGAATCCCCCCTTGGCCGGCCCTATTAGTGGGCTATATAATGCCCACTATAAGGTAATGACATCATCACAATCACTCCTCCCCAAGGGCTAGCTGAAAATTACAGCTCTCCCTCTCTCTCTTTCTTTATTCTCCACCTCTAGCAACAACAAGGAAGAGGAAGGAAAGGACTTTAAGCTCAAGCTAGGTGTGGATACCGTTGGAGGCAGCACACTTGGGCTGCTCATTCACCGCTGTCCGGAGACAAAGCTTGGAGCAAAAAGGAGAAGACAAAGCTTGGAGCATAAAGGAGAAGACATTAATCAACTGTAAGTAATCCCAACTCTCTTGGTAGTTAGGGTTTATGTTTTTGTATTATGCATAATCGGATTCATGGGTTTGGGAATTGTAGGAAAATTTTAATTCCGCCCTTTGTAGTTTTCCTCCCTAGTTAGATTCCCAACACTAGTTTGAAAAAGAAGAAAGAAAAGGAGTCGCCACCTCATTTTTTAAAGGAAACAAGGCAAAACCCTAAAAATAGTTTGTTTTAAGAAAACAATTTGAATGACTCTATGTTTAAAAAGGAAAAGCAAAAACAAGTCTTTTGGAAACCAAAGAAACTAGGGATTCGGAGGCTAAGTTATGACATGGGAAGGTTCTAGGCAAAGCCTATAGGCACCCATGTCACCTTTTCGGTCTCTCAGTTTATTTGGGCTAAATTAAAGTCTTTTCAACACAAATATCATCATATATCATCACAAGACAGCATGCATATCATATATTCCATCCATCTGTGAACCACGGGTTTCGATCCAGGGGAGGAAGGAAGGAGAACCCTTCTTTTAAAAAGACTTGTAGAGATTTAAATTAATAAAAATCTGGTTTTTAAAAGGTTCACAAAAACATATCAAACAAGGAGTCGCCACCTCATTTTTTAAGGAAAAAAGGAAAACCTTTCAAAATAGTTTTTAAAAAGAAACCTTTGAAAACAAACCACATGACTCCGATCAAGGAAAAACAGGTCTATCAAAACAAGAGAGGATTCGGAGACTAAGTTACGATGTGGGAAGGTTCTAGGAAACATCCTATAGGCACACACATCGCCCCAAAATGGGTCTCTGAATTTATATGGGCTATTTCAATCACTTCCTAATTAGTCACCATGCATATGCAAAGAATCATCCATAAATAATCCACATTCATCCATGAACATCCATAAAGCAAGTAAACATCCATAAAGCATGTAAACATCCATGAACAAGTATGAGAGATATGAAAAGCAAGTAAGAGATAGAGAGAATGAACAAACAAATCCATCCTATCCACTAGCAAATATGTGATGGATAAATGAGCAAGCAAACAAATCCATCCTATCCACTAACAAATATGTGATGGATAAATGTATAAGCATGGGTCCATCCTATCCACTAACATATATGTGATGGACAAATGGGTAGAGAGAAAGAGAAAGAAAGAAAAAGAAAACCTAGGATACTTAGTATCCTAGGGCGGACTTGAACATCAAATGAGCGCCTACGTACCTTACATACAAAGATGTAAGGATCAAAGTCCACGTAGTTCGATTGAGAAGGGGTTACTCCCTTTACAATGAACTATAAACCCTAAGTTTCCATTAAAAGAAAAGAAGAGTTTGAAAAAGAAGAAGAGTTTCCAAAAAAGGAATTTGAGAAAAGATAGAAGTTGAAAAGAGATAGAACTCTTATCTAAAAAGTAGTTTGAGAAAAGTAGAATTCTAAAAGAGATAGAACTCTAATTAAAACAGAATTTTAGTGAAAGTAGAGTTCTAAAAGGGATAGAACTCTAATTAAAACAGAATTTTGAGAGAGTTGGAAACTTAGGACTTCTAATTCAAAGTAAAGACAATAATCCGAGGAGGAGAAGAGAACAATTCATACACAACTTACCATAAACCACTTACCATATGCAAATTATCTCGAAACATCGAGAAAACACCAATTAATCACCCCATGTATTCTATAGGGCAATTATTAAGCTCAAACCATTCATATTCATGCTCAAATCATCATTAGAAGACCTAATTCAAATCTGGACAGAATACTAAATATGCATATAATGACCTAACACTCATGCAAATCATCCCGAAACATCAAGAAATCACCAATTAATCACCCTATGTATTCTATAAGGCAATTATTAAGCTTAAATCATTCATATTCATGCTCAAATCATCATTAGAAGACCTAAATCAAATCTGGACAGGATACTAAACAGGCATATAATGACCCTAAAACTCATGCAAATAACAAGAATCAAAAGAAAAACTCAATCCTATATGCTCTTATATGCTCCTATATGCTCTAAACACCCTAACATGCACAAAAACTATCAAAAGCATGCTAAATAGGCATTACCATGATGAAAATATCATATGACAATCCTAAAAATGAAAAGAAAATCTACCATGATGCCTTAGGTAAGTACTTTATGTAAGAATGTGAAATAATCATCCTTACGGCGAGCTTTCTTAAGTAAAATTATCCGGAGATAATTTTACGTAGAAATTACTCCGTATGAATGGTTTCTTCACATATCCTACGTAAAATATATACCTAAGAATGCAAAGAAACTCACAGCGCACTTAAACACACTCTAGAAAGCACCTATGCACAACCTCACCCTCTAAGGACGATAATTATCCTCGAAAAGGATAATCATCCATACACCTATGAAGACGAGGCTTACACAGCAAGTGTCCTATACAAAAGATGCTTAAAATCATGCATATAATTGAACCATGAAGAGAAAACGGCCTAAACACATCAATTGATTTTTTATGCAAAACGTACCTCTATCCTTAAGAAAGAAACTATCCTAACAGCAAACAATTCGCAATCCTAATCCACTAACATGCATTCTCATAATTTTTGAATCATATACACTCTAAAATATAGAGTATATATGATTCCTAAATCAATTCTAAGCCATAGTTATGCAGAGAATGGAGTAGAAGAAGAAGGAATTGTAAAAGAAAGCAAAGGAGACTTACAATGAAGCAAGGGTCTTCGCTGCGTTCTTCCTTCTCTTTGGCTTGGTTCCCTTCTAGTTCCTCTTCAAAAATTGCAGTAGAAAGCCTTCTCCAAGTGATATGAGTGTGTTCAAACTCGTGGTCCCTCTCTCTCTTATGAATATGAAGTGTCAAATAAGCCAAAAGTCCCTTATGCTGATGAATGAGCCTCTATTTATAACCAACCAACCATATGAACCAATGGTTGAGATTAATTCACTATAAAAACAATCTAGGGCTATAATTAAGTCCCATGAATGTTAAACAACTCAAAACCACCTCCCAATAGGCTTAGAGGTCTTTTAGAAGGCAGAAAATCGGAGTGGTAGAGTCCCATTTCGTCAAAAACTCAAAAAGAGAAAAATCAGGATGGGACTCTCGGGTGACCGGTTGGCCCCAACCGGTCCAACCGGTTGGTGAACCGGTCCAACCGGTTGGGCCCAACCGGTCACCCGAGAAGAATCCAAAAATTTTGGAATTCTAGCTCGGTTTGGACTCCGAACTTCAAACGGACACAAATTCTTCATTTTAACTCCGATTTGAGTGATTCAAAAGCCAAAATTTCAAGGATTCAGTGTAGAATAAGCCTAGAATATTCTTGAATCAAGAATCCCTAACCACATCAAGTGGCTGGGTTTTCATGAGGCGATTACCCGAAAAAAAGGTCAATTAAGCATAGGGTAATGTGGTGAACCAATCCCAAACCTATCAATAAATTAAATTGGCACTTCAATTAGACTCATTTCATCATTCTAAGGTCAATGGAACACTCCGGAACAAATTTGGAAGTCAATTGGAAAATATACGAAGTAAAAGACGAAATTGCCCTCCAAGTCGCAAAAGTTCTAATTAGCTATCCAAACCTATCTGGAATTGAACCAAATTTGACACACATATCCAAAATGACCCTAGAAACTAAATGCAAGTGATGGGACTCAACAAAGAGACAAAAATATGCATGCAATGATGAGCTATTCTCCTAAGGCTTAAAAGGGCAAAAGTGTCCTTTAAGGCTTAAGGACTCCTAGATGCTTCTAAACCTAACCAAATGCTATCATGAACTCATGGGGATGAAAATGGGGTGTCTACACCATCCAAGCACAATCAAGCAAATAAAAATAAAACAGAAAATAAAGAAAAGAGAAAAGAAACTTAGGATACTGGGATCCTAGAACGGACTTGAGCCTCAAAAAGAACACCTACGTACCATGCAATGAAATTCATGGATTAAAGTTCACGTAGTTCGATGAGAATAGGGTTAAATCCTAATATAAACCTATAGTAAAAACCCTAGGCTTCCTTATTTGAAAGAGAGAATAAACCAAGTTTGAATTTAAGAAAAATTCCACAAGATAGGAAATTTAATAAAAAACTAGAATTTTATTTATGAAGGAAACCCTTGATAGTTACCATAAACTCATATTAAAAATTAACCCTAGGGAGAGAGAAGAGAAAGGATAAGAAAGAAAGAAGTGAATTGGGGTACTTCCACACCCACTTACCTGAGCGTAATAGCTCCAAACATTAGCAATTTCAAGCAAGAGCAGCCCTATTTACAATAGGATAATTACCACACCTATTTGCACCTTACACGTGCTCAAAACCATGCAAACACAACAATATGCAAATTTGGACAAAATAGTATTATGGCCTAAATTCATCCACTAATCATGCTATCAGTAGAAATAGTGAACAAACATAAGCTCTAATGCAATCCTAGAACCATATCATGCATAAAAAAACCCTAGAAATCCACTAACATGCATGCAAAAAATATCATAGTTATTCTATATGCAAAACATATACAGCAACTATGAAGAAAAACCAATAAAAAAACCTTACTTTAACATGCTGTATGAAATTAACCTAAAACAATCACAATAAGAACCCTAAACTCACAAACATGCTTAAAAACACATAAGAGAACCTGTAAAACATACTAAACTCATATTAAACAGAACTCAAATCATGCATATTAACTAACCAAAGCCATAAAACATGATAAAAATCCTAACTTTAACATGCAATGACACTATTCTAAAACAAGGACAACGGAAGCCCTAAACTCACACTCATGCTTAAAAACCTATAGAACAGCCCTAAAGCATGCTATAATAAACATGAACAGCATTTAAATCATGCATATTAACTAAATAAAGTGATAACACATGATAAAAAAGCTACCTTTAACATACAATAAGCCTATTCTATAAGAAACTCATATTTAGCATTAACAAGGAGGGAGGTTACCTTAGGAGAAGCTTCCTTGCTGCTGTAGAGACTCTCCTCTTTGACTTGTGGATGACTTGAATCAATGTTCTTCAAGGCTACAACAAGAACTCCAGTTCTCCTTCAACTCTCTCTCTCTTATTCTCTCTCACAAACTCAATTTTAATGCATAAAGTGGCTCCCTTTGTGCTAAAGCATAGGGGGTATTTATAGAGTTCACTTATGATTAACCAATGGCTGGAATTAAAACCCTAGGAATTAATCCAAGGGTTATTAGAGACTCCCTTGGTGTTTAAGTAACTCAAAAGTTACCAAAAATTAGAAGGAAACACGCCCAAAAGAGCTCAAGTACGTCAAAATAGGTAAGAGTCCGCTTCAGCAAAGAAATAGCAAAAATATAGGAAAGTGGCCTTGGGTGACCCCCCAAGGCTGGGTAGCTAGCCACCTGGGCCCAGGCAGCTACCCGCCCAAGCTTGGGTGGTCGCCCGAGCCCACTTCAGCTTCCTCCATCTTTTGGACTCTCTTTCCTTCTAGGAGTGTTTCAGGGGTCAAATCAACTGCGATTTTGATGAAACAAAAGCCAAAACGACCGTGTTTTGATGAGGAATACATTTTTGAACATTTTACGATGAAAACCACTAACCATGGGAGCATGGTTAGGTTTGACAAAGGCGGTTAATCGCTATGTTCTACCTTTGCAAAGCATAAGGTATGCACATAGGATCAAACCAAATGCTTTCTATATCAAAATTAAACTTTCTAAAACACTTTTGGGGATAAAATGGTGACTAATTAAAGTCAATTTGAAAAGATTTGATTGGTAATTGTGAGTCAATTTAAGCTAACCCAAGGGAGGGTCAATTAACCAACTTGAACTACATCGAGCCATTTTAATCCTGAGCCATTGATTCATCAAATTGAATCTAGAAATACCTCAAATGCATCCATATGAACTCCAATTGACAATTTGGAGATCATTTCAAGGTCAAATGAAAAGTTTGTGACTTAAAAGACGATTATGCCCCTTAAGTCATAAAAGCTCTTATTATCCCTCAATATCAACTCCGAATTGAACCAAAATTCATATCCATTGTCCTTGTGACCCTAAAAAACTAATGCAAGTGACTAGACTCAAAAACAAAACAAAAACATGCATGAAATGATAAGCCCTAGTAAGGTGGTACAAAAATGGGGTGTGACATCTATATAAAGAACATGATATTCAGCACATAGGGGGGCTACAAGTGCACTTTATACTTAAAGAGAGAGGGAGCCACGAGTTGGGAGAGCTAAAGAACATCAAGGGGTGGCTTTTCAACCCTAGAAAAGCAAGAGAAGAGTTATTTTGAAGGCAAGAGAAGTTCTACAAGAGTTAAACACACTTTTAATTACTGAAGTGAAGCTTCTCTCTTTCTTCTTCTCCTTCTTTCTTTATGATAATTCTAGTGCATGTAGTAGCTCTACCTATTAATGGAATTCAATGCTTTAGTGATGTTATGTGAATGATTTTAGGATGATTCATGGTTTAATATGCTTGATATTCCTTAGTTTATTAGGGTTTTGAAAGCATTATTTTTTTCTATCCTTTTAAATCACGCATGTTTCATGTAGCATACTTGCTGTGATAATTGTCATGAATTGATGTTTCTGTTAGTTAATATATATGATATGAATGATATTCATGATAGTTTGAGCATGATTTAGAGTCATTTCATAGGTTGTTATGCATAGTTGTGAAATTAGGGTTTCCGTAACCCTAATTTCATGCAAGTTTCATACAGCATGTTAGAATAGGTTTTCTTTTTGGTTCTTCTTCATGGTTGTTATATATATGATATATATAGAATAACTATGGTATTTTTTGCATGCATGTAGTGGATTTTTAGGGTTTTTATGCATGACATGAGATTAGGGTTGCATTAGGGTTTCTACTTATTCACTATTTTGTGTTGTTAGCATGATTAGTGGATGATTTAGGCCTTAATACTATTCTGTCTAGATTGTTATTTTGTTCTTTTTGACTGGTTTTGAGCACGTGTAAGGGTGTAAATAGGTATGATAATCGCCCCATTGCAAATAGGGCTGTTATTGCTTAAGCTTGCTAATACTTGGAGTAATTGCACAAGGTAAGTGGGTTTGAAGGTGCCCTAATTCACCTTTTTCTTCCTTATCCTTTCTCTTCTCCCTTTTTAGGGTTATTTCTTAATATGAACATATGGTCTTAATCAAAGATTTCCTTAATTAATAAAATACTGATTTTCCATCAAAGTTTCCATCCCATGGAAGTTGTTTAATTTCAAACTTGGTTTATTCATCAAATTCTCTTTTAAATAAGGAAACCTAGGGTTTTTACCATGAGTCTGTATTAGGATTTAACCCTATTCTTTTCGAACTACATGGACTTTGATCCATGTATTTCCATGCATGGTATGTAGGCACTCACTTCGAGGTTCAAGTCTGCCCTAGGATACTAAGTATCCTGCGTTTTCTTTTTCTTTTGTTCTTTTGTCCATCACATATGATTGCTAGAGGAATAGGATGGATTTGCGATTGATATGCATGCTGTCTTTTATTGATTGATATTGATTTGCATGTGATTAAGTTATTAAATTAGCCCAATCAAATTAAGAGACCAACTCGAGCGATGTGGGTGCCTATGGGCTTAGCCCAGAACCTTCCCACGTTGTAACTTAGCCCTCGAATTCATTTTCTGGCTTTAAAGACTTTGCCTTTCCTTTCAAAATGGATTCATGAGGTTTTTGGAAATAAAACATTTTTAGGGTTTTCCTCTTTTCCTTAAAAAATGAGGTGGCGACTCCCTTCGTTTGTTGTCTTTCACCCATATTTTACCAAACCCTTGTGAGCAATTTTTCGTGGGTTCACAGATGTTCATAATAATAAGGTCCTTTCCTCTTCAGTTAGTAATATTAATTTGGAAAGTCCCATTGTTAATAGTGATGCTTCAGGTTCTGGTGGTAACTCAAAGTCTTAGTGTGATATGGTGGATTTCGATCAAATACTGCCTTTCTCTCCTATTAGAGCTATTGTGCCTAATATGTCTTCCCCTGTTTCGGTCCCAATTGTTATAGCCAACAAAGGGAAATCAATTGCTACTTCTTTGGCTCCTCCTATACCTTTCATAGGTACCTATGTTACTATAGGTATGGATAATCAGGGTACTTCAAGTAATGCTTCTAGTTCAACACCTAGTTTTTCTAATCAGGTTACTCTCAATGTTGCTAGTATTGGTTTAGCTAGCTCCCCTATTCTTGATATTTTAGCTTCTACTGAGGAATCCCTAAAACGTCCCTTTCAACATTTTTTTACAAAATCTTAGAAAAAGTAGTTAAAGAGGCAAAAAAATTTACTCAGAAAAGAAGGTCACCCCACTACGGGCAGATCATCTAAGCTTGTTGATTGATGAAGGTTGTCTTCTGGAATGTGAAGGGATTAGCAAATGCCCTAACCAGAAGAGTTATTAAAAGAATTTGTCACAGGTTACATCCTGATGTTATATGTTTTGCTGAGCCTAAAACAACCATTTCTAATATTTCTCCTTCTTTTTGGCATGCTATAAGCCTGCATTTAGTTGCTGTTAACAATAGAAATGATGCGCTACCTTCCCTTTGGGTTTTCTCTGTTCATAATGTTGCTCTTATTACTCATGTGATTACTTCCACTAATCAGCAAGTTACTTTATAGTTTTCTTTTAGTAGCACAGTCTGCTATCATTCTTTTGTCTATGCTGCTACTACTTATCAAGGTAGAAGGGCTTTATGGCAAGATATCTCTGTTATTGGATCTTCTTGGTTTGGCCCTTGGCTTCTTATGGGTAATTTTAATGCAGTTCTTGGTGCACATGAAAAAGTTGGAGGTTCTCTTCCTTCTCAGTTATCCTTTGATGATTATAGACATTTTTCTAATTCCTATAATTTGGTTATAATGTCTACTTTGGGTTCTCCATACACTTGGACCAATGGCAGGGGTGTTAAACAACATATTAAGATACGGCTTGATAGAAGCACTACAACAAAAACACTCTATTGCAACGAAAGTTATTGCAACAACGCAAGATATAGTGGCAATATCCTGTGTATTGCAACAACAAAATTTTTGTCGTTGCAATAAACACTTAAAAGATGCCACATTCTCCCGCCAAATGGGAGGAGGTTGGCGCCATGTGCTATTGCATCAATAGTTATTGTTGCAATAACATATTGCATCGAGTACATTTGTTGCAATAACATATTGCATCGAGTTCTTTTGTTGCAATAAAGCATAATGGTATTGCATCAATAATTTTTGTTGCAATAGGATCCTTGCATCGAGTATGTTTGTTGCAATAGGCTATCGCATCAAATAATATTGTTGCAATAGGGTCCTAGGTATAGGTGTACTCACAACATATGCTATTGCATCAAAACCCGGTGTTGCAATAACATATTGCATCGAACAAGTTTGTTGCAATAACCTATTGCATCAACTACTGTTATTGCAATATAACATGATGGTACAACGGCAATAATAGAGGTTGCAATATGATATTGCATCGGCAATTCTCGTTGCAATAGACACTTAAATTATCCCACCTTCTCTCACAAAAAGGAAAGGTCAGCACCATGTGCTATTGCATCAAGAAGAATTGTTGCAATAACATATTGCATGATGTAAGTTTGCTGTAATAGCCTATTACATCGACTAATTTGGTGGCAATAGAGCACAACTATATGCAATACAATATTACATAGGGAATGGTTATTGCAATAGGTTATTGCATCGGTACTATTGTTGCAATAAAGTGGACCTTTATTATACAAGTAATTTGTTGCAATAGCATCTTTTTATTTTTATTTAAAAAATCCATACATGGCAATGGCAATTTTAGCCTAACTCATCAGAGCCCGCACGGCACTGGCCCTATAGGTGTGGTTTGTAACTTAATTGAAAGAGGATGGCGTAAATTTGGTATTTAATTTTAAAAACCAAAACGGTTTTGGGGTAGTACTGGTTTGATCTTTCCCCGCCTCACTTAGCTAAAATGATATAAATATCTTTAATCTATTATATTTGTAATAGCCCTAACCTATCTTTTAAAGTAATATATATATATATATATATTTCCTAATCAACAAAGCATATATAAATAAATCATTAAAGTACACAACCATTTTTGGTTTATTGAAATAAGAAGTGATAAAAAAACGAGGCGCCCACTCCCCCAGTGAAAGGGAAGTGGTGCTATTAGCTATTGCATCAATTACACAACCATTTTTGGTTTACTGAAATAAGAAATAATAAAAAAACGAGGCGGCCACTCCCCTAGGGGAAGGGAAGTGGTGCCATTAGCTATTGCATCAATAATTGTTGTCGCAATAGGAGATTGCATTGAATACTTTTGTTGCAATAGGTTATAGCATCAAAAGCAATTGTTGCAATAGGGTATTGCATTGGTTATTATTGTTGCAATAAAGAAACACTTTGTTGCAATAACATATATATATATATATATATATATATATATATATACACACACTAATATGAACCCACGCGATGCGGGGGAATCGCAAATAAATATGAAGACAACCAATACTTTAGTGATATAGAGTGTAAGCCAACATGTCTTTATAATAAAACAATATGTGTCCATCTTCTCATTGGTTGCCTTGGATAGTTAAGGGATGTTAATAATACCTTACTTCTTTATAGTACTCCTAAAAAAGAAGGAAAAAGAAAAGGACAACCATTTTAATTAAAGACAAAATCTGGAAAAGTATAAATCGAATCAGAGAACTACTGACAAAAAATAATAGTTTAATTCTTGATTGAATACACTGTCAAATACGCTTGGAAATCCCATCAAGTAAAACAATTGCTTATCTATCACAAAGCAAGTAAAATTCCGGCTATACTGACCCTACAATACGTAGAAGGGGGGTTAAATAGGTATTCCTATTAATCTTACCAGATTTTAATAATCAACACCCTAAATCCTTATTAACACAATCAAATCAATCACACTGCAGATATAAAAGCAAGTAAAAATTGCATAAGAGATTTTTACGTGGAAAACCCTAGATGGGAAAAACCACGGGACCTAGTCCAGTTGAAGCAAATCCACTATAAACTCAATGAGTACAAGACACACTTACAGACCACAAGGACTAAAGCAATTAATTGTCTTCATTCCCACGATCGATCTCCAGCCGTCGACACGGCTTTGCTCGCAACCAACCACTTCACAGCGATTCCTTCTAGCACGAACTCGCAAACTCGATCACCGTCACAACGGACTCACAATCATCCAAGGATGTGAAAGAGTGTGTGGTTTGAAGGTCTGTAGAGCATGTATGTGAAAACCTAGGGTAAAGTACTCTAAAAAGGTTTTGAGAAGATGAGCTTTAGAAAACCTAATTGGGAGAGGTTTGCTTGACCCTCTCAATAATAAAAGACTCCATATATATAGTCTAAGAAACCTCAAGTGGCTGTACCACGTTTTGGTATTAAAAAGGTCGGTTTTAAAAACTTTAAAAACTGTTTTTTATGAGCCCGAATCAATCCGAGTTCATGCCAGATCGATCCGGGTTGACAAAGATTATATTTGCATTTCTAGAGCAGTATGGATCGATCCACCTAGTCCATGGATCGATCCACCTAGGCAGAAGCAAAAGTTGCTTTTTAAAATACCATGGATCGATCCCCATAGTCCATGGATCGATCCACCTAGGCAGAAGCAAATTGCTATTTCTAAAATATCACGGATCGATCCTCCTAGGCCATGGATCGATCCACCTGCATGAAAAACCTCAGAAGCAAAAAAAAAAAATCTTCTTCAAAACCATTTTTATAAATAAAGAAATATTGAAAAAGATTTGAAATGATTTTTAAACACTAAAAACTCAGGCTTCTACAATCATTTACCTTTCCTAAGAACAATTGTGAGTCGAAGCTTTGAAATCCATGCTTTGTTTCAACTTTGCAGCTTCACCAATCTTCACGACACATAAGACAACAATTACCCCATTGACACGGAATTTGCCAACACGAAAAACATGGACTTTACAATCTCCCCTTTGGCAATTCCGTGACAAAACCAACCTAAATCAAACCTAAATCTCAACAGGAGATATAAGACCTATTCCCAAACCACCAAACTGAACAAGTCCTAAACTCACTATGAGAAATACAACTCAATAAAAATGACGAGAACCAACTGCTTAGACTATCACACAATGTCAATGCTCAAACCTGTGATCTGCAAGCATGAGACAAAGAAGACCAAGCATAATAGCACAGAAGTAAAGAGAAAGAAAACAAGTAAATAGAAAGAAAACCAACATAAACATATATAATCACTCTCCTCCTTTTTGTCAAGAAGTGTCAAAGCAAGAAAGAAACAGGGAATAAGGGATAGATATGAATAAGTACGGAATAGCAGAGAAAACAAAACAAAGAGCCACAAAATGCCAAAATGAAATGGCCAGCCACCATAAACCCCCAAGCTACCTAGACTGTCAAAAGAAATAAAGAGAACACAACCAAGAGAACCTAGGAACTACTGGCCACCACGACGAGCATGAGGAGGTAACGGAGGCAGAGGGCCATCACGAGCAGCTAAGTGAGCCTCGATCCGAGACATTCGATCACACAACTCAGTCAAAACATCCATAATCTGAGTAAACTGCTCGGCAGTAAGAGGCGCAGGAGCAGGAACAGTAGGTGCAACAGGAGGTGGCATGGTGGATGTAGACGAATCAGGAGCAAAACGAGCCTGTTTCCCTTTACGTTGCCCCAAACTCTGCTTCAAGGTTACATCAGAGACGGCACGTTGCTGATCACAAAACTGTATATCTGCAGGGACCCCCTTGGAAAGCAAAAAATTTGAGATCAATACTCCAAAAGGCAACCCAGTCGATGTAGAGGTAATGTGAGAGGCCTGGTAAACGAGCTGGACAATCAAGGAAGCCAAGTCGATAGAATCACCAACACCCATTGCATATAAAAACCTTGCGCGCTCAACAGAAACCTCCGACTGGTGAGTAGTCAGTAGAATGGTGTTGCACACAACCTTATGAAGAACTTGATAGTCTTCCGTCATAGAACTGGCACGAAGCACACCCTTCACTTCAATCGGTCCGCCGCACAATGTAGCATACACATCAGAGATCTACGGAGTCTGAGGTGGGGAATCAGAGGGGATGCTAGGAGAGGGAACCCGTCGCAAACCAAGAAAGTGAGCAACTGTATAGGCCGAGAACTCAATATCCACACCCAGAACATTCGTATAAAGCCGCCAATCACCAGTATCCCAATTAGAAAAGTTGGCATAGAAGATCTGAACCAACCTAGGATAAATACGACCCGCTAAGTTCAGGATAGGGCGCCAACAACGATGTTGAAACAGCTGATTGACAAACCCATTGGCGATCCCATCAAGGTCCACAATCCGCTCGCATAACACTTTCCGACGAGAAAAATGAGAAAGATAGGACTTCTTGGAGTCAGGAACACTCCACCACGACTCAACCACCTGAAGACCCATTACCATGGTGGCAAGCACATCAGTCCCAAGCACCTCAACACGGGGTAAATCAGAATCACCCTCAACGACAGGAGACGAGGTAGGATCCTCCTCACTGGAAGAGCTAGAGTCAGAACTCTCTGAAGGCGTAGGGGAGCGAGGCATGCGCTTGTTCTTGCCTTTTCCTGCAGGAGTGCCCTTGCCTTTGCTTTTGTCTTTGTCAGAGGCAATGGCTTGGCGCCGGCCCCGACCACGGCCTGATACAGCTGACTCATCGATCACAATACCCTTGGCTTGGCCTCGGCCCCGACCACGGCCTGACGCAGCTGACTCAGCGATCACACTACCCTTAGCTCAGCCACGGCCTCGACTAGAACCAGTAGCCACCAACACTGCCCACACCAAGCCTAACTCAAGCAACATAGTGAACCAGCACGTATGAGCAGCAAAACAGCAAAGAACTCAAAGTACCACTATCTAGCCAACTGAAGCACCACTGCTAAACCCAGTAGCAAGCCAACACACAAAAATGCAGAGGGGAATACAGCAGACAAGCACCACTTCCTCAAAAGCGGCAAGGCTTTTAACAGGATGCTGTTGTGATGATAGTGATAAATAAGCCTGAAAGAGAATATGAAATTTAATCAAATTTAAAGAGTGAAAAAAGATAGTGATAAATAAGCCTGAAAGAGAATATGAAATGTAATCAAATTTAAACAATGAAAAAAAGGGTAGTTAAGATAAGTAGAAAGACTGAATTTGAATTTGGGTTTTTTATTATCAGGGGCAAACTTTGCATCAGTGACGCATATAATACAAATTGAATATGATACAAAGAGTAGGGCAATCTTTACTTCTATTATAAAGCGGAGGCATTGGTTACTGTACGTGAATAGTGAACAGGTATGTGTCCACTTCTATAGTTTATATGTGAGCATGAAAATCTTGAAAGAGCACATAGAAATTTAAAAGCAATAAGGAGATTAGTAATAATATCTTATTTATACAAACAGACAATAATGGAATGAACTTCATCGAATCTGTATGTAAAAACTGAACAGTGTCTTATGCTTTACTAGAAGAAGACCCAATATTTAGTTTCATTGTCACTCTTCAATAAAGCTTATCTCACAAAAGCAATAAGGTTGCAGTTGCTTTTGGCTTAATCAATACAAGCCCCCAAACACCACTTCGGATAGTTAAGAACCTCCACATGTGTGATGATTGTCACTCTTCAATAAAGCTTATCTCACAAATATATAAACGAAAGATAACTGTGAGGGATCGAAAGCGTTTTCACCATTTCGAGAATGGGTCTTGTTCTTGTATGGACTACTGGTAATTCCTTAATGTCAGGTATTTAGTTAGCCTCATTGGGTGCAACCATATTTATAATTGAACTAATGCACTGAATAACGTAGCATATTCATCCCCAAAACCAGTTCTTTTTTCAAATTGATAGCTACTAGAATGGACCCGTGCGATGCGCGGGAACCAAACAGTAATTTCATTTACAGTACTTATATAAGTACTAAAAATGCTATTATTCTCTCTTGGTCTAGTTAAATAGGATTATTAGATAAAAGAGATTTAACAATCAATGTGAAATAAAAAAATTGGTTAAACTTAAGTAGTCAGGTTTTTAAGTTTACCAAACAACCCTTTAATGTTGATCCTCCAGTCAAGATTATTCTTTCGACAACTTATATTAAAGGAATGAGAAGGAAGGTTGTACAGGGGAAAGGGAAGAAAAAATAATTTTGAACTTAAACTTTTTTTTTGGCCAAGAGAGTTTGATTAATAATTTTGAACTTCCTGAAACCTAACATTATAACTAGCATACAACATGTCAAGAAAATTTTATTCATTCACAGACATACATGCAATCAAGAGAGTTTCCCTCCTTATTATACCAAAACGAAAAAAAGAAAGGAGATTTCCTCCTTTATTTATATATATCAAGGAGAGATTGTCTCCGTATATGACTTTTGCAAAGATTATCTCTAAACTAGTGTATCTATGTATTAGCAGCCAATAATGATGGATGTTGCAACACCCCAATCAATACTTCTCAAGCCCATCTCTTTTTAACCTTAGCCTTTAAGCCATGCTTCATTTTAAGCATGATAGAAGCCTTAAAGGTTGCAGATTGGCCTTCAATTACCTGTACATGGTAGTTATGAATGATAGTAGCTGCAATAGCCTTCATTCGTATCAGACCCAACTCCTTCCCTGGACAAGTCCTTGGTCCTGCACTAAATGCAAAAAACTTGTGTGATGGCTCATGTTTAATCCCTCCTTCCTCTGATATCCATCTCTCTGGTTTGAACTCAAGGCAATCCTTTCCCCATACTGATGCCATCCTCCCTACTGCGTACATTTTTGCGTAGTATGTTTGCAAGCTCTATGCTAAAAACCCACAGCTTGAGCTCTATTTGAACTTAAACTTTTTCTACTATGTAAAAATATATATATCTATTCTAATACTATAAAAGAAAGTTGTGGTGAGGTGAGCAAGTGATGTGTTGGCAGCCTATTAGGCTTTCCCTCCAAATCCCTCTTCTCCCATTCTCTTTGGGCCCACACCTCAACCTTCTTCCCTCTTTCTCTCTTTCTCTCTTTCTCTCTCTAGCCCTTCAATTGTCCCCTTCTTTCCTTTCTCTGACGCCTCTCCCTCCGTCTGATTCTCATTCTTGACCTGACTCTCCTCTTAACTAATAAATTTCAAAATTCAAAATTTGAAACCCATTCTCCTTCCCTCTATATGGTATATATGTGACACACAGCTATCAACTTAGTTTTTATTGCCAAAAGTAATTCCCCTCTCCATAAAACTTTTTTTCTTTTTTTACCACCATAAGAATCCAAATTTTTGGGCATTTAGCATTACTAATCTCCTAAAATCTAAGTGGGGTTACAAGCAATGTTAGGTGTGAAAGTTGGATTGGTCCAAACCCATATCCAAACCTGTTTGACCACGTTGGGTTGGGTTGTTTCGACTCAAGTTTTTAGGTTCGGTATCGAATTGAATATTCTATACTATATTTAAGAGTTATGGTGACATAGCAGCCTAAAAAACTCTCATTCCAAAACTCTCTTCTCACTTTACTTATGAGTCCACCAATGTCTCTCCCCCTCTTTTTATACAAAATAATAATTTTTTTCCATGTTTTTTCATTTTAAACTTTGAAAACCCCTTCTTAAAAGGTCATTGGTTGTCACTAAACATATAAATTGCTTTTTTTTCTCTTTTTTTTCGGTTAATAAGATATCTAGAGTTTGCAATTCCCGCGCATCACGCGGGTCCCTACTAGTATATATATATATACTAGTAGAAACCCCAGGCGATGCCCGGGAACCAATAATAAAAAAAAATCACTAAGAAGAAGACGTGGTTGATAGGCCAACTGATTTAAAATTTGAATCCTCTTTGAAAAATTTAAACCTTAAATTCAAATAGAAAACCATTGATCAAAGAAAGAGAAAGAGAGTTTGATATGGGTTTAAAATTCCCATTTCAAAATTTGAGATGGTTGCGAGAGAAAGAGAGAGAGAAAGTATGTACCTGTCTACCTGATAAGAGAGGAAAGGAGGAAAGAGAGAAAGAGAGGCGTATGGGAAAAGGGTAAAAGAATGAGAAAACAAAAAAAAAAAAAAAAAAAAACAGAGAAAAAACAGGGAGGGAAGGAAGGGCAAAAAAAAAACAAAAGAGAGAGAAAAAAAAACCTAAAAATGGCAGAAACAATGAGGGCAAGGAAAGGAAAGTGCCAGGAAAAAAAAAAAACCACCTAGAAATGGATGTAGGAACAAAATTGGAAGGGCCTGTTGGAAAAATTTTCTGGATTTGGCTAGACAGGTATGAACCCATCCAGTTTTATAATAGATAGAGAACTAGGTTGACGATGGTTTTCTTTTATCACCAAAAAAAAGTACCGCTGTAGAAGTGATTTTCACAAACTCATCACAATTTCCAGAAATTCGTTTGCGATCAAGTCTAACCGACCGGTTTTCTGGCTCCGCAAATAACCTTTGACCATCATGAGAAAGGAAATTTGAAACTACTAATGTATCATAATACAGGAGTACATGATGAAAGAAACACAAGGTACAGGCCACTGTTTCAATGCAGCTACTTCTATTTGGCAAACATGCATAAGAATGCTTTAAAGTACTGAATACATTCACTGCAATGAGAAGTGGTAAGGTCCAAGAGAAAAATAAAAAAATTAACAAGTGGTTAGGGAAATTACATCATATAAAGAGTGTTTTTTAATTAACTTGGTCAATAGAGCTTTGTGGTCATCCGCAAAACGTACCCTGATGATAATAATTGTAGGTCAATCTGATAGATGTAGGACTTGGGTTGGATCCTTCAAATGGAGAGAGAAAAGCAATTAAAAGTTCAAAAAGAAATAAAGTGCAATCAATGAAACTCACTCACATCCCATTGAACACAATTATCATACAGAAAGCATCATATAACACATACACATTTCAATCATGACGGCCACCTCAAACTCAATAAAAAAGCAACAAGGGGCAGATCCATACCAAACATATCAAATTAGGCAGTGGGTTTGACTATGAACCGAACCTGGTTTAAAATAAAAGAAAATTTAGTAAGCTTGTTTGTATCCAATAGGAGTATCCGACCAATACCCAAACAAGCAGTTGAATATGACAGATCTGATTATTTTTCTAGGAAGGAACTTATTTCCATGGTTTATAAGTTTTAGCTGATATAAAATTTACTAATTGCTAATATCTTCATGTTGTTTCTAATAGATCAAATATATATGGAGAGGGTTCCGTTGACACCTGGTGTAAGAGTTTAACTCTTACACCTTTTTTGAGCCATTGATCTCTTTTGATCTAATGGCTCTATATATTTTGAATTTTTTAATTTTAACAATAGATATGGATCGGGTTAATAGGTAACCCAAAATCCATTTTATTCAACCAACTCTGTCTAAATCTCTAGTTCTTCGGTTCTTCCTATTAGTTCTTTCTAATATATGTATGAGGTTGATGGGACTTGATGACTCATATCTCAGATTCTTAGGACATCAATCCTCACTTAAAATTATACATACATACGTATGAGGATCCCTTCTCAATCATTAACACATTTTATTATACTAGCACCATATATTACCCTATGCATGTATGTGTGAGTTATATAGTAATACAACTTATAATACATTCCAATGCAAAACTTACATTAACACATCCTTATATATAAAACCGAATACTATGACTTTGATTGAAATGACTCTTGGCATCACTCTCAGTTGTCCTCATTCGTTGCTAAAGGGTAAATACAGAGTATATGGCAAATGATCGATTGAAATGACTCTTTGCATCACTTAGTGAGAAATGGAGTGCAAACTACACCTTTTTCGTATCAGTACCTTAACCTAATGCATTATAATTGGAAACCAAACAGTGAGAGATGCCCTCAAGCGTCTTTCTCGTACATCAATTTTTTTTTTTTTTTTTTCCCTGCACGGATAAAGGTCACACTCCCTTGGTTTTGTGCGTCCATTTTTTCAATCAATCGGATTCCTTAGCTACTTAATAGGGGTAGCCTTTTCTTCATACACATCCCGTACGTTCCACACTTCCACTTGCGCTTGTCCTTGAAAATGACGTTTACTCGGCACTTGGAACCATCTGCATTCTACATCAAATGTTATGACAGAGGAAAATTTTGAAATTTTATTTTATTTTATTTTTTATTTATCAACAAGAGGAAATTAGAAATATACTAGTAGAGACCCGCGCGATGCGCGGGAATTGGAACCTAGTAACATCATCTTTGAAGCTATATGTTTCGATCTTTAAGCCCTAAACTCTAGAGGTGAATCACAAATTACATTTTTATCTTCACATATATCTTAAAATCACAAACACATATTAAAGGAAAATTTCAGAACAATGGCTTACCATAATGATCTCCATCCTAGCACTGTCGCAAGTAGATTTCAAACCTTTATATATAAACCACCATGAACAAAAACCAAAACCCTCTCTTTGTTTGTTGAGGAAAATGAAAAAAGAAAAAGAAAAAAAGGATTAGCATGCTAGGTCATGAGGGAGAGATCATACTTAACTCTTATACTGTCCATTACCTCACTGTCCTTTGTTCTTTTCATTTACTTCACAATAGACATGGATTCATGGGTATTGTGGGACTTGGGTAAGTGTGTGAGAGAGGAGAACTACAAATGTGTTTATGGCCTTATGGGTACTGTGGAAGCTTTGGCAAATGTGAGAGGGAGAGCTAGAGAGAGAGAGATATGAAGTTTTTGAATTTCAAAATGGAACTTACCCGTGCAAGCTGTAAGGGGAAGAAGCTTTTGAATTTTGAAAGCACATGTCTGTGGGACCCACTTGAAGGGTAGATGGGAAAGGATGGGGGAGATTAAAATAGAGGATGTGTTTGTTTGGAGAGAGAGAAAGAGAGAAGGCCATAAGGGAATAAGATGCTGACATCATAAATAATATGAAGTGTGGGCCCAAAGTGAAGGATAATGAAGGACTAAGGAGGGAAGAGCTATTGGAGTTCCAACTCAACATTTGCTGACCTCATCAAAAACTCTCTTTTATAGTATTAGAATAGATTGAAGTGAGATCATTATCTTTTTAATACTTCATTTCAAGTCTCCTTCGTATGATTAAAGCCTTATTGCATCACAAACATTATTGAAAAATATCCGGGAAGTGGCCCAATAAGCGTGCTTTGTGATAAAATAACATCAATATAACCATTTAAATGATTTTGGTTATGGGGTGAAATTTCTCAGCCAAAACTCCCAACACTTGTGCGTCCAAGTGTTTCCCTTACATATGACACCTTCTGCTTCTCTATTGATACTCACATAGTTAAAAACAAAATTTCCTCCATTGATGCTCACAGAGCTTAAACAAATAGAGTATATTAAATTTCAAGAAATTAAAATCACGTGTTGGTACTTATATATTTGTGAGACTATGATGGTGTTGGCGAAGATTAGCAAATTAAAAATTATAAGATATTGAGAAAATATCATTATTAACAACAACAATAATCTCTTGTATCTCATATCTGACTTGCAGATTAATGGATACATGACCCAAAACAAACAGAATAAAAAAAAGAAAGAAAGGATAAATGGTAAAAAAGAAGATGATTCATCACTCATAGATCTCAGATCTGTCATTTAGGTTAAATAGGTAAAAAAGAAAGGAGAGGCAGAGAAGGAATGATGTTGGTGAGTGCAACTTCGACAGCTGTGGACAAGGAGGCAAAAAAGAAGAAGAAGAATGAGCTTGCGGTAGCAACGACGATTGCACAGTCAACGATCGTGAGAGCATCATTGGCAGCGAAGAGGGACAAGTAAAAGGAGTCCTTATAACCCGATTGGCATCAATAACCCAACTTAGAAATGAACTCGGATAAAGGATTCAAAACAATTATTTCCCCTTACATATGACAAGCATCAATGGATATAAAAAGGTGTAAGAGTTTAACTCTTACACCAGGTGTCAACGGAACCCTCCTCAATATATATATATATATTAGTTTAGATATGTAAAGATGTTCACAAGATTATTAATTATGGGTTATGACTTATGAACCACCTATAAGAAAATCAAAACACTCAATTTTGAAATTGAAATCAATAAAGCTATTTATTTCATATCTTGACAGTAAGCATATAATTCATTGGAATGTTCTATAAATATAATATTATTTGATAATCTAATATGGCATGGGGTATTAAGCTTCAGTATTGGATATTTTTTGTGAAATATACTTGCAACTAATGTTTGAAAAGAAACATATAATGAATGTACAAGAGCATATGGAATAAAACTTTTCAAATATATATATATATATACAATTCCATTCCAGTCCAGGATCCCGGATGCAATTCTGTCTGGGCTTATTTTAAAGCCGTTGGATTGTGATCCATGTGAATTAAGTATTTACGAGTTTGTCATCCCTTTCCGTAGTTCTAGAAACATTTTCAACTAAAATAAGAGAATAAATAAGAGAATAAACATTTTAAACTCACCCCTTGGCGTGAGTTTAAACAATTTGATCGCAACTAAAATAAGAGAATACCAACCTTTGGGACACCGGAAGTCATAGAGGAGAAACACCAAGGCAAGACTTGACTACCCGAGAAGAAAGAGACCAGCACAGGACTGCCAAAGGATCACCGGCGGCAATCGAGGGCAAGGAGACACCGACGGGAAGCCGATAGCACCAGAAAATAAGGGGAATTGCGGTGCAATTCGCCGGAGAAGAGGGGCAGCATGGAGAAACGCCGGAACAGGTTCACCGGAGAGGGAAGAGCATGTGACGGTGAAATTAGGGCTCGAATTGGGAAATTGGGAAAGTGAATGAGAAAAGGATGCAGGAACCTCTTTTGGAAGCCCAAACCCGGAAAAATTATAATGGAAATGGGTGTTTTGCAATGACCCATACCCGGGAAAAATGGAGGCCCGATAAAAACAATAAAGATGAAACACAAATAGATGGGTTGCAACCCCAACTAAGGAAACGGGCCAAAAAGATAACCCAAATCCCAAGAGAAAATGGGTAACGAAACCCAAATCCGGGAAAAATGGGGATGCAAACTAGGGGTGCTCACGGGTCGGGTTGGGCCGGGTTTAGGCCGGGTTCATCCCAACCCACCCACAAGTCATTGGGTGAACTAAATTCTCACCTACATCCGCCCATATGATTTGGCTGTTTTAACCCACAAACCATGTGAATTGGTGGGTGGGTTGCAGGCGGATTTGCGGATTTAAATTTTTGTTTAATGAAATCATCGAGTTTGTCCAAACCATATCAACAGGTTAGGTCAATTGGATCTAAAATGTTTATTTTCTTCTAAAATTATTGTAAGGATGAAAAGAGGATCATAATCTGGCAAACTGATAAATAAAAAATTCGAATTCCTAAATACCTATATTTGAAACCCGAGTTAATAGCTTAATGGCTGATACAGTTGAGATTATTGTACGTGGAATGAATAATCATTGTGTATAGCATCCTGAGTATAGGCTTAACTGATACCATCTATAATGGGTCAAGTCAGTCAAATTGATCTTAAGCGATTGTGAAATTGTTGGGAAGTCCTGCTTCCTACATTGATTACATGTTAAGTTTAATATAACTTCATATTTGTTTGAATCCTCCACCTACATCAGCAAATGCTGGGGTGGCAGCCCAATAATTCTTCCATCCTTAATCCTTCGTTCTCCTTCATTTTAAACCCACATAACTGATGTCAGCACATGTGCCTCTCACACGCTTCTCCTCTTTCTCTCTCTTTCTTCTCTAGCAAGAACCACTCTCTCTTTCCTGCTCTTCCACTCATTTTAAATTTGAAAATCACTCATTTCACACAAAAGTTCTGAGAGTGTGGGATTTCAATTTGCTCTGAGTGTGAGTGTGATGGTAAAAAAAATAAAAAAAATAAATATATATCATATTGAGTGATTTTACTAATATATAGGATTAATTCGATTCTAATCATATTGTTTAAACAGCAGTGGTGAAATGGCTTAAGAGGAAAAGGCATTTCAATCATTTAGCTAAAATTATTTAAACGAATTGATCTTTTGAGGACATAATTACACTTAGCGTCACGAAATTATTTCACGGGTCCTTAATAATTTTCATAAAGGTGGCTTGGAAGGGCGCATAAAAGAGGAAGCAAATGATGTAGCCACATTCAGCTTCACCTATATATGACTTGTAACACTGATCGCTAGTTCGATCTAAAATTCGTGTGAGGGGACTTAACCAATTACCCATAGTTCGGCCTAAGCGAAAGTAATTAACAAGTAGTCATTGTTAGTTAAGTTAATAGTTTTTATCGAGAAGTCAATAAAATTTTGTATTGAATTGTAATCATTTTTCCATAGTCCGATGAATCTAGAATTCCCCCCCCTCCCCCAACCCAAAAAAAAAAAAGAAAAAAAATTGTTTGGATATGTACAACCTTGGCCAATCATATAGAATCTATAATAGATTCAATGTCTACGAGTCAAAATATTGACTAATTTGTATCTACTGTCTTTCTCCTCTGTCTATGATCAGATTGAACACTTCTATACAAAATTTGTTACAAATTAAAGTGCTGTACTCTTCTTTTTTCTTCTCCTAATCATAATAATACAAACAAGTTTATTCAGTGATTCAATCCCTTTGCTCTGAGTGTGACTGAGACTCATAAATATTTCCATCTCATAAAATATGAAAGGGATATTTTTTTTTAATATATATCAACAAAAAGAGGGGTGTAAGCAAATCGTTAGATCAGAACAGGAGGTTGTCCTCTTTCTCCAAAAAAAAAAAAGCACGCGTGGCAGCTACATTCATCTGCCACGTTAACGTGGGTGATCAACGTGGGTGAAAAACAGGCCCACTCTGCATTTGCCTACCCAAACAGGCACGGCCTAGCCTTTTTCACTTAGCGCCAAACGCTCCCGCGTTTAACTTTGCACCAAAAATACAAAACAGTCAAAAAATACAAAAAGAAAAACACCCACACATACGAAACACACACACACACCTGCTCTGTCCAGGCTCGTCTCCTCTGTCTCACTCTGACACACAACACACACACACCTGCTCTTTCTCCAGCTCGTCTCTTCTTTCCCACTCTCACACACAAGCCCTAAATCATCTCTTCTCTCTCTCTCTCTCTCCGATTATTATCTCTATATATCTCTCTCTCTCAATCTCACACCGAAGCCCTACATTTACAGCCCATTCATTTGGTTGCTGCCGCTGCTATAGTTTCGAGAGAAGGGCACGCTCTGTCCAGCGGACTATCCCGACGCTAGGGAGCTGCGATTCAGACACCCCATTTAAGTAATTTTGTTTTTTTGGAAGTGGGTTTTTGTTTTGAGGGTTGCTGGTTCAAAATCGCATATAAAATTTGGGGTTTTTGGAGCTGAAAATCGGAAGAACATAGGCACTTGCTTAATCGCCAGGTAATCTCACCAGCTTAATCGCCATGTTTCTTGTGTATCTACAATAAACAGGCCCACTCTCTTTTATTATAGTGTTAGATATAAGTATTATTAACTATGGATAGGTATATGATTATGGAAAAAAATCCTCTGATGGCAAAAAAACTTTGGGATGCAGATGAGCAAGGCAAGAAATTGGAGAAAGAAGGGGGGGGGGGGTTTGCATCACCGTGTTATTTTGTGGCCAAAAAAAAAAAAAAAAAAAAAAACCCCCAAAGCTACTTAGCTTCCTCTATTATAATTAGAAGAACATAGGCACTTGCTCATCTAGGGGGTATTGATAACTTGGAAGCAAAAAAACGATGGGAAATTGGGAAGAGGCAGGAAAGATAGGGGTGGGAAACATAGGCGCGTGCTCATCTATACGTTGTGAACCTTTTCTTCTCACATTCTTTCCAAAAAAGTTAGTTGAATATTCGCAGAAAAAATATGTAGGAAACTTTAAATTGTACGTTGAAAAAGTATGTGGCAAATGATTACTGAGTTTTGCTGGACAGGACATATATATGCAATGCAGCTCCACCATCATAGCATTGTTCTAAATTGCAGCCCTTCATGAATATTTATCTTGACATAAGTCAAAGATAGTCATCTCAGGTGATCTTGATCGATGCCTTTAGCTCATTGCCTCATTCATTCAAAGTTCATCTCTAAAATATAACATCCAAAGACTTGAAATCATCTACTTTTTATTAATGTTTCCTAACACTTTCTAAATAAATTTTTTTGTGAACTGCTAGATGACCTTATTGTTTATTCTTCTTCGCTTGATTAATCACTTTGTAGAGCCTATTATATTCTGAACATATGATATAAGATTTTCTAAACTTGAAGTTATACATAAACAATTTTCTTTTCAATCTTCAGTAGAGGTCATATCCATGTGGCTCTTAACGTGATAAGTTACGGCTTCTTCCAGCAAAAGGATGATCAGAGAGTGAAATTTGATTGGTAATGTCCATATACCTTCTTCACCTTATTCTTGATATGTTTTATCAAAATGTTAAACTCATGTTTCGATGTTAACCTGCATATATCTATAGGATTGCTTCATGACAAAAGAAGTAGTGATAACCATAGCAATAAGATGCTAAAATCACCTCAAAAAAAGAAGTAGTGTAGTACTGTAATTTTTTCTCTTGATTATGTTATTTTAACATATATAAATAGATAAATAAATTTGGGTTATAGTTTGTAGGCTGGATTCCTAGAAAGGCAATAGAAAACATTTTGAGGGAAAATGAGCAAGGTTGTAAATTAAGTTAACCGAATTGAATAGTAAGTTACTCAAATTTGCAATGATAAATTAATAAGTTTATTTTCTTTGAATAACCGAATTGAATAGTAGAAAACATCTTGTTTTGGTAAGGGTGGAAATGAAAATAGGAGAGATTTTGATTAGAACTATGGTGTGGAGATTGGTTATTACATAGGTTTTTCCCCAAATTTATTTTCTTTGGTTTATTTATTTTGTTTCTTGGGGTTGCATTTTTGTGTTTGTGATATCTAATGGGAAAATATGGCATTTAGATTTTCAAGGGGCCTGCAAGATTTGTAGTAAGACTTCATGGAGAAGGTTTTGTTGCTGTTGTATGGGTGTTTAATGGGGTCTGTTGTGATTGGCACACAAGTTTGCGCCTCTTCTGACGCTGGCCTTTTCTCTTTGAAAATTTCTTTCATTTCATTTCTCTTTTAGGCAGAGGGGCTTCTGGTTGGTGATGTATGGTGACTACATAGTCCTTTAAGCTTCCTTTTTCTTTTCTTTTTTTTTATTTTATTCACTAAGGTCGTTTAGAAGTTCATATTTATCTGGTGGCCTTTATACTTGCCTGCTTTTGATGGCTGCTCATCTTAAAGCTAGGAGCTAGACTTTACCCAATGGGTGCATTATTGCCTATCTTTCCCTGAGTTGATGGATCATCTTTTGATCCAATGCCTTTTTGTTCATCCATTTGCTTCTATCGTCTGGTTATGGCTTGGCTGCTCCTTGTACAGTTAACAAGGTTCTGCTTTCTTAGCATCAAAATCTTGGGGCAAGAGATGGATGAAGTTTTGGTTTATGACCCTAGGTTCTGTATTATGGTCTAGTTGGATAGAAAACCTTGGACTCTTATAGATTCAAGAATGTGAGGAAGTTGCGGTCGCTGAAAGGGGTATATCTCTCATTGTTTCTTGGTCTTCTATGATTAAGGATTTTGCGTGTCTTATATTATATTTTACCCATGATTAGACCCTAGCCCAATATATGGCTGACTCATTGTGTACATCACTACATCTTGTGCCTCGTTTGTTAACGGTAAAACTATTTTATCTGGAAATAAAGGTTCTTTCTTATGTAGCATCTTAATTTTTATTTTCCGAGACTTTTTATTGGCCCCCATCCTGACTAGCAAAGTGTTAATGGGATCTTCCTGAGATCCAGCAAGGGGGAAAGCACATATTTTCTATTTCCTCCTCTTTTTGCTTCTTCATTTTCATGTCTTCAGTATTATTTTGGTCTGTATTTTTTTGAAACTAGAGATACATTTAATGAAAATGAAAATGAAAATGATTTTCTTTGAATAACCGAATTGAATAGTAGGCTGGTTGGTAAGGGTGTGGGTGTCATACCCAGTGCCTCAGTTTGAATCTTATCCCATAGGGTTATCCAATCCTATTAAGTATTAACCTATTAAATTTAGAATGATTGTAGATTATGTTTCTTATCGGTTTCAGAAAGGAAGAAAAAAAATAAAAAGGATGAGGCATAGATAGTAACATGCTGAGCGATACTTGCTTTGTTTCACTATAGATTTAAGTAGCACATTTTCTTTCTAATGGAATGCATTCATTGTAAATATTTGAATCTTAAAGGGGCTCAATTTGTCTTCAAAAACCTGTTTTTAATCCTTCAAATGTGATAAGTTCAAATCATGACCTCTTCCAAAATGCCGTCCAAACCGAATAAAAGCTTGTGAAAGCTATGTTTTGATTTAAAACTGAACAAAAGAGATTATGGCCACTAACTAATCATCAATCAATTCCATTTTAGAACTCTATATAGCATTGCTCCCTAGAGAGTTTGCTTTTGTTGCCAAAATTCAAAAGTAGTTGTCTTTTTGCCACTCCGATCAACGGCACATTGATTAATTAGCCTACCAACCAACCACTTGTACATGTAATTCTATGAAGATGCATGATTTGATTGATCTTCATTTTCCACAATGGCGTTTTGTTTGTCTTAAGCCAGAAAATTTTGATGCTTTGGCAGGCAAAGGAACCATTTCCTAAAGTGAATTCACGGGTTGTCTGCCTCTTAAGCAACCAAGCTTTTACTGGATTACAAACATTCGCCCAAGATTACCGCAATTATAAAGTGTGAAGTTCTCTGTAAAGTAATAGGGTTAAGGGTAAAAAAACATTCGATTAGGCACCAAATCAACTGCTTTTGCTTGAGCATATAATCAACTGCTTTTGCTTGAGCATATGACAGTCGATTCTCCCAATCAATAGACCATATTCTCCTAGTAATTGACTCTATTATTCTTCTTGTTATTGAGGTTTACACAATATTTCATTCACATCTTTTGATTTTTGAGACAGTTATTGGTGGTATGCCCTTAAAACTTCTTGATGTGGAAACCACTTATATGTGTGCAGCTCCCAACCTTACATGACTCCCCTTTTTTATATCGGCGTCAAGTTTTGAACTCCTACACTAGGCTACAAGACCCATGACCATTTGCCAACGTTTGATAACCATAGATAATAGATTTTATCTCTACATTCTATGTTTTTTATCAACAAGGTCATAGTTGATCGCATGTCCTTGTATTACCAATAATAGTGTAAGCAAAAGGAAAATGACAAAGAAAAATATTTAATAATATTCAACAAATTAGTGGTCTTAAATTGCAATTACTCTAAAATCTATAAGGTTTTTTTTTAAAAAATTTTTAAATTTTTTATATTAATTTGTGAATCAAATTAGGGAGACTTATTTCTACACTTTTTTTTTTTTTTTTCTAATCCACACATTTTCATGGGTTTTTCCTATTCCACACTCCTCTATGGGTAAAACTTAAATATGGGCAATTGATTTCAGAGGCCAGGTGTGGATTAGGTAAAATTTAAATATCATGCATCTTGCATCATTGACCAACCATGAACCATCATAGTGCATGAGACTTTTTGGGGGAGTGTGAATAGCACTATATATATCTATCTATATATATATATGATCAAATTCCTTGTGTGATGCATGCAACCATGAACCATCATAGTGCATGAGACTTTTTGGGGGAGTGTGAATAGCACTATATATATATATCTATATATATATATAAATATATGCCTTCCCTCTAAATCCCTCTCCTCTCCTTAACTATGGGCCCACCAACGTCTATGACCCTCCTTTTTAGCTGATGTCTTTCATATTAAAATTTAAAAAACCACCTTTACCTAATTTGAAATCAAAAAAATAAAACTAAAAAAATAGGAGAATAGACCATTGATTGATTGATTGAAGAGGTGGAGATGAAAAGAGGAATAGGACGGGGATGGGGATGGGGATGGGAGTATCAGATTTCAAACCTCCCTCTTCCCTTTTCTCTCCCACATTTCATTCTCCTCTCACCTTCAAAATTTTTTTTCCCTCTTCCGTTTTTGATTTCGTTTAGCAAGTTCTTATTCGGTGTTTAATTTTAGCCAATTTCTTTAATTATTTTAGTTTACTTATTTTCACTCTCTTTTGTATAACAAGGTTTTCCTATTTTCAGCCCCTTCGAGTTGTTGTGTTGTAGAGCTTTCTGATATATTAATTTGGATATTATTATTATTAGTATTATTATTATTATTATTATTATTATGTTGGGTAGCTTGATTTGTTGCAAATGCTACGAAACATGGTGTAGGTTGAAGTGGGTATATATATATGTTTCCTATTTTTTTTTTAGGTGCTATCAAGAAGTTGGGTATAGGTAATAACCCTTAATTATCTAAGGCAAGCAATAAGAAGATGGACACAGACTATTTTATAAGAAGGGATGCAGAGAGTTGAACTATACATAAAGACACGTTATCCTAAATTCTAAATCACTAAACTAGTATATATATAATATGCATCGCGCGGGTTTCTACTAGTATATATATATAAATAAGAAGAAAACAGTTTATGTGAAAATTTAGTTCGCTGTGAAGTTTTGAGAGTAAAATCTTACTTAATCTCTTCTCGTTTCAATTTCAAAGATGTTATATTCAATCAAAAGATATCAAACCATTAAATAATAATAATATTTATGAATCATAAAATTATTGAGTACCCTGATTTTAAACAAGACAATTTAGAAGTTATCACCCAAAAACGTAACACAAAATTAATATGCATTTATATTTAATAGATTCAAAAAATAAAAACCTATGCACAACTGGTATTCTATAATTAGTTCCAACACACTGTCTTAATGAAATAGTGTATTCAACAAATCACTATAAGAACAATACCCTGATTTTATGCTGTTGTGTTCAATGTTAGGATGCCGATAGATAAGAGTTGGATGTCCATTGCGGACAGGGGTAAACCAGAATGGCAACATGGGATGAAAGCATTTCTCGATATGGCGTTTGCAAATGTGGCATCGAGGAGCAATACGATTCGGTGTCCGTGTCGTCGGTGTGTTAATGTGATTCATAAGACACATGATCAAGTAAAAATGGATCTATTCAGGCATGGATTCGATCCGAATTACAAGATATGGACTTTTCATGGGGAGGATAGGGTCACTGAGTCATCTAATGATAATGTTGAGGGCGTAGACAATGAAACAAACGAAGAAAGATGTGATGATGCTCGTGCATATGAGATGATAAATAACATGATTAGAGGAGAGAACTTGGGTAGTACCACGATTGATGGAGATGACGATTTACATAGGATTGACCGAGAGGAACCAAATGAGAATGCTAGCAAATTTTTTCGATTGTTACGAGATGCTGAACAAAAGTTGTATCCTGGTTGTAAGAAGTTAACTAAGTTGTCATTTGTTGTTAGGTTGTTTCAACTTAAATGTTTATATGGGTGGAGTAACAAATCAGTTGATGGATTGCTTGAATTTTTTAGATTAGCACTTCCTGATGATCATGTGGTCCCTATTTCATTGTATGAGGCCAAAAAAATGATACGGGATTTAGGACTTGATTATGAAAAGATTGATGCATGTGTTAATGATTGCGTGTTGTATCGAAATGAGCATGCCACTTTGGAAAAATGTCCAATATGTAAGGAGCCTAGATGGATGACAAGTCATGAAAATGCAGATAATGAGAGTGATGAAACTACTATTGGGAAAAAGAAGAAGAAAAAAATTTCTAGGAAGATCCTACGTTATTTTCCATTGGCGCCTCGACTACAAAGGTTGTACATGACAAAAAATATAGCTTCTGACATGAGATGGCATAAGGAGGGCCGTGTAAATGATGGGGTGATGAGGCATCCAGCTGATTCTCCAGCATGGAAACGATTAGATGAGGTCCACTCTTGGTTTGCATTAGATTCTCGTAATGTTAGACTTGGCCTTGCAACTGATGGGTTCAATCCATTTGGGCTTATGAGTGTTTCATACAGTACATGGCCTGTTATATTAATTCCATATAACTTACCGCCTTGGCTGTGTTTGAAACAGCCTTTTTGGATAATGTCCATGATTATACCTGGTCCTAAGTCCCCTGGAAATGACATTGACGTGTATCTACAGCCATTGATAGAAGAATTGAAACAGTTATGGGAACATGGCGTTGAGACATATGATGCCTCATTGGAACAAAATTTTCGTTTGCATGATGCAATTTTATGGACAATTAATGATTTCCCAGCATATGCAGTATTATCTGGATGGAGCACAAAAGGAAAACTCGCATGTCTAAGTTACCATAAGGATACGTCGTCTTATAGACTCAAGTATGGACAAAAGGAGTGTTATTTGTGTCATCGTCGATTTTTAAAATCGGATCATAAATGGCGGAAGAATAAAAGTTCATTTGATAATACTGTGGAAACAAGAAAGGCACCGAAACCATTATCAGGAGATGAGGTGATCGAGCAATATGAAACTTTTGAGCAAGTGACCCTTGGTAAAATAACAAGGAAGAGAAAACGTGATAATGAGCTTAAATGGCATAATTGGCGAAAGAAGAGTATTTTTTTCGAATTACCATATTGGAGGACATTGTTAATTCGACATAATTTGGATGTGATGCACATAGTTAAAAATATTTGTGATAGTGTATTGGGAACAATTCTTGCTATAGAAGGGAAGACAAAAGATGGCTTAAAATCTCGTCTTGATCTCCAAGCAATGGGGATAAGAAAAGATTTACATCCAATTCATAGGGGTAGCAAGTACACTATACCTCCTGTTTGTTATACATTAAACAGTGATGAAAAGCAGAACTTGTGCCAGTTTTTAAAAGATGTGAAGATGCCTGATGCTTATGCATCAAATATAGGGCGATGTGTGCAGGTGAAGGAGTGCAAGTTGATTGGGTTGAAATCTCATGATTGTCATGTAATATTTCTACGTTTACTTCCACTTGTGATACGTGGATTGTTACCAAAGAATGTTTGTGAACCACTAATTGCTTTCAGCGGATTTTTTGCGGAGTTGTGTTCAAAGGAATTGCAGGTTGAAGAATTGGAAAGATTAGATCAGCAAATTCCAGAAATCCTCTGTAAATTGGAACAATTATTTCCACCTTCATTCTTTGATGTTATGATGCACTTACCGATTCACCTCGCAGATGAAGCTAAGGTGGCTGGTCCAGTGAACTATAGGTGGATGTATCCAGTTGAGAGATCTTTGCGCACGTATAAGGGGTATGTGCGTAACAAAGCTCGTCCGGAAGGGTCAATTGCTGAAGCATATATTTCAGAAGAATGCATGACATTTTGCTCTTGGTACTTAGATGACATGGAAACAAAATTGAATCGAGCAGAAAGGAATGTTGATTCTTCTCGAAATGAAATGTTACCTGGTTTGAGCGTATTTGCACCGGTTAACCGTACCAAGCGCAACTATACTTTTCAAAGTCTCAATAAGTCAGAGCTCCATATGGCACATCATTACATTCTAACCAACTATGAGGAAGTCACTCCATGGGTTGAGTAAGTCTATGCATTTATTTATTACATATTAGAATTTGATTATTTGTATGTTATTGTTACATCCTTGCAACCAATTTTAATGTAATTTTGTATATAGCGAACATATTAAAGAGCTTACAGAAACAAACCCTCGAAATGTAGAGCAAAGACACAAGCAAAAATTTTCGGAATGGTTTAAGTCTCGAGTAAGTAAGTCCATACAGTAAAAGTGTTTCTTGTTGTGTTTCGTTTGAATGCCAAACTAATTGAATGTTTCATATTTTGACTTATCAATTGTAATGTAGGTCACACTTCTTTACAATAGTGGAGATGAACGGGTAAATGATCAGATATTGGGGTTAGCTCGAGGGCCAGATGCTCGTGCACGAGTTTACACCCGTTACATCATCAATGGTTTCTTGTTTCGAACAGAAGAAGGAGAGCAGAGAAGGAAAACCCAAAATAGTGGCGTGGTTGTGAAGGGTGATGAACATACAGGCTATATAGATTGGTTTGGCATCATCAAGAGCATTATTGCTTTAGATTATTTGGGAAGTAATGAAGTTGTTCTGTTTAAATGTGATTGGTTTGAGGTGCCACCACTAGGTAGGAACCAAAGTAGAGGGTATAAAAAAGATGAATATGGGTTTATCAATGTTGATATGACACGCCTTCACTACAAGGATGACCCTTTCATTTTAGGGATTCAAGCCGAACAAGTTTATTATGCAAAGGATGTGAAAAAGCCAAATTGGGCAACTGTGATAAGGGTGAAGCCTAGAAACCTCTTTTCTATGCCAAATATTGAGGAAGAGGTAGAAGATGAGACCAATCTTTTCGCTGATGAGCCTTACCAATTGAATGAGATTCCAATCATCCAATATGATATGGGTGGTACCGAGGAAGGTTCCGAAGACCTGGTTGGATGGTGTAGAGGTGACATTGAGGGATTGAGTATTGATGCACATGATGTTGAGGCTATTGAGTTAGATGAAGACCACATTTCTGAAGATAGTGATACTGATCTTGAAGAGGATGATGATACATATGTTAATGATGGGTCAATGGAGCATTGTCTTGATGAAGATAGTGATGGCGACGAACAACCTATGCTATAATAACTTCTTTTTTCTAATTATTATATTTTTGGAATTTGAATGTGATGTAATGGCTTTATGCAATTAAATTTTTCAGGGGTTTCTTGTTTAGTTATAGTATATGTTCCATTTTCAGAATTGTAATGTTTAGCATGAGGTATTTTGAGATTATTTGGAAGTAATGTAATATAATGCCTTTAATTGTGAAAATATTTTCTTGTTTGGGTAGTTGTTTTCATTCTCATTAATATACTATAAACTTTTAAGTTTAGGTATCAACGTTCTAGATGGCTTATCCATCATCTCAGCGCCGTCGTACACCGAGGTTTTCTTCTCAGCCTTCTTCCATACCATCTCAGCAACAAGAAGAACCATTTTCCTCACATCGGCAAGCTTCTCCTTCTATTGAGACATCACTGCCACTGCCTATTGTAGTTCCATCTTTGTCACAATCGCAGCCACCATCACCATCAGCTCAGCCATCATCACAGTTAGCTCAGCCATCATCATCATCACCATCAGCTCAGCAATCATCACCATTATCCCAGCCATCTGGAAATTCATCCATTGAACAACCTGTTTGCCAATTTCCATCTCATGCTCGTCGTCCACGTTCCGATCAATCAGGTTTAATCATTATTTATAGTATATTATTACTCTTAACATTTTTATTAACATCATATCTGCTGTAGCATTTTATTTCCCGCCATTATAGTCATTATGAGCATCCTTTATTTAAATTAAATTTTCCCAATAGTGTATTAATTTTTTAATTTGTTATTGGATAATGTTTAGATCCTTCAAATAACCCTAAAAAGGGTAGAGGCGCTGCAAAAGGATTGAAGGTTGCTAAGAGAGCTAAGGAGAGTAGTGATGGCAAATTGCCCATTGAGTTTTCAACACGGTTAGGTGGGCCAATCGGTATACATTACCGGGAATTTGTTGATGAAGTGGTAGTTCAAATGAGACGTCATGTGCCTCTTATTGGAGTGAATAAGTGGTCGGAAGTGTCACTTGATATAAGAAATACTATTAAGGATAAAGTTTTGGTATGTAAGTCCATACAATTGAATTTTTCCATCATCTTTTTAAAGTTCTAGATAACTTGAACTCATGCATGTTTGAATTCTATTGATCACCTAGCTGCTTCTGACATGGATGGTTTTGTGTCTTATGTAGTTTTGTAGTAACTTTCTTTATCTTTAATGCATAATTCTCACTTGAGAGAGATGCTGATCAGAGTGCTTAGACACCTCGTTTAAAGAACTTGTTTTAGGTGCCATGTGTCCAATGTAATTGGCACGTTGGTTAGAACATGATCTTTGTTGATTTTATGAATTAGTGAATTTTGGAACATGAAACTAGTGTTAAAGATACTTGTTTTTTTTAACTTTATAAACCACATACCTCTAAATTGTTCAAAGGATTTGTTATGTGCAGGAGAGGTGGAGACTAGCAGATGACGACTTTGCTAGATCTAAGATTTTCAAAATCGCTCAGGAGAGGTATAGGGGTTGGAGGTCAACATTTTCAGCTACCTATAGAGCATATAAAGATAATAGAGAGACTCTCCTTCAAAATATCCCTGAAGAGCTTGACCTAGAAGAATGGGAGGAATTGATATCATATTTTGAAGGTCATGATTTTCAGGTAAAAGATCAACAAGGTTGTCTGAGTACAATATGGGTTTGTTTTTGTGAGGACCGGATTCATTTGCATATCAGTTTTTAAGTACTATTTTATTGCAAGATTAGTCTATGTTTGTTTCTATTATTACATATAAGTTTTGAAATTGTTTGTGAGAATTTTATTTGTATTTGATATTATATATTGAATCATTTTTATGAAAGAGCCACTAAGGTGTGTGCCATGAAACATATCTTGTAGAGAATTAGTTCAAGAAATGCTGCTAATCGGAAAAAACAAGGGAGCAAGCACCATACGGGAAGCAAATCATTCTCCCAAGTTAGCTTCGAAAATGTAAGATTATCAATTTTCTATATATGTTATGCCAATACTTGTATTATAGTTATAACTAACAATATATAATCCATTGTGGTTGTGTTTTGTTTTATATCATAGCGAGACAAAGATACACAGGAGGAGCCCGATGATTGCACATTGTGGGAGTTGGCCCATTGTGTAGCTGGCAAATGGAGCGAGCACACATCACAGTGTATCTATGTAAGTATCACGTTTATTTATTATTTGTTTCTTCCTTATGTGAATTTAGAAGCTTCTTTGTTGTCTTTTTTAAAGATAGGTGGTCATATTTTTTCATATAGGACGAAGCTAAACAAAAGATTGCAGAGAAGGAAGCCGAAGAAGGTCGATCTTTGTCTAGTGATGAACGTAACAAGATATTCCAATCTGTTGTGGGTAAAAAATCAGGTTATGTTCGTGGACGGGGATACATGGCAAAGGCTCCTACTTCTGTAGAACGTGTACGTGATGAGTTTAATGGTAAGCTTCAGCATTTAGAGAAACAATTGGAGGTAGAGCGTGCTGAGAGGGATAAAGAACAGGCTGAGAGGGATAAAGAACGAGCTGAGAAGGAGGCAGAACTTGTGAAAGCACTTGAAGAAGAAAGTGCTAAGCGGGCTGTAGAAATAGAGCTTCTACGACAGACTATGAGACAGGAGTTCATGCAAATGCTAGCCAATCAGAACTAGGTATACCAAAATTTAATTTAATTTACTTTTGTTTCTTGATACTCTTTATAAATATGATAACTTTGATGGCTATAGAATGCATAGCCAATAGGATGAATATGATATATGGGGGTACAAAATCGTTGATTTGATTTATATCTATCCTCTTTGAAACCTCTCTAATTACCAATCCGACCATGACACATCCTAGTGCTTTGAAATTTACCATTATTCTGCTCGAAATGATGAGAAGAATCGATTTTATGTACAATCTGGCCTGTATTCTATGAACAATGGGATAGAGTGTTGCGATTGGTAGTTGGAGGAACTATAAATAACCTGACCTTAAGGAATGTGTCAAGTAAGTTTGTGATTGGTTTCCAATATTTGTTTTCATAATTTTTTTTTTGGAAACTTTCTGCTAGCTATGTTGTTGGACAGTACCCAAGATTTCTAAGAGTCCATTGGAAGTTCTTGAAACTATTGTGAATAAGTCATTTCTAGAGCAGTATGGATCGATCCACATATGTCATGGATCGATCCACCTAGGCAGAAGCAAAATTTGCATTTCTATAGCAGTATGGATCGATCCACATATGTCATGGATCGATCCATCTAGGCAGAAGCAAAATTTGCATTTTTAAAATACCATGGATCGATCCCCAGAGGCTACGGATCCATCCACAGAGGCAGAAGTAAAATTGCTATTCTAAAATACCACGGATCGATCCTCCGACTCCACGGATCAATCCTCTATAATTTGACTATGGTTATACTGGTTTTTCTTGCTTTAAATATGCTTGCATCAACTGTTTCTGTGGATGGTTCTATATTTTGTCTTTCGTTTTCTTATATTTGGTAGATTGGTACATTAAAAAATGATATAGTGAAGCTTTTTGATAGTATTGAAAAATATGGTATGTCTTCTTTCTTTTTTTGGGAAAAGACATTCTATGTATTTTGATATTCTTCTTTTATTCTATAACTTGTGGGTTTTTGTGCTCTTTTCTTTGTTATTATAATTTACCTCTTGAGCTACTACTTGAATTTTTTAAGTCACTGAATTAGTTTTTTTTTTTTTTCCTACTTGCATATGTATTTTAGAATTGCCATGCATTTAATAGATCATGAAGACATGAATGAGGCCCACTTTTGATAACTATGCCTAGCTAAGACCTTGTAATATATTAATTGATCGTTTCCTTTTTACATAGGCTTGGAAAGTTATGATCATATTTCTAGTACCCTGAACCACATTATTGATAGTAGTAGAAGCTTCTTTCATTGTAGAAGGGATGATGATCATTCAAGATGCTTTCTAGTTCCTAGTCTTATCACTTAAATGCTTTCCATGAACTTCTAACAGTTTTTCTTTGGTTCTTCTTAAATACTAGTACACTTCTAAATCTTGTAAAACCTAACTTATTCACAAAGGAAGAATTTATCCAGCTTATGGGTTTCGAATAGGTTGATTCATTGACCTAACTAGACAATCCGTATGATGTATGATTGGTGAAATATAAAAAATAAAATAAAATAAAATTGGAGATATTGTCATTTTCCCAAATCCAATATAAAATGGGTCTGGATCTGAATCTTAAATTGATAGCAGTTGCCATATGCAATTCATTGAGGAAATATCATTGTTTGAATATTTGATTCTCTTTTAGTTAGTCTCTCTCTCTCACTTTCTAATTTTCTTTGTTTCTTTGCAATGTTTTACAGGAGTAGATTGTTGTTAATCAGCTGGAATTTCCTTCATTTTGGATGCTTAGTATCTTTGGAGTAAATGGTTGCTAATTAGCTGGAATTTTTGCATTTTGGATGCTTTTAGTATCTTTGTTGATTTACTTCAAAATTTGTAATGACATTTTAGAAGGTTGAAGGTTGAAGCTTGAAGCTTGAAGCTTTAATTTGTAATGACATTTTGGAAAAGGTTAAAGCTTAAAGCTTGAAGCTTTAATTTGTAATGACATTTTGGAAAAGGTTAAAGCTTGAAGCTTTTAATATAGTGATATGGATACTTTAATATCTTTGTTGATTTATTTTCAATTTGTAATGACATTTTGGATGGCTTCATTAGTTAAATGAATGTTTAAAGTTTGGGTTTGAATCAATTTGGATAAGTTTGGGATTGAGATATCATATTTTGGATGGTTTCATTACCTTTAATAGGGTATAAGTCACCATGAAATGGCATATTTCTATTTTACAAAAAATATATATATATATTTTTTTAAAAAAATATATATAAGTTATTGCAACGGCAAAGTTGTTGCGATAAATTAAAATAATTTTTTCTTGCAACTAGAAAAATTGTAGCAATAAGAATAAGTTATTGCCACGGAAGCGATGTAGCAATACCTTATCGCAACGCCAAAGTTGTTGTGATAAATAATATTTTTTATTATAATAATTCTTTTTTGCAATGGAAAAGGTTGTAGCAATAAGTTATTACCATAGGAAGCATTGTTGCAATAACATATTGCAACGCCAAAGTCGTTGCGATAAAGAATATTTTTAATTAAAATAATTCTTTTTTGCAATGGGAAAGGTTGTAGCAATAAGTTATTACCACGGAGAGCATTGTTGCAATAACGTATTGCAACGCTGAAGTCGTTGCAATAAAGAATATTTTTACTTAAAATAATTCTCTTTTGCAACAGGAAGAAGTATAGCAATAAGTTATTGCCACGACAAAAATTGTTGCAATAGCTTATTGCAACGCTAAAATCGTTGCGATAAATAATATTTTTAATTAAAATAATTCTTTCTTGCAATGGAAAAGGTTGTAGCAATAAGTTATCGCCACGGGAAAGAATGTTGCAATAGCTTATCGCAAAACCGAAGTTGTTGCGATAAATAATATTTTTGATTAAAATAATTCTTTTTTGCAATGGGAAAGGTTGTAGTAATAAGTTATTGCGACGACAATAATTGTTGCAATACCTTATTGCAACGGAAAAGTCGTTGCGATAAATAATATTTCTAATTAAAATAATTTTTTCCTGCAATGGGAAATGTTGTAGTAATAAGTTATTGCCACGGCAAGAATTGTTGCAATCTCTTATTGCAACGTCAAAGTCGTTGCGATAAATAATATTTTTAATCAAAAATATTGTTATTTTTAGGTATATTGCCACAATAATATCGTTGTAATACTTTTTCGCAACGAAACATAAATTGATTGCAACAATAAAATCGTTGTATTAAATGGAGGTGTATTGCAACGAAATTGGTATTGCAATGATATTTGTTGTTGCAATAACCTATTACCACGGAGGTTTTTGCAACAGCTCGCAACGGTAGTGTTGTCGTTGCAATAGGTATTTATTGCAACGACTTTGAGGTTATCGCAACGACTTTTACCGTTGCGATAGATGCTTTTTCCTGTAGTGAAGTATGGTATCAGATAATTGGTTTACAATATGGCCTAGATCCTCTTGTTATACGCTTCCACGTGTTTGCTCTAATAATAATCTGTGAACCACGGGTTTCGATCCGAGAGGAAGGAAAACCCTTCTTTTAAAAAGACTTGTAGAGATTTAAATGAATAAAAATCTAGTTTTTAAAAGGTTTACAAAAACAAACAAACAAGGAGTCGCCACCTCATTTTTTAAGGAAAAAAAGGAAAACCATGAAAATAGCTTTAAAAAGAAACCTTTAAAAAACTAAGCACATGACTCTGATTAAGGAAAAGTAGGTCTAATCAAAACAAAAAAGGATTCGGAGACTAAGTTACTATGTGGGAAGGTTCTAGGAAACATCCTATAGGCACCCACATCGCCCCAAAATGGGTCTCTGAATTTATATGGGCTATTTCAATCACTTCCTAATTAGTCACCATGCATATGTAAAGAATCATCCATAATCATCCACACTCATCCATGAACATCCATAAAGCAATAAACATCCACAAAGCATGTAAACATTCATGAACAAATATGAGAGATATGGAAAGCAGTAGAGAGGGAGAGAATAAGCAAACAAATCCATCCTATCCATTAGCAAATATGTAATGGATAAATGAATAAGCAAACAAATCCATCCTATCCACTAACAAATATATGCTGGATAAATGAATAAGCAAACAAATCCATCCTATCCACTAACAAATATGTGATAGATAAATGAATAAGCATGGGTCCATCCTACTCCACTAACAAATATGTGATGGACAAATGGATAAAAGAAAAAAAGAAAACCTAGGATACTTAGTGTAGACACCCCATTTTCACCCCTATAAGTTCATGATAACATTTGGTTAGGTTTAGAAGCATTTAGGAGTCCCTAAGCATTAAAGGACACTTTTGCCCTTTTAAGCCTTAGGAGAATAGGTCATCATTACATGCATATTTTTGTCTCTTCGTTGAGTCCCATCACTTGCATTTAGTTTTTAGGATCATTTTAGATATGTGTGTCAAATTTGGTTCAATTCCAGATAGGTTTGGATAGTTAATTAGAACTTTTGCGACTTAAAGGGCAATTTCGTCTTTTATTTCGTATATTTTTCAATTGACCTCCAAATTTATTCTGGAGTGTTCCATTGATCTGAGAATGATGAAATAAGTCTAATTTAAGAGCCAATTTAATTTATTGATAGGTTTTGGATTGGTTCACCATATTACCCTACGGCTAATTGACCCTTTTTTCAGTTAACCGCCTTGTGAAAACCCAACCACTTGATTGTGGTCAGGGATTTTTGGTTCAAGAATATTCTAGGCTTATTCTACATTGAATCCTTGAAATTTTGGCTTTTGAATCACTCAAATTGGAGTTAAAATGAAGAATTTGTGTCCGTTTGAAGTTTGGAGTCCGAATGGGCTAGAATTTCAAAAACTGAGGAAACCTGAGTTTAATCTCGGGTGACCGGTTGGGCTCAACCGGTTGGACCAGTTGGGACCAACCAGTCACCCGAGCCCTCCGCCCTGATTTGTCTCTTTTTGAGATTTTGACGGAATAGGACTCTTTTACTCCGAATTTTTGCCTTCCAATGGACTTCTAAGCCTATTGGGAGGTGGTTTTGAGTTGTTTAACATTCATGGGATTTAATTACAGCCCTAGATTGGTTTTATGGTGAATTAATCTCAACCATTGGTTCACATGGTTGGTTGGTTATAAATAGAGGCTCATTCATCTGCATAAGGGACTTTTTTTGGACTCTTTGACACATCATATTCATTAGAGAGAGAGGGACCACGAATTTGCACACACCCATATCACTTGGAGAAGGCCTTCTACTACAATTTTGAAGAGGAACTAGAAGACAATCAAGCCAACAAGAGGGAAGTACGCAGCGAAGACCTTTGCTTTGTTGTAAGTCTCCTTTGCCTCCTTTTACAATTCCTTCTTCTTTTACTCCATTCTCTACATAGTTATGGCTTAGAATTAAATTAGGAATCATATATACTCTATATTTTAGAGTGTATATGATTCAAATATGATGTGAAAGCATGCTAGTGGAATAGGATTGCGAATTGCTTACTGTTAGGATAGTTTTTCTCTTAAGGATAGAGGTACGTTTTGTACAGAAAATTAGTTGATGTGTTTAGGCTATTTTCTCTTCATGGTTTAATTATATGCATGATTTTAAGCATCTTTTGTATAGAACACTTGCTGTGTAAGTTTCATCTTCATAGGTGTATGGATGATTATTCTTTTTTAGGATAATTATCGTCCTTAAAGGATGAGGTTGTGCATAGGTGCTTTCTGGAGTGTGTTTAAGTGCGCTGTGAGTTTCTTTGCATTCTTAGGTATATATTTTACATAGGATATGTGAAGAAACCATTCATACGGAGTGATTTCTATGTAAAATTATCTCCGGATAGTTTTACTTAAGGAAGCTCGCCGTAAGGATGACTATTTCACATTCTTGCATAAAATACTTACCTAAGCCATCATGTTAGATTTTCTTTTCATGTTTTGGATTGTCATATGATATTTTCAAAATGATAATTCATATTTAGCATGTTTTTGATAGTTTTATGCATGTTAGGGTGTTTAGAGCATATAAGAGCATATTAGGGTTTTGTTTTTCTTTTGATCTTTGTTATTTGCGTGAGTATTAGGTCATTATATGCATGTTTAGTATTCTGTCCAGATTTGATCTAGGTCTTCTAATGATGATTTGAGCATGAATATGGTTAGTTTGAGCTTAATAATTGCCCTATAGAATACATGGGGTGATTAATTGGTGTTTTCTCGGTGTTTCGGGATAATTTGCATATGGTAAGTGGTTCATGGTAAGTCTTTTGTGAATTGTTCTCTTCTCCCCCTTGGGTTATTGTCTTCACCTTGGATTAGAAGTCCTAAGTTTCCAACTCTCTTAAAATTCTATTTTACTTAGAGTTCTATCTCTTTTAGAATTCTACTTTTGCTCAAACTTCTTTTTGGATAAGAGTTCTATCTCTTTTTGAATTCTATCTTTTCCCAAATTCCATTTTTGGAAATCTTTCTTCTTTTAAAACTCTTCTTTTCTTTTAATGGAAAGTTAGGGTTTGTAGTTCATTGTAAAGGGAGTAACCCCTTCTCAATCGAACTATGTGGACTGTGATCCTTACATCTTTGCGTGTAAGGTACGTAGGCGCTCATTTGATGTTCAAGTCCGCCCTAGGATACTAAGTATCCTAGGTTTTCTTTTTCTTTCTTTCTATCCATTTGTCCATCACATATATGCTAGAGGAGTAGGATGGACCCATGTTTCATCATTTATCCATCACTTATTTGCTAGAGGAGTAGGATGAACCCATGTTTACCCATTTATCCATCACATATGATTACTAGAGGAGTAGGATGGATCTGTTTCTTATTCTCTGTCTCTCTTACTTGCTTTCCATATCTCTCATACTTGTTCATGGATGTTTACATGCTTTATGGATGTTTATTGCTTTATGGATGTTCATGGATGAATGTGGATTATTTATGGATGATTCTTTGCATATGCATGGCGACTAATTAGGAAGTGATTGAAATAGCCCATATAAATTCAGAGACCCATTTTGCGGCGATGTGGGTGCCTATAGGATGTTTCCTAGAACCTTCCCACATCGTAACTTAGTCTCCAAATCCTTTCTTGTTTTGATAGACCTGCTTTTCCTTGACCGGAGTCATGTGGTTTGTTTTCAAAGGTTTTCTTTTAAAAACTGTTTTTATGGTTTTCTCTTTTCCTAAAAATGAGGTGGCGACTCCTTGTTTATTATGTTTTTGTGAACCTTTTAAAAACCAGATTTTTATTAAGTTAAATTTCTATAAGTCTTTTTTAAAAGAAGGGTTTTTTCCTTCCCCCCAGATCGAAACCCGTAGTTCACAGTTTGGTGACTCCGCTGGGGAATAGTGGACTAGACTCAAGGAATTTATATGGGCTAATTTAATTACTTAATTTAAAATCAATCACTTGCATACGCTTGAATGTGTGTTTACTTTGTTGCATTGTGTGCGCAATTGCATTTGAATGATAGGTCGATGTATCCTTGCCTTTTTTGATTGTCCTAGCCTTGACTCCAGTTCCCCTCGTTCTCGGGTGTCATGTTTGCGAAGCTATCAACTCTTCTTGCCATGTATCCTTGGGTTTTACCCTTAGGTATATTAAATGGATCAACACGTACCACTTGACTCACGCGGCATCCCTCATGCCACACGTGATAGGTATATAGTTGATTCAAGCAAGTAGGGGACACTATCCTACCCTTTTTTAGTGCATATAGTGGACTGTCTAGGACACATGGACTCACCTAGTTTAAAGTCACCATGCTCGTGGAATGAATGCAGGTACAGAATGGATGTGTGTATGAATGTACGTGTGTATGGAATGAACGTATGTGTGGCATGAATGTGTGTTGTGGGAATGAATGTGAGTGGAATGAATGGCAATGCAATTCATGTCATGGTTCTTTGAGAAGATGATACAAAGCCCTCAATACAGTGATCCGGTTCCTTGCTCTTGAATGTGGTTGAAGATATGAATGAATGCTATGTGGGTGTTTAATTTTAAGGGGTAACATGACTCTAAAATTAATAGGCCCACATACCCTTAGTATGTCACTTTATTCTTTACCCCAAGGGGCACCCTTAAGGATGAAGTGTCCAACTAGGGGCATGTTTAGTTTGAGCCTAATTCTTTTGTCCACCATTACTGGTTGCATAACCATGTTGTCATAGTCTTGGGAAATGTGAGTGCTTAATTGTTTTGATGGTGCTTAATGGCTAAGGTCTAAAGTCAAGTGTTAATTCCCTATACCTTTAGTATGTCATTTCACCCTTGGACCCAAAAGTCCATTTAAGGTTGAATTGTCTAACTAAGGGCATTGCAAATTTTGAACCCTTTTGCTAAAAAGTGTATATATATTTGAACTAGGGGCACCCTTTTAAAGTCAAATTCTGTCAAATTTAATGCAGTCATAGAACAAAATTATTTTGGATTATGCCTAATTAAAAATTTGCTATTTAAAGAAGATTGATTGAACCTCTGGTATCTTTTTTAAAAGTTTGAGTTTAGAGCGGAACCCATTGTCATCACCATGGCTGGAATTAGCAACATAACATTAGAAGACGTTAAGGGGGTGCTGTATATGATTGTCCAAGTTATTCATCAAGCCCAATCCGAGGTTGCAAACCATTATTCGAGGGCTTCTAAGTTCAAGAGATGCCAAGCCAACTTGAAAGCCCAAACTGTCAAGAAGAAGTCTCGCCAATTCACTGAACTCAACATGTCGTTGATTCATGCTTTTTGAAGAGTGGAGACCTTAGGCTTATTGGCACCACTTGATCCAATACCCGTACCTAGTCCTTTGCCTCGTTGGTTTAGAGAAAATGAGTATTGTGATTTCCATCAAAGTAAAGGACATTATACTAACCATTGTGTGAGGTTGAAGCATGAAATTCAAGACCTTATTGACCGTAGGGCAATCACTTTCCCCAAACCAACCACCAATCCAAGTGTTCTTCAAAGGCATCCCATGAACCTTTCCCTAGCCACCATAAACCCATTCTCTCAAGCCCAAACCACCTTCCAAAATCCCACTACAGGAATTAATGATAACCATGAGTCTACTATTAAGAGGGCTATGGTTGATATGAGTCCCCAACAACCTCCACAGTTTGCTAAGGTGCATCGCCAACTAGACAATCTTTATATGACCTTAGGACCAAGTCTTCTACAACCTGAAAGCTGATGGTGTCTTAAAGCCTCACACTCCAAAACCACCACCCAATCCTTTACCTCGTTCGTACAATGAGTATCAATTTTGTGAATTCCACCAAAGCAAAGGGCATCGAACTGATAGCTGTATGAGGTTAAGGCACACCATTCAAAACCTTATTGACAAGGGGATTGTTGCCAAGCCTAAAGCTCCCAACGAAGGCTTCAACTAAGGGAAGGAGACAATTCTTATGGTTCCATTCAATGATTGCTATTACACTAGCTCCATCGTGACCATTTGTGCTTAAGAGTTTAGGAGTAGTATGGATTTGGGATTTGTTCTTTTTGCTTTCTAGTTTTCTTTTGTCTTTTGAGTTTCATGTGTTAGTGGGTTCTTTGAGTCTGTTATCTCTTATCATTGTTAGTTTGGCTTTCAATTCAGTTCTTCATTCAATAAAGTGTTGCTTTTTCTATCTCATCCTTCCTATCAATCAATTGACAATCAAAGTGGCATGAAAATATTTCTCAATAAGCTCCTCCTATGCTCAATGAGCAAGGGGCATGCACAATGAGTAATGAATGAACTGTAACTGATTAACTTGGAAACAATGAAAAGTTTAAAATGATAAACATGGAGACCACCCTCCTACTCTACCACATGAAGCCATTGAAAGAAGTTCTGAAGTCTTGCAAAGATGAATTTTGAAGAACGAGAAAGAACTTGATTGCAAAGCTCAATTTCTAAAGATGATTTACCTCTCTTTCTATATAAAGAAAAAAGGAATTGAAAAAAATTGAAGAAGAAAGAGAGTGGAAAGATCAAACATACAAGAGCACCAAAGAAGATCAAGTGCAATCAAAAGAAGACCTTGTGATCAAGAAGACTACATCATCCGTTCAAGAAATGCAAAGAAGAGTTCAAGTACATCATCCGTTCGAGGAATGCAAAGAAGAGTTCAAGCCAAGTTGGGGTGGTCCCTATGTGGTTATGCGTAAAGCTTAAGCCCGTTAGGTCGAAAACCTATAAAGGCAACCTAAGCAAAAGTTGGGGCATTTTGAAAAAAAAAGAATGATGAATGTTTTGAACTACGAAGACCTGATTCTCCACTAAAAGAAAATATCGTTTGTTCACACTGTTTTGTGTTATCATGAGATTAAGTGGAGATACGTAGGTAGCCCATAAAGTCACTTTGGGTACAGTTTAATAAAAAAAAAAATGAAATGAAAAAAAAGAAAGAGGTTTTGCACATAACCAATCATTGAAAGCAATTCATTGTGACTAAGTTAAGAAGAAGCAGTTTTGTTCATTGAACTAATGAGCTTAAAATACTACATGCCACTAAGAGAGTTAATATGATTATTCTTTCTCTTTATCTTCCCAATTGGTTCTTGTTCTCGTTTTGTTTTGTTCTCCCTATGTTCCTTTGATTGTTCTTGTTTTTCCCCTTCACTTTGTGTCTTCAGTGGTCATTCACTGCGTCTTTGAGAATTATTGTTAGGCATGATTTATCCCTATGATCCATCGTGTCTAGTTCCATTCTTAACTTAAGCTCTTATCATAGATTTAATAATGGAAAAGGGGCAACAGTAGTCGTTATGGAATCATCTGATTTTTCTAGTGAAGAAATGGTTTGTGAGATTCATTGGGTTGAATTCGCTATGATTGAGGTAGTTTGCAAGTTTTGAGATGAAACGGGCATGAGACTCCATAACCTATGGAATGATTTGTTTGTCTTGATTGGTTGAAGAATAAAGCAAGGCATGACACTTTGAGAACTTGGGGGTGGATTTATTTACATGAATAGAAGGGGCATGAGACTTCGTCATTGGAATAGTTGCAAGATCCAAGAAATATGGGGAGAAAGAAAAAGAAAAAGAAAACAAAAAGAAAGTGAAGCCCGCTAGGACGAAAACCCGAAAGGGCGCCCTAGGCAAAAGTTAGGGTGACCCGCTAGGTTGAAAACCTAAAAAGGCAGTCTAGGCAAAAGTTAGGGTTCTTGAAAAGAAAAGAAAAGAAAAAAACAAAAGAAAAGAAAAGAAAAAGAAGAGAAAGGAATTCACTCTATCTTCATACTTTGAGAAAAGAACCACAGTTTAATTAAGACTTCTTAAAATACATCATTCTCTGAGAAGGCATGTCCCCATTATCGATAAAAGTGTTCTTAAATAAAAAAAATGTTTTGAAAAGAATGGCTTTATGACTGCATTAGATTTGTATAGGATTGTCTTGAAAAGGGTGGTAATGCTTCACTTGTAGTTTTATATTTTCTTACTAGAATTGCTCTTTGACTTAGCCATAAAAGCACTTGAGAAATAGTTATGGCCCACTTTCTTGTTTTGGCCCCTTTTGATTCCCACTTGTTGTGGAAGTTTGATCTTGGCCACAAATTGGGGCTAGCTTGCACCAAAGATCGTGAAATTCAACCAACATGAGATAGATACCATAATTCAAAGATGGGAAATGCATGAACTTGGTTTTGAAAGCAAGAACTTGAAAGTTGACATAAATGCCCATATAGGCTTAATACAAGGCTTTCACTAGTTAAGAGTTTCTAGATGCTTAAATTGAGTTCCTAAAACTTAAAATAAGTTTCTTCAACGCTTCCTTGGTGGTTTCCTTCTCTTGCTTGGCCCCGCCTCTTCTGTTGGTGGAGGAGGTGGTGGAGCTGCAGTCGGGTTGTACTGAGGGAAGGAATCAATCTGCAAGTTTCTAAGAAAATAAATGATTTGAGTACTAATTTTTAAAAGAAAACCAAAGAATTTTCAAAAGTTTTTGATTTGAACTATTCTTATTGGGTGTGAGTGTTCGCCTGCTCTATACGCCTCTTGCATTGATAGGCTTAGGCTCATCCTCATCATGTTCCTCTTCAAGCTAGCATTGAGATTGATCCATTCTTGTGTATACCCGGCGGGTGTCTATGAAGAGAAATTGGGTAATAAGTGTCTAATGAATATTTGGGAACTAAGAGAATCAAGTCAACCTTGAAACTTACAGTCTCATATCGAGGATCTATCTGTGGAACCTCATCCATCACAGGAGGTGCTATGTTCATAGACGCTATGTCGCCTCCCTGGCACAAATCAATGGACCACCTAGGCTGGGGTAGAGGGGGAAGTGTATCCCTATCCGCGCCTTCCTCATCACTATCCATATGTACCCCTGACACGCCTGAGGTTGAACCCACTGTGGAATGGTGACCACGAGCTCGCCGTCCCTGAAAAGAATTGCACATGGTCAGCAAGGAAATACTTGTAAAGCATGAACAGGGTTAAATATGTACTTACCCCTACAGGTGGAACTCCTACGACCCTAGGAGGCATCAGATACCTCCTACAGAAACTCTCGTAGTCTCCAATTGGAACTATAAAGTCATTTGCCTCCTTGCTTTTTATAGCTTTGATCAACTCATGCCTCTACAAGGAGTTGGCGTGTCTTATGCCCTCAGGTGGTGCTATAGGAACCACAGCTGCACTAATAGTGCCTTTTACTTGGCGCCAAACTCTTTCCCCAAGGTACCAGTAGTGACCCATGGGACCTTCTAGGAGGATCCTTTTCTCAGTCATATCGACACACCTGTGGCATTGCTCTTCAAGAGCATATTTCCATTGTGCCCATGGGTCCCAGTCCACCTGATTCATGAATTGGTATTAAGTGAAAGAATCGAAAAAGATGGAATTCAAAAGATAAAAGTTTCAGAGATTACCTTGTTAGCGGTAATACAAGCCAAGAATGCCCTAGCATGGGCGTAGTCATGTTTATTGTCCACAGAGTCACACCTATTGTTGATGTGATAATTGGACATAACAGGCCATGAGGGATCATTGTCGATGAGAGTGGGGCGTTCAAACCCCAAGTATTCATAGTACCAAATCTATTTTCAAGAAAATGAATTTCAAAAGAAAATGATGATGTGCATTCATTGCAAATTTTTTTAAGAGGAAGCATAGTAGGTTGGTTTACCTTCCAGATGAAGAACATCCTACAGTGGTTTGTGCTCACTCCACGAGATCTGTCACCCATGGACCTATATAATACAGCAAGTGTAGTACTACCCCAGTTGTATTCGCCCATCTCCCAAACATCTTCCATACAAGCAAGGTGCCCGAGAGAGCAACATCACCAGAGCTAGCAAAGAATATGCTAGATAACATGTATAGCATAAAAGCTCGGGCGAAATATGGGGGATCCGCATCATCCTCCTCTCTTTGGTCACAGAAATTATCTTTCAACCAAGTTCTGCGTACCCCGCCTTTTTAAACCGGTATCATAATCCCAAGTTGTTCCAAGAGATAGTGGGGATCCCTGTAAGCATTCTCATAATAAGATATCTCCGTCTACCCAGGCGAAGTCCTATAATAATGGTTAAGTCTGTTGGGGTAAGAGTCATTTCCCCAAAGCTAAAGTGAAAAGTGTTAGTTGTGTCCCACCACAATTTAGTAAGGGCCAGCAGTGCTTGTCTATCCCTTTGTTCCACCCATAATGCATTCAGAAAGTCTCCAAAACCCGTATTAATTATAATCTTTTGGGTTTCGGGTTGCCGTGTGGCCATCTTGCGCCACCATTCAATAACTCCTCCAAGAGCGTGCCTTGTTCTATCCTCAAAATTTGGCTACAAAGAGTGAAGGAAATCATGGAAATTGTTATTTCAAGTATCTGCTATGCTTAGTGAATAACTCAAGAATGTTTAAATTCATGGTTTTTTCTAAGTTTTCAAAAGTTTACACATGTGAAAAGAAAGTTTTATAAAGGAAAGTATTTCAAAAATCATAGGTTAACATTCTAGGGAATGCCCTCAAGTTTTCCTTTGATTTTCCAAAGTATTTGAAAGCAAAAAATGGTTTTATTTGGTAGGCATTGTTATGACTACTAAGTTTTGATAAAGGAAAGTGCTCCAAGAATCAGGGGTTAACATTCTAGAGAAAGCCTTAGAGTTTCCCTTTGATTTTCTAAGGTATTTGAAAGCAAAAGAATGGTTGTTATTCCTTTTGGAATTTTACCAAACATTTTGTAGACATGGTTATGCCTACATGATTTTTGTAAAAGAAAGTTTTTTTAAAAAACTCATGGGTAAACCTCTTAGAGAATACTTTTGATGTTTTGTTGGAGTACTTTGAACATTTGAAAGAAAAAAAGAATGATTTTATTCTCTTGGGAATTTTATCAAACACTTGATGGGCATGGTTATGCCTACATGGTTTTTTGTAAAGAAAAATGTTTTAAAGCTCATGGGCAAACCTCTTAGAAAATACCTTTGATGTTTTGTTCAAGAACTTTGGGCATTTGAAAGCAAAAAGAATAATTTTATTCTCTTGGGAATTTTATCAAACACTTAGTGGGCATGGTTATGCCTACAAGGTTTTTTTGTCAAGAAAAGAACTTCAAAATTCATGGGTTAGCATTCTAGGGAATGCTCTTGAGCTCACTTTTGATTATCTTGACTATTTGAAAGCAAAAAGAAAGATTTTATTCTCTTGGGAATTTTATCAAACACTTGGTGGGCATAGTTATGCTTATGTTGGAAAATGAGGTCTTTGTACATAGAAAACTCCCAAAAGTTGTCAAAATAGCAAGAACTTAATGCATTGCATTCATAAGAATAGCAAATATTTGAAAAGAAACAATGAAATGAAAGAACAAGGATGAACTTGAAGGAGTTGAGAATTATCTTACCTCATTCATGGAATGGATGTAGGAGAGATGATTGTTCGGTTCCAAGAGCAAGCTATCCGGTTGATCTTTATAATGAGGTGCTTTGTATGTTTTCTTGAGGAAGTGATGTGGATACTTGGCATCGGAGTATTTATTTGATGAAGAACTCATGTTGGGTGTTCTTGAGAAAATGGGTTTGATTTGAAAAAAAGTAAGTTGGGAAGGTTAATTTGATGAATCAAAGGTTGTTTTGATTCCTTGAAAGTGATGTTGTCGGTGTTAAATCACCACAATGATTCAAGTTTAATACCAAAGTTTTGGTGTTTTGAATATTGGAAATGTTGGGTGTTGGGTTTCTAGAGAGAGAAGCTCTCAAAAAACCAAGCAAAGAAGGATGAACAAATGAGGAAGGTGCAAGGCTTTATAGCCAAAACACACAAAAGTGCAGAAAAAATGCCACTCTCGGGTGACAGGTTGGCCCCAATGGGTCCCCCAATGCCCATGTTCGTTTTGTGCAATTTTTGCACATTTTCGCTTAATCGGGCCCCTTTTTGCTTGCTTTTTTCATGAAATTCATCGTAAGAAGCCTAGAACCTGATGTGGATGATTTGAAATGCATGGAATGATGAGTAATTAATCACTAATTGAATTATTAGTTGACTCGTGTTAATTGCAAGCCCACTTTGACATTTGCTTTGTTAAAGGGCTTTATCTTTGGATGATGGAAGGATGATGCTTATGATATTTGTTTGGAACCATGGAATTTTATATTCCTTGATTTCTTGTGATTGAATTGCTATTGCTATTTATTTCTTGAAGAAATTATAGCACATTAGAATTGATTGAGTGTTCTTGCTTATTTTTAATCTTCGGGTTAAATTAAAGCTTTGTTGATTGGATGATGAGTTGATTGAATGCTTGGGATGCTTTGTAAGGATCATGAAATTGTTATTTCTTGATTCTTTATGATGAACTGACATTGTTATTAATTTCTTGAGGGAATTATAGCACAATTGGAATATTTGCTTTACTTGATTTTAACAAAGATTGTTAAAATAAAGCTTGTCATTGCTTGAATGGAATTGATTGTGATAGTATGTTTAAATGACTCTTTGAGTCACATACATGAATTGTTTTGCATTGCTGTTAATTTCTTGAGGAAATTGTAGCACAATTGGGATATTTGCTTTGCTTAATTTTAACAAAGTTGTTAAAATAAAGCTTATGCATGCTTAATTGGAATTGGTTTTGGGAAGTATGTTTAAATGACTCTTTGAGTCACATACATGATTTGTTTTGGATTGCTATTTAATTTCTTAAGGAAATTAGCATAGTGATATGGTTGCCTTTGCTTAAATTTAACAAAGTTGTTAAATTGAAGCTTAATGATTTGGTTTGATGAGTACAGTGTGTTTAAATGACCTTTATGGTCACACACGCCCCCTATTTTGTGTGAGGTCTCTCATCCAGTGAGGTGAGTGTACATTATGGAAGCATACGAGGTCTCTCATCCAGTGAGGTGAGCGTATGAAAGTATAGTGTGTTTAAATGACCTTTGTGGTCACACACGCCCCCTATTTTGTGCGAAGTCTCTCATCTAGTGAGGTGAGCGTACATTATGGAAGCATATGAGGTCTCTCATCCAGTGAGGTGAGCGTATGAAAGTATAGTGTGTTTAAATGACCTTTGTGGTCACACACGCCCCCTATTTTGTGTGAAGTCTCTCATCCAGTGAGGTGAGCGTACATTATGGAAGCATACGACGTCTCTTATCCAGTGAGGTGAGCGTATGAAAGTATAGTGTGTTTAAATGACCCTTGTGGTCACACACGCCCCCTATTTTGTGTTCCAATCGATCAGGTGAGTATGCATTATAGTGGTTATGAATTTCCCCAGTAGTTACTGGTGAAGTTCAATCTTTGGTTCTTTCCCATTTTTCCTGTGAAAATGGGCTATTTTGTCTAACATTGGTGTCATTTGTGAGCAAACTCCACCAATGAGTGGCATCTGTAGACACCCCATTTTCACCCCCATAAGTTCATGATAACATTTGGTTAGGTTTAGAAGCATTTAGGAGTCCCTAAGCATTAAAGGACCCTTTTGCCCTTTTAAGCCTTAGGAGAATAGGTCATCATTACATGCATATTTTTGTCTCTTTTTTGAGTCCCATCACTTGCATTTAGTTTTTAGGATCATTTGGGATATGTGTGTCAAATTTGGTTCAATTCCAGATAGGTTTGGATAGTTAATTAGAACTTTTACGACTTGAAGAGCAATTTCGTCTTTTACTTCGTATATTTTCCAATTGACCTCCAAATTTGTTTCGGAGTGTTCCATTGATCCTAGAATGATGAAATAAGTCTAATTTAAGAGCCAATTTAATTTATTGATAGGTTTGGATTGGTTCACCATATTAACCTATGGCTAATTGACCCTTTTTTCGGTTAACCGCCTTATGAAAACCCAATCACTTGACCGTGGTTAGGGATTTTTGGTTCAAGAACATTCTAAACTTATTCTACACTGAATCCTTGAAGTTTTGGCTTTTGAATCATTCAAATCGGAGTTAAAATGAAGAATTTGTGTCCGTTTGAAGTTTGGAGTCCGAATAGGCTAGAATTTCAAAAACCAAGGAAACCTGAGTTTTGTCTTGGGTGACCAATTGGGCTCAACCAGTTGGACCTGTTGGGGCCAACCGGTCACCCAAGCCCTCTGCCCTGATTTGTCTATTTTTGAGATTTTGACGGAATATGACTCTTTTACTCCAAATTTTTGCCTTCCAAAAGGCTTCTAAGCCTATTGGGAGGTGGTTTTGAGTTGTTTAACATTCATGGGATTTAATTACAGCCCTAGATTGGTTATATGGTGAATTAATCTCAACCATTCATTCACATGGTTGATTGGTTATAAATAGAGGCTCATTCATCAGCATAAGGGACTTTTTTTGGACTCTTTGACACATCATATTCATTAGAGAGAGAGGGACCACGAATTTGCACACACCCATATCACTTGGAAAAGGCTTTTCTACTGCAATTTTGAAGAGGAACTAGAAGCCAATCAAGCCAACAAGAAGGAAGAACGTAGCGAAGACCTTTACTTTGTTGTAAGTCTCCTTTACCTCTTTTTACGATTCCTTCTTCTTCTACTCCATTCTCTGCATAGTTATGGCTTAGAATTGAATTAGGAATCATATATACTCTATATTTTAGAGTGTATATGATTCAAATATGATGTGAAAGCATGTTAGTGGAATAGGATTGCGAATTGCTTGCTGTTAGGATAGTTTCTCTCTTAAGGATAGAGGTACGTTTTGTACATAAAATTAGTTGATGTGTTTAGGTTGTTTTCCCTTCATAGTTAAATTATATGCATGATTTTAAGCATCTTTTGTATAGGACACTTGCTATGTAAGTCTCATCTTCATAGGTGTATGGATGATTATTCTTTTCGAGGATAATTATCGTCCTTAGAGGATGAGGTTGTGCATAGGTGCTTTCTGGAGTGTGTTTAAATGCGTTGTGAGTTTCTTTGCATTCTTAGGTATATATTTTACGTAGGATATGTGAAGAAGCCATTCATGCGGAGAAATTTCTACGTAAAATTATCTCTGGATAGTTTTACTTAAGAAAGCTTGCCGTAAGGATGATTATTTCACATTCTTGCATAAAATACTTACCTAAGCCATCATGTTAGATTTTCTTTTCATGTTTTGGATTGTCATATGATATTTTCATCATGATAATTCATATTTAGCATGTTTTTGATAATTTTATGCATGTTAGGGTGTTTAGAGCATATAGGAGCATATTAGGGTTTTGTTTTTCTTTTGATCTTTGTTATTTGCATGAGTATTAGGTCATTATATGCATGTTTAGTATTCTGTCCAGATTTGATTTAGGTCTTCTAATGATGATTTGAGCATGAATATAGTTGGTTTGAGCTTAATAATTACCCTATAGAATACATGGGGTGATTAATTGGTGTTTTCTAAGTGTTTCGGGATAATTTGCATATGGTAAGTGGTTCATGGTAAGTCTTTTGTGAATTTTTCTCTTCTCCCCTTTGGGTTATTGTCTTTACCTTGGATTAGAAGTCCTAAGTTTCCAACTCTCTTAAAATTCTGTTTTACTTAGAGTTCTATCTCTTTTAGAATTCTACTTTTTCTCAAACTTCTTTTTGGATAAGAGTTCTATCTCTTTTTGAATTCTATCTTTTCTCAAATTCATTTTTTGGAAATCTATCTTCTTTTAAAACTCTTCTTTTCTTTTAATGGAAAGTTAGGGTTTGTAGTTCATTGTAAAGGGAGTAACCCCTTCTCAATCGAACTACGTGGATTGTAAGGTACGTAGGCGCTCATTTGATGTTCAAGTCCGTCCTAGGATACTAAGTATCCTAGGTAATTTTCTTTTTCTTTCTTTCTATCCATTTGTCCATCACATATGTGCTAGAGGAGTAGGATGGACCCATGCTTCATCATTTATCCATCACTTATTTGCTAGAGGAGTAAGATGGACCCATGTTTACCCATTTATCCATCACATATGATTGCTAGAGGAGTAGGATGGATCTGTTTCTTATTCTCTGTCTCTCTTACTTGCTTTCCATATCTCTCATACTTGTTCATGAATGTTTACATGCTTTATGGATGTTTATTGCTTTATGGATGTTCATGGATGAATGTGGATTATTTATGGATGATTCTTTGCATATGCATGGCGACTAATTAGGAAGTGATTGAAATAGCCCATATAAATTCAGAGACCCATTTTGCAGGCGATGTGGGTGTCTATAGGATGTTTCCTAAAACCTGCCCACATCGTAACTTAGTCTCCGAATCCTTTCTTGTTTTGATAGACCTGCTTTTCCTTGACCGGAGTCATGTGGTTTCTTTTCAAAGGTTTTCTTTTAAAAACTGTTTTTATGGTTTTCTCTTTTCTAAAAATGAGGTGGCGACTCCTTGTTTATTATGTTTTTGTGAACCTTTTAAAAACTAGATTTTTATTAAGTTAAATTTCTACAAGTCTTTTTTAAAAGAAGGGTTTTTTCCTTCCCCCTCGATCGAAACCCGTGGTTCACACTTAGTATCCTAGGGCGGACTTGAACATCAAATGAGCGCCTACGTACCTTGCATACAAAGATATAAGGATCAAAATTCACATAGTTCGATTGAGAAGGGGTTACTCCCTTTACAATGAACTATAAACCCTAAGTTTCCATTAAATGAAAAGAAGAGTTTTAAAAGAAGAAGGATTTCCAAAAAAGGAATTTAAGAAAAGATAGGATTCGAAAAGAGATAGAACTCTAATTCAAAAAGAAGTTTGAGAAAAGTAGAATTCTAAGAGAGATAGAACTCTAGATAAAACAGAATTTTAATGAAAGTAGAATTCTAAAAGATATAGAATTCTTATTCAAAAAGGAGTTCTAGAAAATATGGAAACTTAAGAATTACAGTCCAAAGTAAAGAGAATAACCCAAAGGGGGGAAGAAGAGAATAAACCAAAACAAACTTACTATGAACCACTTACCATATGCAAATTATCCCGAAACATTGAGAAAACACCAATTAATCACCCCATGTATGCTATAGGGCAATTATCAAGCTCAAACCATTCATATTCATGCTCAAATCATCATTAGAAGACCTAATTCAAATTTGGATAGAATACTAAATATGCATATAATGACCTAATACTCATGCAAATAACAAAAATCAAAAGAAAAACAAAATCCTAATATGCTCCTGTATGCTCTAAACACCCTAACATGCACAAAACTATCAAAAACATGCTAAATATGAATTACCATGATGAAAATATCACATGACAATTCAAAACATGAAAATAAAATCTAATATGATGCCTTAGGTAAGTACTTTATGTAAGAATGTGAAATAATCATCCTTACGGCGAGCTTTCTTAAGTAAAACTATCCGGAGATAATTTTACGTAGAAATTATTCCGCATGAATGGTTTCTTCACATATCCTATGTAAAATATATACCTAAGAATGCAAAGAAACTCACAGCACACTTAAACACATTCCAGAAAGCACCTATGCACGACCTCACCCTCTAAGGACGATAATTATCCTCGAAAAGAATAATCATCCATACACCTATGAAGATGAGGCTTACACAGCAAGTGTCCTATACAAAAGATGCTTAAAATCATGGATATAATTGACCCATGAAGAGAAAACGGCCTAAACACATCAACTAATTTTCTGTACAAAACGCACCTCTATCCTTAAGAGAAAAACTATCCTAACAGCAAACAATTCGCAATCCTATTCCACTAGCATGCTTTCCCATCATATTTGAATCATATACACTCTAAAATATGAGTATATATGATTCCTAATTTAATACTAAGCCATAACTATGCAGAGAAAGGAGTAGAAGAAGAAGGAATCATAAAAGAATGTAAAGGAGACTTACAACAAAGCAAAGGTCTTCGCTGTGTTCTTCCTTCTCTTTGGCTTGGTTCCCTTCTAGTTCTCCTTTGAAATTGTAGTAGAAAGCCTTCTCCAAGTGATATGGGTGAGTGCCAACTCATTCTCCCTCTCTCTCTAATGAATATGAAGTATTAAAGGTCCAAAAGTCCCCCTATGCTGATGAATGAGCCTCTATTTATAACCAACCAACCATATGATCCAATGGTTGAGATTAATTCACCATAAAACCAATCTAGGGCTGTAATTAAATCCTATGGATGTTAAACAATTCATAACCACCTCCCAATAGGCTTAGAAGTCCTTTGGAAGGTAGAAATTCGGAGTGGTAGAATCCAAAACGCATCAAAACACAAAATTAGGCAAAGAAAGCAGAGTGCCTCGGGTGACCGGTTGGGTGAACCGGTCACCCGAGAGGAATCCAAGAATTTTGAAATTCTAGTTTGGTACGGACTCCTAACTTCAAACGGACACAAAATCTTCATTTTAACTCTGATTTGAGTGATTCAGAAGCCAAAATTTCAAGGATTTAATGTAAAATAATTCTAGAATATTCTTGAACCAAAAATCTTTAACCATAGTCAGGTGGCTAGGTTTTCATGAGGCGATTACCCGAAAAAAAGGTCAATTAATCATAGGGTAATGTGGTGAACCAATCCAAAACCTATCAATAAATTAAATTGGCACTTCAATTAGACTTATTTCATCATTCTAAGATCAATGGAACACTCCGAAACAAATTTGGAAGTCAATTGGAAAATATACGAAGTACAAGACGAAATTGCCCTTCAAGTTGCAAAAGTTCTAATTGACTATCCAAACCTATCTGGAATTGAACCAAATCTGACACGCATATTCAAAATGATCCTAGAAACTAAATGCAAGTGATGGGACTCAACAAAGAGACAAAAATATGCATGCAATGATGACCTATTCTCCTAAGGCTTAAAAAGACAAAAGTGTCCTTTAAGGCTTAGGGACTCCTAGATGCTTCTAAACTTAACCAAATGCTATCATGAACTTATGGGGGTAAAAATGGGGTGTCTACATAATCCTTTGGTTTTTACTGCTGAGACCTTCATTTGTCAAGGACCTCTTCCATTTAAATTCATTAATTCTTGGGTTGCCCATCCTACATTTCTTGAGGTAGTGAAATCTATTTGGTCTTCTAGCTCTATTGTCGGCTGTTCAATGTTCATTATGGTGAGGAAGCTTAAACTTTTAAAGGATGCTTTGAAAGCTTAGAATCATGATGTTTTTTGTAACATTCATTCTAGAGTTGTGTGAACGCCGTGTCCTTTTATCACGCTCGGGCTTGAGAGTACGCCACTAACCACTGATGATTAGAGCGGAGAGGGAGTCACCACCCGATTTTAGCCTCAGGAACTGATTGACCCCTAGCAAGGGCCCAACTCATCATTATCAAAAGAATCAAGGTTCGGAGCTAAGGTACGCGGATGGGAAGGTGTTAGGCACCTATCTAAGCCTGGCTGAAATCCGACCCCCACACTCATTTATTGGCATTAATTAAAAGGACTTAATTGAATTCGACCGTTAACCAAACATTTATGCAATTAATGGCATGCAATGAGGGGAAAAAGATCTAAACAAGATATATGAATAGGTATATACAGTAGTAAGATATTCAAAAGGGTACGAGAAATGCTTACACTGCCTGTAAAAGAAAAAGCGGGGTTATTCTGCCAAAAACGTGGTCATGCACGTACGAGCATTTGGGAAGCATGTACGTGCATCCCTTACGCATGTACGTACATGCCCTCTGACTACTGTGCTACATACTTCAATTTATACCTACCATGTTGCTACTGTATACTTGAGATCTTACAAATGATTCAAATATGCTTTGAAAATGGTAAAAAGGTCCCAGATCTAAATATCAGAGGTACATGTTGATATTACGAATGGATTGATACAAATATGCACATGAAATGACATAATGGAATGACAATATGGAGTGAATGCCGGAATTAATGGATGAATCTTACTTTCTCTATACGCTTGAAATGAATGAGAAACCCCATTTCAAATCCTTAAATGTAGAAACGAATCAATGTCGAGTTAAGTCTAAATGCATCCCTCAGGTATGGGCAGCAGCAATTCCTTCACGAGCATGCTTTTCGGACCTCTTGTAGTCACAACTTTGATTTTTTGGGATGGAGGCTAGGTAAAAGAGTTCCGGCTGAGCAGAAAAAATGGGATCTTTTAGAGGTGGAGGTTGGGTAAAAGAGTTCCCCTTCTCTTGGTTGAAAGTAGGGTATAAATAGGTAAGGATTAGGGTTTGATTCAAGGTCCATTAGGGTTTCTCAGCCGCCATCTACTAGCTGTCAATATAGGGTCTCCATAAGGTAAGAATTGATTTAGGGGGAAAACATTGAGAATTCAAAAACAGAGGGCATGAATGCTCGTACGTGCATGGCATAGGTTCGTACGATCATGGGGTATCAAAAGTGCTAAAAGGCCGTTGTGCTTGCGCGAGTCCTTCGGGTTTGCTTGCGATGGTTCGTCTGCTACTACCCTTCATCATTGGGCTTAAAGGTGGCCTGAAATGTCAGGGGGGTACAAAATGGGGTGTCAACAAGTTGATGAAACTTTTACAGCTCTTGAAACGATATAATTAGATATTTCTTCTAATAGATTTACTGATGATAAATTTGAAGCTGAAAATATTGCTAAAATTGCTTTATGTGAAGCTTTAAAATCTCAAGAAGAGTTCTGGAAGGAAAAATCTAGAATCACCTGGTTTGAAGCTGGGGATAGAAACACTAGTTTTTTTTCTCATAAAGTTGTTTAAATTAGAGGATCTATAAATTATGTATCCTCTCTTATTGATGGTGATAGATTGCTTGATACTGCTGTTGATGTTCAGTCTCATATTATATCTTATTTTCAACAGTTATTTACATATATTCCTCATGTAGTGGACACGGAGTGGATTTCAGATCTAATTCCTTCTTTAGTTTCTACTAATGATAATGCTATGCTCATTGCCGTTCCTGACAAAGAAGAAATTAAAAGAACTGTCTTCTCTCTAGATCCGAATAGATCCCCAGGACCTGATGGGTTTGGTGGCCAATTTTATCATGTCTATTGGGATATTATCCATTCTGATGTGATAGGTGCTGTGCAATAGTTTTTTTTTACCTCTAGTTGGATTCTTCCAAATCTTAACTCTATGTTTATCACTTTGGTTCTGAAAGTTCCTAAAGCTCATTCTCTAGATAAATTCCAGCCTATTGCAGTCGCCAATTTTTTATTTAAGATTATATCTGAAATCTTAGCAGATAGATTGGGTTGTGTTGCTCCTAATATAATTTCTTATAATCAAAGTGGTTTTGTGAAAGGCAAGCACATCTCTGAAAATATTTGTTTAGCCTTGGAATGTATAAATCCATTGGATTTAAAGTCCTATGGGGTAATATTGGGTTGAAATTAAAAAAGCCTTTGATACTCTTGAATGGGACTTTCTATTGGCAGTTTTGAAGGCTTTTGGTTTCTACAGTACTTTTGTAAACTGGATTTCTTCTATTCTTCATTCAGCTCGATCGTTTATGCAGATTAACGGCTCTCCTTTTGGTTGCTTTTCTTGTAGCAGAGGTGTAAGATAAGGGGATCCTCTTTCTCCTCTACTCTTTTGTCTTGCCGAAGAAGTCCTTAGTAAAGCTCTTTATCAGTTATTTTTGACAAAGAAGCTTCTTCCTATTTCATCCCCTAGAGGTGGCATGGCTCTTACTCATTTATTATATGCAGATGATGTTCTTATCTTTTGTAGGGCTACCATGTTTTGTATTAATAATTGTCTAGCTTTATTGGATAAATATGGTTTAAACTCTAGCCAGATTGTTAATAGGGCTAAATCTAAAGTTCTTTTGGGCAAAGCAGCTCTTTATCGTAGTCAACAAATTTTGGAGGCTACTGGTATGCAATCTAAATCTTTTCCTTTTATCTATTTGAGTGTGCCTTTATTTAAGGGTAAGCTTAGGAGGAGATTTATTCAACCTATTGCTGATAGAATCAAATCTAAAATGGAGGGTTGTTCAAGTCATTATCTCTCTATTGCTGGTCGAGTTCAGTTGGTTCAATCTGTTATCACCCCTATGCTTATGCACTCTATGGCAGTTTATCTTTGGCCCTTTTCTCTCTTAAAAGAATATAGCAGTGGATTCAGAATTTTATTTGGGCTGGTTCTACTAGTAAAAGGAAGTTAGTATCAGTTAATTGGGACTTAGTTTGTACTCCAAAGTTTGAATGTGGCTTAGGTCTTCATCATCTCAAAGCTCTTAATCAGGCTGCTATTTTAAAATTGGGTTGGTTTGTTTTATCTTCTGATTCTCCTTGTGCTCAATTCCTCAGATGTAGATTCAAAGTGACTTCTATGGCATTTTCTTCTTCTTATAAATTGTCATCTATTTGGACGGGGTTAAAAGATGCTCTATAACTTTTAAGCTTTCATGGGTAGTGGATTATTGGAGGTGGCAAGAAAATAAACTTCTGGCTTGATAAATGGTTCCATGAGGATGCATTATCTGATAAGGTAGCTTTACCTTCTAATATCCCTTCTGATTTTTCATTTACTCTTTCTAAATGCATCATTGATCAGTGCTGGTCTTTGCCTTCTTGGTTACATCAGTATTCGGATATTGTTCAAAGTGTCAATGATATAACTTTACCTATTGAAGATTGTAATGACATGTTAATCTGGCCCTACTCTTCTTCTGGTCTCCTTTCATTTAAAGATGCATATGAGTTTTTTCGAAATCGTCACGAGGGTGTCTCTTGGGGTAAATTAATTTGGCAGAGTTTTATCCCTCCTAAAAGATCATTTCTTTTCCTTTGGCTGTTGTATAACAAGCTCCCCATAAAGGACAATCTTTAGCCTAGAGGTATACCACTTGTTTCTTACTGTAGTTTGTGTTTTTATCCTTGCATCAACGAAACAACATGGCATCTTTTTTTCAAGTGCAGCTTTGCGCATCAATTGTGGGTCTGGTTACATGGTACTTTTTATACTACCTTTTCTCACAACATTTCTTCGTTAAGACGGTTTACTTGCTCTTTTGAATCATTCATTTAGCCCTGAACTTTCTCAAATTTGGCTTCTTGCTATTATGAGCATTCTTTGGGTTATTTGGAAATCTAGAAACGATGTGAAATTTAACAATGTTGTCCCTCATGTTCATCGAGCTATGGGTACTATTGTTGCTTGGATTAAAGAGGGCAGCCCGCACCCGCTTATTAAAGCTCCAATGGGCAATTCTGTCTTAGATCTTCAGATTTTACAAGGTTTGAATTTAAAAGGTATTCCTTGCAAAGCTCCAAAAATCATCCCAGTGGTTTGGCATCTCCCTATAGCTGATTAGGTAAAGGTAAATACTGATGGTTTAGCTAAGGGCCATCCTGGCCCTGCTGCTAGTGGTGGCGTTTTCAGAAATTGTTGTGGTTTTGTAAAAGGTTTTTATGGGCTTAGTTTGGGTATTCAATCTGCATTTTTTGCTGAGCTCAAAAGTGTTATTCTCGCGATATCATTTGCTTGGGAGAAAGGTTGGCATAAATTGTGGATTGAAAGTGATTCTTCTACAGTTATTTCTTCTTTGCAAAACTATACCTTTAAACCTCCTTGGCCTCTGTTAAATGAATGGCAGAATTGTCTTTCTATTATGAAAAATATGCAGGTGGTTTTTTCTCATATTTACAGGGAGGGTAATTGTGTGGCAGACAAAATAACTAATTATGCTATCAATTTCTCTTCTCTTACTTGGTGGAATGAGGATAATGGTGTTGTTCTATTTGAACTTGCTAGAGAAATGCTGGGGTTACCATTTTATTGGTTTGTTTAATAGGTTATTTGTTTTTCTTAATATCTATCTTTGTGAGCTGGATCATGGTATTATAAGCCATCAAGACCAGACAGGTCTCTTTTTCATTTTATTATCTCGTTGCAATCTTTCTTTCATTTTCTTTTCTTTCATTAATAACATTTGGAGCTGAGGGTAACTGATGGTGAGTTCCTAGGTTGCCAACCTAATTGGGATTCTTTGCTACTATTTGATGCCTTTAGCTCTGTTTTTGGAAAAAAAAAAAAAAAAAAAAAAGAAAAGAAAAAGGAAGAATCATCATTAGATCAAGACTACTATTGCTTATTTAAAAACCAAAGAGAAAAAACTAGAAAAAAACCAAAAGAATTAAAAGCAAAAGTACTAATAATCAAATCAGATTTAAACAACAATTCAAAAATAAAAATTTGATTGAAAATTCCAAAAAAATAAAAAAAAATAAACATTTAATTGAAAATTTTTGTGTAGTAGATTGAAAACCAAAGAGTCTTTGCTTTTCCCATTTAAGAAAACACCCTAACGGATTCATTAATTAATTTTTTTTTTCTTTTAAATTGCCTTACTACTGCTCTTTTTAACTAGATATATATAAATACAAGACGGGACTAATTGCCAACTCAAATTTAGAACAATTCAATTCCCTTTTTTACAAACAATAATTGATTGAAAGCTTTTGCTCAGCAGATTGAAAACGAAAGCACTAACCATGCGATTCCAACAAAATTTTTTTTCTTTTCCATTTTCCGTGCAAACAAGAGCATCAAATTAACTACCTATACCAGTAATCGATCGAAACAAGTTCAAAGGAGGAGAAGTGCAATCAAGCCATTGGAGATGTTATTCTTATATATCAAGATGCATATAGGAGAAGTAGGAGAAGAGTATAGAGGAAGATATTTCGTCTTTACTGGTCAAAGTCTCATCTGAAACCAGCCCAGAATCCACTTGATCGAAGAAAGAAACTGGATCAGTACATGCATGTAGATATGGAACTTTTTCAACTAAATATATACGTACGAGTTCAAATATAAGAGAAAAAGATGCAGAGTGAGTTTGTACGTACAAGGTGGCTGATTGTTTCTTTTCTTGAAGTAAACCTTTGATCGAAGGCAAAACAAGTGAAATGGTAGAATGAAATTATCATTCTGTTATGGCATGATCAAGGGCGGAGCCATCAAGAGGGCTACCCTAGGCTAAACTTAGCCAAAAGGAATTTATCTTTTGGGTAATAAATTTATTTTGGACTTTATCTTTTGTGTGTATATTCAAAAAGACACAAAACTCATTTATCAAAATGGAACCTAACAAGGCAATATTAGAATTGCAAAAAGGCTTTTATCTTTTGGGCAGTAAATTTATTTTGAACTTTGTCTTTTGTGCATATACTCAAAAAGTTTTTGTCTTTTGGACTTTGCCTTTTGGATATACTAGTGGAGAAGGCACACGCGAGGTGCATGCCCGGTAATTTTTTTAGGGTTGGTTGTGGTTGAATTTTTTGGGTATTTTGCTGGTTATGTGAAATGGAATTAGTTGAGGATGGGAGTATGAAATTCATTAGTTAATTACAAAAAGAATTTTGAATATGAAGGTAATGCTGAATGTAGAGATAAGTGTTGTCTAATTATATATACATTGTAGAGGTTATAAAGTTGTTGAGATGACATTTTTATATATACATTGTAGAGGTTACAAAGTTGTTGTGATGACATTTTTTTTTTTGTACATTTCTTTAATGATTATGTTGCTAAAATTGTTGATATTCTTCATTTGTTGACTCCTGTCGTTTCGGCTGTTGCTACAAAGATGAAGTTTCTTTTGAATGCTTGCTGTCTTTTGTTGTAACGTCTTTCATTTTGTGTAGATTCCACAAGTTTATGTTGTCGTTTTGGTGAAGTGATGTTGATTATGGAGTATGGTGATGCTTCTTGCATGAGCTCTCCATACTCCTTTTGTCGTAAATAATAAATTCTGGAGAAATATGACAATGGTAGAGGTATGTTTCTCCAGAATTTTCTTCTAGTAGTTGCATAAAAGAGAGAGAGAAAAGATGTATTAGTTATGGGAATTTGTAATAATAATTAGTTAATGTAAGAATGAAAAGATTTGTTGTTAATAATACCTTGTATAAAGCCACCGTTTGTAAGCATGCGTCAATAATATTGATAAATGTGATGGATGGAACAGTAGTTTCTGATAATAGATGACAATGATAGATGTATGTTTTTTGGTTTTTCTGATTGTTGTATAAAATTTAAATGAAGCATCTGTAAAATAAACAGAGATTGAGCAATGATTAAATGATATAATAAGTGAAATAATTTAAAGTAAATAAGTAGATTTTAAATGTGTGTGTTAGGGATATAGGTTATATGTTATTTGGTAAGGATTTACCATAAGAATGGTTGCTATGTCAAAGAATTGAGTATTTGCATATTATTATCATCAATGTCTGTAATTTTTTTAATGGTGTTTAAGTATTATCATCAAAATCTTCCACCGCTTCAATTAAACCTGTGTATAAATTATTCAATTGTACAAACGCTAAATGTGTTAGATAGTGTTGAATACGATAAATGTGTGATAGTTGGTTAAGAGATATTATTAATTAGATTGAAAGATTTGAATAATAAGGTGTAAAATGTGATTACCTTGTATATAGTTGGAAGATAATGTAACTCTCTATAGCGTTCTAGAGAGTTGTTCGTATAGTATTGTGGAAGATATTGTAGTTAATGCAACTCTTTATAGTATTTGACTGGTTTGTTGGTATAAGTTTGTTGCACTATCTTTCTACTAGCACACTGAAGAAAAAGTTGTGTCAGTACGTATCTAAAGATTAATATAATGAGTGGTTGATGGTAAGTGAAGAAGTGTAATTTTGTAATTTTTTGTGAATATTGTAAATTGTTTGTATTTGGAAAAAGTTGATATACGAACCTTGAGTGTTTGTGGAAAAACATAATAATGGTAGATGTATGTTTTTCCAGAATCACATTCAAGTGGTTGAGATAGATAGGAAATAGTTAGAAGTGTGAGAATATAGTTTGTTAGAAAAGTGGTTTAAATAAGATAAGTTAAAAGATAGTTTATATTGTTGTAATTGAGATAAAATTGTGAGGTAATAAATAATGGTTTGTGAATAATACCTGTAGTAGTGTTTTTGAAAATACTTTCTTATAGAAAGTATTTTCATAGATGATCCTTAAGGTATTTGCTTCTGGTGATGATTGACAATGGTAGAGATATGTGTTTTTTTTTTTTTTTTTTTTTTTTTTTTTGTTGTTGTTGTTGGTTCTTTCATTGTTGCTCCTGCAAAATTGTAATTGGTATTAGTTAGGACGATAGGGATTTATATTATAATGAATTATAAGTGTATAAATGTTTGAGTTTTTAAAGTTATTTTTAAATGATTTATGAGATGTACTTTATGGAGAGAATTTAATGATTATTGGTTTTGTTAGAGGTAATAAAAGTTGGTTAATATTTGAATTGTATAAGTTTAGTAAGCAGGCAAGAAGTTTGTTAAATGTGTTGAAAATAAAGAAAAGTATATAAATACTTTGTTAGGAGTATTATACGTCAAAAATGAATTGCTGATATTTACTGTATAGTTTCATGTATTCTAGAACTTTTAAAAATGGTTATCTAAATAATGTAATTTGAATAACATAATTTGATCGTGAAGCAATGTAATTAATGAAGACATTGTTGTTGATGTTACTGAATTTTGGATTCAAATAGTTGTGTTTATATAGAGGTTTTTCCTTCACAAAAAACCTTGGTGAAAGTTTTGTTGTGTGGTGCGTATATTGAGGTTGTCTAAGTGGTTGTTTAACTGAGTTTTTTTTATATAATATTTGTGAAGTAAATTGGTTTTGGACTAAAATAGGTTAAGTAAAATGTGAGATATGAGGAGTTATTTGATTATTGAAAGTTGTTTATGGAGGAGTAGTGAATTGATAAGTAGGTATTTGCAAAGGGTATTGTTTTAAGACGAAACTTGTAATATGGTGTTCAATATAAGTTTTGGAAAGTGATAGTTTTGTTTCCTTGCTGAAAAGTTTTTGGCTGCCAGTTGTTTATAGAGTATATAATATGGATAAGAGATTTTTGAATTTAAAGAGGACAAAAAAAACAAAAAAAAAAAAGGAGAAAAGTTGGGCCGAGAAGGAATTGTGTTTTATATGTAATAGATTCTAAGAAAAGAAATGTTAATTATGAAGTTAATTAAATGGGAAAAATGATATATTAAGAGAAATAGATTTCTGTCAAATAGCTATGTAGTTGACTGAAAATTTTTGTGTGAAGGTGGGATGATTTAAAACATTAAATTTGGAGAATAGCAACAGGGGAAAAAAAAGCAAGATATGAATAATGTACCGAACTTTCTATTGTTAAATATTAAAATTTCAGTAATAATTCTCATCAAGTTTGGGTGGTTGTTATTTTGTCTAAACGTATGTTCAAGTAATAGTCAAACTGAGGTCAGCATAGATTAAGAGCTAATGATAAGGAGGATAAAAATGTAATTTCCTGTAATAATTGGAGATCAAAGCATCATTGCACGACCAAGCCATGACATTAGAGTAATATATGGAACGATTTAATTACACTTGAAGATAGAAATTGCTGGATAAAAAAGTCATATATAACAAATTGAAACAAAAAACGAGAACTGTAACTTTAGTAAGCAAAGGTAATCAAAAAACAAAATGTGTTGTGCATTCCATCTTTCATGTGATAAAGTAATGACTTAGAAATAAAAAAAAAAAGGTAGATTCCAGTATAATTGGTATGAAGATTGAGTTGAAGAAGATGGGTGCAAGTGCAACAGCCCACAAAACCACTTGATTGATAGTGAATAGGGGTTAATAGAAATTCTCTGACTTTCAAGTTACAATGTTTTCATTACTAACAAATTATGGCATGTTATAAAATTTTGCCTTTGTATTAGCTCTTCTATATATTTTTGTCTCTCTTCTTTTTGCATAAAAGTTTCTTTTTAGGTAAGAAAATGACAGTGGTCAATTTCTTGGGATGAAGCTAAGACAATATTCTAATACATGTGTCTCATGTCTTGGTCCAGTATTTCTCGTAAATTTGATTTACTTTATACTTTGAATGTGAATACCAAAATAATCTTTTGGCCAAACTGATTGCTTTACAACAGAATGTCCTAGAAACTAATTGCTTTTGAAAAGAATCATGCAAAAACTCTTATTTGGATTTTGGAAGAGATAAGAAGTACGCATGAATACGACTTGGCAATGGTTACAAGTTAGAAGTTAGTTGAGGTTGGTGTAACGAAGGAAATCAGGATTTCTCATTTCTTAAGCGGTAACCAAGCCGAAATACAAACAGAACGAAAACCAACTAAAGTTAATGTCGTATTGGTTCTTAACTTGTGCAGCATAATCTAACTCATTATTTTTAATAACTAAACATAATTTGATTTTATGTTCAAGGTATGGAATAAGTGTGCAAAGAGGTGGGTTAGATTGGTCAAAGAGAAGTTCAGTAAAAAGATTTTAATTTTTGGTTACCTAGAGCCCCCTGTTCCGCTCAACTAACCTAACATTGCCACGAAAAACAAAGGTGCCCATTTTGGAGTACTTGCATTAGGAGGGGGAAGTATACTAATGAGTACGATATGGATCTGGACAGGATCCAAAGGAAAAAAAAAGAAAAGAAAAAAGGGACAGATGGAGAACGGAGACTTACCTGTGCTCACAATAGTTCCGAAGCAGGAAGGGAACAGCAAAACGAAGGGAAAGAGCTTTGTGGTTTGTCCTAGATAAGTAAAAGGAAGAGAAAATGTCAGTTGATTACTCTGGTTAAAAATGTGAGGAGAAGAAACGAAGAAGAAGAGGAAGAACAAGAAGTAATGATGGGTACCTGAAGATGATTGTCTTTGTATTTTGCGTTACTATGGTAGTTTGAGTAGAGGGTTTTGCTGTGGTTGGAGAAAGGTCTGCTTGAAATTAGTAAAGGTAGAGAAGTGGGTAGGAAGAAGCTGAGGGGCAGGGATATAAATAGAGGAGTGTGTTAGTGTGTCGGTAAGGCAAGTACTGAAATTTGTGGTTTTATTTGCCTTGTTTATTGTTTTCGGTTTTTAAGTGTAATAATAGATTTTTATGATTTGTGGTTTTCTTTTGTACATATGATTTTATAGTGGGAGAGGTTTTTTTTTGTTTGTTTTATTGCTTTGGAAAGGGGTAAAGTAATTTGTTTGTTGGGAGTATCTTCAAATAAGTGATTATAGTATGTGAAAGGAAAAGAAATCAAAAAAGTAACATATGGGAAATTGGAAATGAGGTCATCGGTATGGAGTTGTGCAGGCTTTATAGAGGGGAGGAGAGTAAGGCTTGCACGCTATCAAGTGCAATTATTGATAGAAGGCTAGTGATGGTTTCTTGTCTGGATTTGAAGGAATAGTGCTTTAATAAGTTGTATTTAGGAGACTTAGGGTTGTCAGTGAGAAGATAGGGCGAGGGAGTAGGTCCAGCTTTTTCTAAAGCTGTTGCTGTTTCCTTTGTCCAATCAGAAGGGGTACTGTTGATGCTTTTGTCTTGGTAGGAAAAGAATTGGTCTTCGTTGGAGCAGCACAGCATGTATGTTTTTTGGTAAAGGGGGTAGATTAAGTTTTGAAAGGTGTAGGTAGGGAGAGGAATAATGAGGGTTATGACTTGGAACGTGGTGATGAGTGTAGGTCACTTTCTTAAGTGTGCAAGTGTTGTTCCTAGCAAGGCTCTTGGTCCAATAAGTACTTATCTTCTTTGGTGTATGAGCGTGGGTAAAGCTGATAGCACAGTATCTTTTCGTCTTTTGTTGGTTGGGAATATGGACAAAGAGGATTTCCTGTTTAGGATTTGTAATGTGGTGTCCCACTTACAATATTTTCAGGGGTGGGTTATATGAGATATTGTTGTTATGTTATAGCATTTAGTGTAAGTTGAGATAGTCTTAAATGCATTTGTTAAATATAGTAATAAATTATTTTTTTTTTTATATTTGGCGTAAAGTTGAGTTATTTTAAGATTTAGTATGTCAATTTTTTGTTTTTTTTTTGAATAATCAAATATCTCAGGAATTTTTTTTTTTTTTTGAAATATTTTTTAGTAATTAAAGAACTCATTAATACATACAAGATTTTCAAAAATAATATTTAAATGTTATGTATAAGAAAAAAAAAATTTCCAGAAAAGATATCTTTTTTTGAAGTGATCTATTGTACTTAAATAAGGTTACGTTTGATGCAAAATATATTTGATTAAATATTTTATAAGATGTTAAATTTGTGTAAAATGTTGTGGTTGTGGTAAAAAATTAGTAGACTACATTTATTTGTATATTGGAGGATGTTATTCTAAATTGTGGAACTTGATACTTTAGGATGTGTTAAAATAGAAATAGTGCATGTATGGTTTATGATGGAATGTGATTAAAGCCTTGTGCTTCAAAATGGTGGTTTTTTTAATTTTTTTTAAATTATTTTAATTTTTTGTTTTTTGGAAGAAATTGCTTAGTAATATTGATAGAAGGAAGTATATTAAATGCAGTGGGTTTTGTATTTGGTGTTGTTGTAGGTCTGGTCTTCATGTTGATTTAAAACTTAGGTAGAGAATTGGGAAGAGAATAATGTAATTGTTGAATTTGTATTTGTTTATAGAGAGTTGAGTTGTTATGAAGGAAAAGAATAATGTAATTGTTGAATTTTTATTTATTTATAGAGAGTTGAGCTGTTATGAAGGTCTAAAATTTTTCTATATATTGTTGGTTTTTTCATTTGTCAAGTGCAAATACTGAAAATCAGTAACTTTTTTGATGTAAGAAATTTTATTTGATTTTAAGCAAGTTCGTAATAGTTAGTGTTTTTTGATTGATCTAGGAAATATTCCTATTTTAAGGCATATGCTTATTGGTACAAAAATTGGTATATAATGTATATTGTTACTTATGTGAGTAATAGAAAGGATAAAAAAGAATTAAAATATATGAATGGTATTTAGACTAAGAAAATGACTGATGAGAATTTGTTTAATTGTTTTATTAGTCAGTGATTAATTTTTATTTTTTTTTTCTGTCATGAGTAAGAACAAATTTTTTTTATTAATATAGAGTGGAAAATATAGAAGGGAAAGAACAAGTTTCTGTGAATATATAAACAAATAAAACTTTCAAATAAATTTTAAAATAAAAGAGTAGAGAGAAATTGATGAGAATCAGATAACTTAAGAAAAATTTATTAGATATAAAAAAGAAAGGTTGGTTTATGGTTATCGTCTAAAACGATTGCTCTATAATATTTCATTAAATGTAACAGGTTTGTAATTTGAACACTTTGTAAAATATACTAAAATTCCTTAATTGTTAGTTAGATGCCTAAACAGGTTGTAAGTGCTTCAGATAATCCCAAGTTAGTAGTTCCTTGTTCATGACTATGTAAAAAGATCCTCTAATTTTTCTCTCTTTCTTTTTCTCGATCATTGGCACACAAAGACATCTTTTATCATTAACCGTGGGATCGTGTAAGGCCCACAAGCCAAGAGTGGTCTAATTGAGGTACGGTGGAAGAGTGGTAGAGACTTTTATTTGGTTTGAGAAGGGAATAGAAATTGATAAGAATATTAAAACTTAATTGAACTATTAGAAAAGGTCATATGTGATGGGGAATAAGAATAATTCAATAAAAGTAAGGGTAAGAAAAAATTGTAAAGAGTAGGAGTAAGAAAAAATCCAGCACATTAGTTCTATGTGTATTTTAAGTGTGGGTGGTATCTTACTTTATCGATGTTTGATATGTTAATGCAATTTCCGTAGCTCAATAAAGTAGTTGAAGTACGATACAAATAGCAAAAGTGAAGTATTGCACAGGTGAATGTAATAGAGGTTCAAACATTGCTTGGCTTGGCTTGGCTTGGCTTGGCTTGGCTGAAGGGAATATATTTACATACTTCAGATTACAAAAGTGGTAGCTAAAAGTAGTGGTTAGGTGGTGATGCAAATGTACAAGAAATAGTGGAACAAAAAGGTGCCTATAGATAAGCTTAGATATTTTTTCCTAAAGAATGTTGCCAAGTTCTGTGGATATAGTGTGAGTGTGCAAAAGTAGTGGTTCTATAAGTTTTGCCAGTAGTTAGCTATGCACAAAAATAGTCTAGTCAGTGGCTAAGGGGGAGTAAGGCAATTAACATATGTAACGACTTCATCTCCACTGTTTGAAGTTGTATCTAGTTCCTTTTCACTTTCTGAGTGTGAATCTGTTGCACTACTGTCTGGTGTATTTAATCGAGGTGAAATATTTTTGCCTTCACTTTCCTTTATTTCTATGAGTGTGGTCTGGTGGTTAGATTTATTCTGTGCTAAATCTTTCTCACTAATTTTTGTTTTAGTCAGGATCTTCTTTGATTCACTTTTTTGAGTGTCTTCAACTGGATTCTCTTGGGAAGATTGCATATTTGATGAAATAATTTGACTAGGTTTTTCCTCTTGCAGAATTGCTTTGCCTTTGCTTTTTTTGGCTTTTACCAATGGACTTTGTTGGGACGAGACAGGTTGGTAGGTAAGCCATTGTAGCTTAGAGTCTGGAAGTGTATTTTCTGAAACAATTGCTTGGGAAATTGTGAAGCTTTTGTTGATTATTCCCCCAAACGAATTTTCAAATGCTTTGACTTATAGGAGATATTCTTATCCTGTGCATTTTTAAAAGAGAATGGCGTTCAGCTTGGTTGGATGCTGTATGAGAATAAAATAGATGTTAGTTTCTTCTTAGGATCAGGAAAACTTAGATAGGCATAAGGGGAGGTTGAAGTAATTTATTGGTGTTTTACTTGGTTCTTGTATTCGTACAAATCTGCTGCTTTGATTTATAAAATACTTTCAGCAACTTCTCCAAACACGGTAGCCATGATTGTGGTTGTTGAATCAAATACTTCAACTCTTACAAGAGACCTGTGTTTGGGAATTTTTTTATTGCTATCTTTAGTGTTGTTAAAAAATGAAAGCTAAGTGAGGGAAAGAGAGATATTAAATGAGTTTATTGAGGATAAATTTTACCTTGGGATAGCTGTGCATTGAGAGGACTTACAACCTGTGCATGTGAATATTTGGTGAAGCATTGCATCTGTTTTTTTACTACAGCGATGGCATGACATGTAAGAAAATGCTTGAGAAAAGTCACGAACTTAGATCCTTCCATTTGTCCAGAAAGTTGTCTGTTTGTAAATATTGTTTGTGTAAATATGTGATGGAAACAATTACTTATGTGAATCTGTTGGGAAGAAAGCAAAGAAAGATAATTTTTTTGGAGAATTTGTAGGTGAGTGAGTTTCTTACATTTGGAGCCATCAGTGAAGCTTGTTGAAGTTCTTTTACAGCTGTTAGAGAAGTTGGCCTTGCAGTGTTTGTTGAAGAGAAGTAATTTGTAGTGTTGAATCTGGTTGCAATATTTTCACATTCTTTATTGTACTTGTTTGATGAGAAGACATTACGTGAGATATGAGTTGAGATATATGTGACTACTTGAGTTAGTTGTGTGATACCATGATTTCAAGTCAGCTGTGTGAGGAATTGCAGGGTACAACAATAAAGAGGTTGCAGCTCTTGTTGATAGTGATAGACCTTTATCCAATTGTGTGATGAGAGAAGTATTAGCTTGTTTGGAAAGATAAGGATGGCTGCTAATGTAGTATTAAATAGAGAATTTAAATTTTACCATTATATTTGACAACATAAACTCTTAGCACTGCAATGACAGGTTTCTCATGTAACTTCTCATAAATGATTGAGCAGTTGCGCTCCGTTAAGTGATCCTAGAAAGTGATAAGGGTGGGTATCATTCTTTCATGGTAGAAGAATATGTAAGTAGTAAAATAATAATGTAGTTAATGTTATTTTAGCAAATCTAAAACTTGAAAAATTTGACTGACGCAATAACAGTGAACTAATACGAAGATCGAATACTTACTCACGGTTGATGATGATAGCTTCTTGTATAGTAGACTGTGTAGTAGCTGTTTGGTGAGGTGCTTTCATGTCTAAGAGAATGCCTATAACATCTGCATAAGTTTTTGTTAGGATATAAAGTTACACTATTTTGGTGGAAATATTAGTTTAGTGTAGAGAGGTTTTGTTGTTTACTAATTGCTGTGCCTTTTCCAAGGTACTTGTAAAAATCTGAGAATGGTGTGAATTCATATGTAGTGGCAATGGTGTTTTGATTATCTGGAGAACATTCTTCTATAACTGTGGATGCACTGATTCTCTAATCATATGGATGACCTAAGTATTGGAACTGTGGTGGTATTGCTTTGATGATGGCGTTGGAGATGTAGTATTCTCCATTTTCTTTGAATCTATTGTCTAGTCGACCAATGTCTTCACCCCAAATGCTTGCTTGTGTTTGAGTTCCCTGTTTTGAGAAAAACATAATTTAGTATATCATACAATGAATTTTTTTTTTTTTTTTTTTTTTTTTTTTTTTTGGTGTTTGTAGAAAAGAATGGAATGTTGTTGTTATGATGTTAGTTGAGACCTTGGAATCTATGAGAATGAGTGATTGCAATTTTGTGGGGCTTTGTTTAAAGCTTCTGATGGTGTGTTTCTCTTCAACTTTAACTCGAACTCTCCAACCACGCAAAGTGCAAGGGTTAATATCTTTAATGTATAACTCTTGTTCATTCACTGTGCACTCTTTCTTGTCTATATTTGTGAGAAAGATTAAAATGTAGACAATTGGATGTGAGAAAGGGTGTGAAAAGAATAGTATGAAACATAACAAATAAAAATTGTTAAAGAATTATTGGTTTATTGATATGGGGTAAAGAAGATTGGAAACACAATAGTCAAGTGTTTGTTTAAGTTTTGAACGATAATAATTGATAGTATGTCGACATTAGAACCAATGACAATTAGTTATGCTGAAAAATTGAAATAAGAATTGCAGTTGAAGTGTTGTATTTGAGAAACATATAACGGTATATTTGTTGTTAAATAGGAGTTTAGTCAAAGAAATTGTTTGATGTATCGAAGGTGCAAATGTAACGAAAGGAAATTGTTTTTAAAGAAATTGTCGAACATAATTGTGTTAACATAATTGCATAGACTCATACAAGTTTATGAAGTAGATGTTAGTTTTTTGAATGTTGAGGATTATGTTATTATTCATGTTTATTGTTATATGTTTTGTGCTATTTTTGTGTGTTATTGATCGATATTTTACACAAGATTAATAATTGGTTTGTTAAAATAAGTTCTATAGTTAAGTGTTATGTATTTATACTTTAATTGGAGAAGTTGCTTTATGATTGACTATTTATTGTTTTAATATGTTAGATTTATTATGAAAGAGTTATGAGTGAGTAAGAAGTGTCATTGTAATTGGTAGAGGTTATAAAGTATTGATTATGGTAAGTTCATGTTTTAAATTTATTACGTTTTCGTTTTGAAGGTTTGTTTATGCTTTAGTTTTTAGAATAGTTGTGTTCGATTGTACTTTTTTGGTTGGATGCGATTTCTAGAAGGAGAACTAAATGCTGAAGCAAATTTGTTTTGCGTTTATTATTAAATTGAAGACAAGTGATTTAATGAAGGTATATAGGAAGGTGTTGATATAAGATTTCTCGTAATTGTTTGCTTTGGTTGTTAAGTTAACATGATTGCTTATTTCAATAAGAAATTTTAGTACTTGTATTAGATTCTTATTATGTTCTTGGTCTAACATATTATTCAAGTTTTTAAGTAGAAAAGTTTTTATCCACATGTTTAGTTCATAATAAGGACTCAAGTGTAGAAAGTTCAAGAGGAAAACGTAAAAATGAAGAGTGCAAAAGAGGTGAGTAAAAGTTAGAAACGTTAAGTAAAGTATGAAAACAAGAGCTTTTATTATGTTCTTTAATGTGGAGATAATTAGTTAAGTTTTTGTCTTGTTGAATAGATTCAAATAGTAGATGTAATATTTTTTTATTTAAAGTGATAAATCGAGATAGAGGGATCATTAATTTTCTTCAATAGTAAAAGGTTGATTAACAATAATTTTAAAAATGAAGCATTGATAGATTTGATTAAGTACTCATGAAGAGGTCTAGAATTTTGTTTAATATTAATTTGTTCATAGTGTAATGCTTATTTTAACCAAGATTTTTATAAGCATAATATAGTTGTTTTGTTGTTAGTGTAGTTTTTCATAATATCTTGCTAAAGATATTTTTTTACTGAGAATTGTTTTTAAAGAAATTTTTTTTTTGTAAAAATGTTTGTTATGAGAAATGGCAATATTGTTTGTGAGAAATTTTTTTTGCAAAGAACAAATAGATAGATTTTTTACGTCGAGAATACGTGGCTAATTTTAGAAGCAATTGAGTTCATGTTGATTTGTGTCTTGTAATTATTTTTTTTTATACTTATACAGAGTTATTTATAGTTAAGTTTTGTTAATGAAAGAAATTTTTGTTGAGTCTTTATTTGATATGGTTATTTGTAGGTATATAAATAGATCTAATTATATGTGTTTATTTATTGTTTGTTTTTATTGGTTAATCAATTTATAATATACATAGAATGGAAATAGATATTGTGTAAAAATTATTGGTAAATTATTGAATTTGGAGGAAATTTTTAAAAACTCTGATTAATATTTTTTTACCTTACTTCTTTTTTTGTTTTTTTGTTTTATTGTATATGTATCGTTTGTGATATTTTAAATTTATGTACTTTTTTTGACATTTTAATTTTAGATTGTTTATTAATAGCGTGATAATTTTTTATGTTATATAACGTATTTTTATCATAATAATTTAAGGATAAAAGGAGGAAGAAGTAAATAAATTTTAATATTTTATATATAGTTTTATATAGAAGAACTTATGAATTTTGGAATATGCTTTCTAATGTAAGAATTATTGTTGTGTATTATTTGTTTGTTAATGTATATTTTTGCTTAAAAATGACGTATTGTTATATTTGTTATAAGATATTAGCTATGATTATAGTAACTGAATGAAAGTGAAAAAATAGTAATGGAATGAAATAACATCTTTTGAGCAAACACATGTAGTGTAGATATTTTAATTAAAAATGATAGAGAGAATGAATTGTACCAAGTAGTTTTTTTTTTGCTTAATCATTGAGAATGAGCTAGTTGAAGAATATCTTTGCACACTATGTTTGTAGTGAGTTCTATGTCAGTGTCTTCGGAAGTAGCTTTGATTAAGACTTTAATGTTATTTTAGCCTGTTGCCCTAGAAAGTGCAACATATAATTGCCTATGTGAGAAGACAGGTTGCGGTAGGTATATACCTACATTTTTTAAAGTCTGACCTTGTGCTTTGTTGATAGTCATCGCAAAAGAAAGTCTGATTGGGAATTGAGTTCTTTTGAAAGGGAATGGATTTATCAACTTTGTTTGGTAGAATTGGAATTCTTGGTATAAAAACTCTTTCATTCTTGTGATGTCCAATTGCAATCTCAGCATCAATCACATTTTTATCAAATCCTCGACATATTAATCTAGTACCATTTGATAGTCCTTTTGAGGGGTCAATGTTGCGCAAAAGAATGACTGGTACTCCTAGTTTAAGGACTAAATGATAAGGAGGATATCCATTTGGAATCAAAGTGTTGAAAAAGTCTTCATCAAGATTGTATTTTGCACAATTTATGCTTTCATCACGACTTCTATAGATCTTGGCTTGACCTGGAAATCTAGACACCAACATTTCATTGATTTCGTCAACTGAATCATTTTTAGGTGTCAATATAGCTCGATCTACAATAGAATAATTTGTTGCATTGTATGTATAAATATCTAGGAAAACAACATCAATGAGTGAGATAAGTGAAGATTGACTGTCTTTTTTCTGAGGAAGTAAAATGTCTTTAGGTAGTTGAATGAGATTATGATTGATAACAGGATTCTGTTCCATCACCAACTTGAAGTAAAAAGCTTGTAAAACATGGATCAAGCTGAGTGCGCATGTTGATTGAGAGAGTAAGGACTTTGAGTTGTGGCCATAAAGTTCAATTAACAAAGCTAGCATATTTTGCTTCATCTTGTGAGGAACCAGGAACAACTAGTAATACTTGTCGAAAATCTCCTCCAAATACAATAACTTTGCCCCCAAATAATAGTAAAGAACCTATCAAGTCTTGTAGCATACGATCAAGTGCTTCAATTGCTTTACGTTTGGCCATAGATGCTTCATCCCAGACTATGAGCTTTGTTGCACGGAGTAATTTTGCTAGGCTACTCTGTTTGCTGACATTGAAAGTGAGTTGTTCAGAATGATCTATTGGAATTTTGAAACGTGAGTGAGCAATGCAACCACCTGGTAAAATTGATGCAACAACTCCAGATGTTGCAATTGCAATAGCAATATCTCCAGCAGATCTAACTGTTGAGAGTAAAGCACGATATAAGTAACTTTTTCCTATCCCCTCAACAAAGAATGCACCAGATACGTTGTTATTGATACATAGAAGTATAGTGTTGTATGCAACTCTCTGTTCATGATTTAAACTTTGAATACAGTGCAGATCCTCTTGTGTTATTGGTATGCTCAATTCATCTGCCATTTCTTTTGAGGCAAATTCTTCATGAGTAAGATTGACAGGTGTATTTGTAAGTTTGAACTCGTCAATGTTTCTACCCATAGATTCAAGTGTTGAAGCAATTGAGCACAAGACTTGGATTTTGATTGTGGTTCTTGAAGATGTTGGGTTTTGATAGAAATCTTTTGACAGAAAGGTTTCAAATTGTGTCCACAATTCCTTGGGATTTGCTGGGTTGCAATAAACAAGAATTGTAGCAAATAAATGACGAAGTGCTCCAGGCATTTGTAAAGTTGATGCCTCAGCTAAACAATCTACTGTGTTAGAATCGCTATGCAATAGTTCATGCATAAGTGCTGCTATGCAAAATGAAGAAACTATAGTACCATTGACTGACATTAAACTTTCAAAAGATGTTGCTCCTTGTACGTGATTAAGCAATAACCTCAAATAGTATCTATCACTTTCAGAGGGATCAGCAGCTGCAATTCTTCCAATTGCTTTTCCTATTTTACGAGGTGTCCACATTCGATCTTGTTTACTCCACACATAGTGTTCAGGAAAATCTCTATATAGATATCTATGTGCATCAGGATTAAATTGATTCATTTTAAAGTACTCAGTCAACATTATCTTGGATAAGAATTGATTACGGGCAATAGAGTCAAGTGAATTTGAGTCTTTAAAGGGAACAGAATACTTATTTTCAAAATGTAGTTGTAAAATGATAATAGTTAGAGTTACATCGTTCATAACGAATTGGTATATTCTCCACATAGCTTCAGGAGGACTTATCCATCGACCAAGTTGGAACTCTGTGATTTCATCAATTTCGTTGATTTCTTGGTTTTGGTGAATTTGGAATTTAACTCTGTTATGTCTCTTGTAAATGTACTTGTAGATGTATTTGACTGCTGTAATTGTTGAACAAATTTCAAAGTTGATATGACAGTCATATTTTGCCAATAGATATGCATTGTATGGAATAACCGAACGGTTATCTAGTAGACTTCCTCTAACTAATACAACTTCTTTGTTGTCTCTCCTCCTATAAATAGGGTAAGAATTTTGGCCTTGAGTTGTTACATCAGAGAATTGCTTAGGATTATGATCTTTACATTTTCCTTTTCTCATGCAAACATTATTAGGCTTTAATTGACCACAAGGACCATGCATCATGTGTTTAATAACTGCAGATTGTAAATGAGAATTATCATTTGAGGGTATTTTTGCAGATACATATTGATCATATAAGTTAGGAGATGTGATCTTTGAATTCTTTTGAAGGATTATGAGGAAGTGAACATGTGGAAGACCTCGTTTTTGGAATTCAACAACATATGTATAAGATGCTACTGGTCCGAAAATATTCTTTTGGAAAAGATCATCTTTCAGTTCTTCTAATTTAGCTCTGAACACACGAGCAACCAAATCTGGTCGATTTTGAGCTTCTTCTCCTCTAAGCAAGTGTTTTTTTATTTCTAGCCAGCTAGGATTGCATGTCATTGTGATGAATAAATCTGGTTTTCCAAATTTTTGTACCAAGGTCATTGCTTTAATAAATCTATTCCGCATATCTCTTGGGCTTCCAATAAATGTAGCTGGTAAAACGATTCTGCGACCAATTGCTCAGCCATGTGTTTCTCCTGCAGTTATACTATCAACAATTTCTTGATAAAGTTCAGCTCGAATTTCTTCTTGATGGTTACGTAAGTAATCCAAGCGAGAAGTTTCGATTTTGATGTACATATCAACAACATATTGCTGGAGCAAACGTCCACTATGCAGTAAGAGAGATTTGTCATGTTGTCTGATCTGTAGCTTGTAGCAATAGTATTCACAAGCAGAGACATTAACTTTTTTCTTTGAAAGATTCTGAGTAGCTAATTAAGATGGAAAAATATTAATTAGAATTTTATAGGAAGATAATGATTTTGTTATGTACAATTTGGAGCTTTGATTTTATGGTATTACCTTAAAATTCAACAGCAAAGAGGTTTTCTACAGAACTCATATTAATTGCATCCATTGAGTGCTCACCAGGACATGAAGAATTTGTTTGAGCTGGATTAGTTCTTTTGATATCGTTATGCCAACCACTTTAACCAAATGGAAATAAAAGTGGATATTGAAGGGGATCATAACAGCCATAAAAATAGTTGACTCTATGTTTTTCTTGATGGCGACCATGCACAAGTATTTCTCGAGAATTGGAAGATTCAGCATTTTCAATCCATATAGCAACAACTTGTGATGCAGTAGGAGCATTGAATACTTGTTGATCAATTTTAGGAGTAGCACTTATTAGAATTTGATGATTGTCTAAGTTCGGAATATTTGATAAGCTTCGAAAGAATGTAGAGTACGGATTTAACTCAAGAATATTCATCAGTAATTGAATAATTGAGGATCTGACTCTATTAGAATGAGCTATTCTATTCTCAATTTCATGCTCAGTGTCATAGAAGTATAGCTGTAAGTAACTTGCTGAACCATCACTCGGCAACAAGCTATTGATATAATGATAGAGTTGCCCTTGTACCCTAAAAGTATAGATACCATTGTTTCTCTTGCATAAATTACGATCAAAATGTATTCCAAGAGAAGTGAATGCAAACAAATCATTATATGTTTGAACATAAGTTCTAAAAGAAGTAGCATCATCTGAATCACCATAATAGAGATCCGCCAAAGCTTCAGGCGGTTGTGGTGAAGTTAACATAATTTTACCAGTAGAACAACAAAATCCTTTTGGTTCTCTGTAGGAAGCGTTCAGCAAGGCAAAACGAACATCGTTCAACATTCGGCAGTAATGATCGTTGTGTTGGAATCAACATTCTTTCAGAAGGAGATAGAATAAGAATTGTTGGTTGGTGATGATGTGTGGTAGCATGAGTTCAGAGGTGATTTCTTGAAGTTGAAGCTAAAAAGAAATGATTGGAAGTAAATGTAAAGTGATTATTTTAAAGATATTGTTATAAGTGTAGCAATGAAGATAAGTATAGTTAAGAGTATGATGATATGTAAGTTTTTTACGTACCTTCATTTTGATTGTTGGAAGGCATAGAAGCTGTGAATCGCGTTCTTTTATTACTTTTAGCTAAATGAGACAAAATTATTCAAACATAAGATTTTAATAGAAGTGTATAAGAATAATGTCTATGTAATAGTATCTTATTGAGGTATAGTAGAGTTGATAAATAAGTATGAGTACTGTTCATAAGGGACCTTGAACTTCTTGGGGTCTTTGTTGATTGCCAACAATTTTGTTTTGTTTATGAGACATTGTTGTTCTGGTTTCTGTAACAAAGAAGAGATTTATGGATGTAATAGCTAATTAGAGAAGTTAGAAGAAAATTGTTAAATTGGTAAAAATATAGATTTCTAAATAACGTAATAAGAGATTGGAAGAGAAGAATTAAGTTCATAGAGTTTCCTGGAATGTTGGGTTTCTTCTTCTGAGCACAGATTTCTCTTCGGCGACGCAAATTTTGTTGTCTTTTGTCAGGTTCTACGATGAAAAAAATGTCATTACCTAATATTGAGGATTTATTTTGTATATAAAATCATTGTATGTGGAATTCATTGTATTATTTCTGCGAAACTAACTTTAATTGTATTTATTTATAAATTTATAGTAGAAGTCTTATAGAAAATGCTTCAAATATGATTTACCAAAAGGATTGTCTGAAGAAGCATTGTTTGGAACGATGGCAGATAAATCTGTATTGATAGAAGGTTCATGAAGATTGCTTTCTTGATGATTCCTAGTTTTACAAGAGTCAATACCATTGATTACTGAAGAATGCTTCAAAGCTTTTTTCTCAGCATAGAGTTCTCTTCTACGACTCAACTTTTGTTCTCGTTTGTCATTTGCTATAATAAAGAAATAGTCATTATAGAATGACGGAAGGAATAATGTAGCAATCAACTCCTCACCATTGATTATAGCTACATTGGTTAAAGACTGAATGGTAATATTTGTTGCTGTCTGTAGTTTTCTCTTCTTTTGAGTGCTTTCTTTTTTGCTACAATCTAGAAAATAATGTCAATTGGTTACGATGAGGAGACTGTAATCTATATAAATTCTAGATAAGAGCCTCACTTCAAGTTATTCATAATAAGGAGTGAAGAGTAGAATAAAACAGTAAATGCATTAATTTATTTCCTACCAAGAGCATCATTTGAATATAGAGGAGAAAGTGGGCTAACTAAACCCAAAAGAACAGAGGAATTAACTACAAGAATTATTTCTTGAACATTACTTGTAGCTGAGTTGTTATGACAAGGTCCTCCAGAGGACCTCTTAATGAGAGCTGCGTAAGAAAAATTGAGCAATAGAAAACATAGTTCAAGTTCTAATATCGCAAATGAAGAAGATGAAGGCTTTCATAAAAAGTAAATATGAGTTGTCATCACAGCAAGAATTTCGGTGAAATAGTAAATAATGAAATTTATTTATTATAGTTTAAAGGAAAACATTGTTCAAAGTATTTATTGGCTGAACTATGTCAAATGAGATTGTCCATTCTATAAGTAAAATGAACACTGAATAATAAAAGTTGTGCAAAATAATGTAAAAAAATTGGGTTCCAATGTTTATCAATATTAATATTTATTGCAAGTAGTGCTCAATTTTAATTGCTAGTAAAAATCTATTTCAGTATAAACAAGGTACTAATTTCATTGAAACAATGGAAACATAAATTTTGTAACATTCATAACTACATAGTAAATATTGCAAAAATAAATGTGCAAATAGTAGTGTTTTAAAAATTTACATTAGTGTAGAGAAAGTCGATATTTTTATGTAATTATGTTAAGGGATACTTGTTTTTATTTTATTTTTGGTGGTTCATGAATTATGAAAGTTTAATATCTACCTATCATTTTAAGAATTTCAGAAGAATACTATAAAATAAATAACATATATTTGATTGTTAAATCAACGTCAAAGATAGAACACATAGTTGTCCGAGCTATATGTTTTACTGATAAGAGTTAGAAAAGTAGTGTGAAATCAAACATTAAGGTAGAATTCCAAGAGCAATGAATTAGCGATCTGTTATTCAAGAGGAAGAAGCAAACATATTGTTCTTGAAGGAAGGGGAAAAGATTAATTATTCATATTAAAGAGTTGTATGAAGATTGCCTATGGAAGGACTCTTTTGTAGTACAGATTGTATAGGTATGAAATTTTAGGTGAGGAATTGATCCAGTTAATTATTTATCATAGATTCTTATTGTTTCACTCATTTTAATGAGCATATATAAGTTCAAATATGAATTATCTTTTTTACAATAAGTTTCACCTATGTTGCTTTGAAGCATATGTAATGGAAAAGTGGAATGTTTAGCGTACGACAGAACATTTGTTAAAACAAATAGTTACAATATGTAGGTACTTTTATATAGCACTTGTACTTCTATTTACAACACCATATCCATACATAGTTTGATGAACATCTATTGGGACAATAAATATTGTTTACAATAAGAGCTAAACATTATATTTACATAATACAACCCAATATTGGGCTTCAAGAATATAAATACCAATGACACTTGCCAAGTAGACATATATTGCATTCTGTTATTGATCGTTACATATAACGCAAGATGAGTTGTGATCGTGCAATAGACATAAAAATAGGAGATAAAGGCAGGTAAATGCATAAATTACTAATAATTGGTTAGGCAACTGATGTCACTTTAAAGATGTATCCATTACAAAATAAAAAATGTATAACATAAAGGAATAAGACAAATGGATAGTTTCAAATCTTAACTAATTTGGAAAAATTAGTAAGCAAAAATTATTGATATTGAAATTAAATATACATAAGATTAGGTTTCAGAACAACAACAATGTTTTCTAGAGTCCAGACTATGTCTTCAATTTGTAGTGATATTTTAGGTGATTAAAAGAACACATCCAATTATTTTGTCATTGAACAAAGTAGAAATAATTAAAAGGTATAGAATTCAAATTATAGATAAATCCAACGTTAGAAAGTAAACTCAATATAAGCAAGACTATAGTTCTAAAGATTTGAAATGAAATCAACATAAGTTAAATGTTAGAAATCACAAGCTATAACTTGAAATGAAATAAAAGAATCTTGCTTGTTTCGAATTATTTTGTTGTGGACAATAAAATTTTGAAGTAAACAAATGAAAAACTTACCTCAAGAATCTCACATATTAAGAAACAAATGTAAGAATATGGTAAAAGCAGCTAAATAAAGAAATATCTGAAAAAGAAATTAATACCAGTGTGTAAGCCATTAGAAGGTGCTTTTGTAGATGTTAGGAGTTGTTTGAAGATCTTTTTCAGCCATGGTGAAAACCTGGATTGCTGGATATGAGGATTCAGAATGGAAAATATATATCTTTATGTGTATATATACAGCTCCCCACCCTCCCCCCCCCCCCCCCCCCCCGCCACTTAAAGCTGGTTTTTTTTGTCATTATACAAAGAGAAGACAAAAAAATATATGGGAAAAAACATTTTCATATGTAACTTACTCAAGAATTGATATATTCATGCTCTTTTTCAAATGATAGAGTTCAGAACTTGTTGAAGAATGGCTTGAAAATAATATATTTATACATCAATGGAAGGGTAATGACCAATGAAGCATTTTGCTAAAATGAGGAAACCAGAGAAGCAAATCTTACATAAAAATGTCAATTAATGAAATAGTATTTCTCACTTCATTCTGAACTATTTGCACAAAATATTGAACCACAAATTCCTAGATTTCTGATGATGAAGAAAATAACTGAAAAGAAATGAAATGTATACTTTGAAGAAATAAACACATACAATTATTTAATATAAGTTGAATATTGGTTCGCACTAAGAATAAGTCTTTATTGACGATGAGAGTTAAGTACACATATTTGACCAAAGATGTGAAATTTCATTGCCAAAACTATAAATAAACACATAAAATTGTTAATTGTAAACCTAAGATAACTCTATACTTGTTTTGAATAAACGTTTTCTCAACTATAGAATCACTGAAATAATTCTAAAACAATAATTTAGGGAAAAAATTGGAATTTATAAAACCACAGCTATTGTGTCAAGCTTATACAAAGTTAAAAACTTGAGGTATTAGTAAAATATAATATAGAAGAAGTATGATGCTTTGTTGTAAGCAAGGAAAATAGAGCTTCAAGCTATTGTCAATCAAATGCTAGCAGAAAGTGCAATTGTTATACTAAAATGCATAGGTTATGAAGATTTTTCAACTCAAACGAGTTTCAAATGTTATAATTAATCAACACAAAAGGTAGCAAGTAGAAGAATGGAAGGCATTTATTTTTAAATGCATAACATAAGTTAATTTTGTCAAGTATATTAATCTTAATTATCGTAAATTATTTGCTATCATTTAATTTATAAACAGAAGACAAATAAAAACATGGAGTAAATGACACTGGTCCATTTTTAGATCAATTAAATCACATTGATCGTTGGATTTATTTCATTATCTATGTTGTATTTGTATAAGTTCATAATACGTACAAATATGTAAAATGTTTTATTTTTCTCCTCTAGACAAAAACATATTCTAAATTGTCATTTACATCAACTGCAGTAATTAAAAACTGAATAACAATTGAGTTAAAACACAAAAATATTTCTGCAACAAGTAGTCAATAATGTTTGGTGTAGTAAAGAAAAATTAATAGAAGGTTATTAAAACAACTAACCTTAAAATCCAAAACGAATTAATTCTTCATTGCACAGGAGGTTGCAAAACAAAAATATAAAACAAAATTTTTTTTTTTTTTTAGGCAACAAAATTGCAGTTGAAAACAGAGAGAGTTCAAATTTGAAACTTAATTAAAGTAAAAGAAGATTCTACCATTGATGTAAACGTTCAAAGCATTGCAAAAAAAATGAAAAAGCAAAAATTAATCACGAATAATGATGTAGTTTTAAGAACTAATATTAAGAACGTAAAAAACACAACTCTCTAAAACACAAGCTACAATTTTGTTCTTGTTTAGAAGGTTTGGTGGTCCTATCCCATTCAAGAATCACATATGTCAAAATCACCAGTTGTAACATGCTTCAAGTATTTGCACAAAAATTTTGGCAGCACTTCCCCTTAGTTCTCCAAGTGTATAGGTAAGAGAGGAGGTGTTAACACCTATAAATCTCTCTCTTAACTCATACTCAGAGAACAACAAAGGAGTGAACCAAAATCAGTGCGCAAATAAAAGTTGCATGTATAACCAGCGATTCAGAAATATAGATTCCTAAACTGTCCAAATGGACATTTCAAGAATAAAAACATGTGAAAATGCACACTATAAATTCCTCAACCATTGGTTTACAGTGGAGCAAAATTTATATGTTGCAAATATGAACCATATATTGAAGAATAATAATAAGCACCCTCTATCCATGCATTTATTTTTGAATGGGTAATCTAAGTTTTTCTTATCAAAGATATTAAATGTAATTGAAATGCCAAATATACATAAGAAAATAATTTTTAATTGGAAAATTTCAAAGCACGAATTCCAAAACCAAATTTTTACCTTCAAGAAATGCTGAAGTCTCTTCAAGCTATCAAGGATAAGGTAAAATATATCATATACTTAATCTATCACATAATTCACAAAAAAAATTTACAAAGGTCAAACAATAGGTGTTAAAACAAATAATTCATCTTCAAAAAATAAAGATATTTTTTCAATATGTTGAGAATTAGGGAAAAATAAATGGAAGACATCATTATCTACTGCCCCTATTTCTTTGGAGTCTTTCCCGTTCCTTGCTCTACCATCACATCTCACTTTCTCTCTTCTTGCACTTCATTACTGCTCTCTCACTCTCTCTTTTCACGCATAATCCTAACTCTCCTAAATATAATTTGCAAAGAGACTTTTATTTAAGCATAAGTCTCATCAATATAGTTTAAAATCAAACTCTCTGATCATTCCTCATATGGACTTTTTGGCTGATCATTGACTGAGTTATCGTCCAAAGACCAAAAAACATAGAAGTCAAAAGAACACATCATAATATCAAATTTATTCAGCTAAAAAGCAGGTGCCTAGCTCAGATGACATTAAAAGGCTCCTCTTGTTCTCTATTTCTAACTGAAATCAAGTCACACCTGAGATAAGAATTTAAAAAAACGTAAGAAAAGAAGATATGGCCGAAGAACATAGATGAGGTTAAACATCTTTTTACACCAACACAACATGGCGACAAGAACCAAGTTACCTTCTGGAAGTATAACGTGTGTAAAAAACAATTATGAAGCACTGTGAGTGCTAAATTTTCCTCAAGCTGTTAACAATAAGAAAAACACAAATGAAATACTTCACCACCAACACACATACTGGACGTTTTTTAAAAACCCCAAATTAGGAGCTAAAAAACCGGTAACTCAGAAAAGAGATCTATTTACCTTTAAACACCACAGAACCTGCCTAAATCTGTTGAAAAACAAAACATAGCAGATCAAATATCCGACCATCAGCACAAGACCTCAAGAATGAAAAGGAAAATATTTTTGAAAAGCATCAAATTACCACTTATAAAGAAGAATGCACCCTCCGAAATCTCCTCAACACAATCAGTTCATCTTCGAACAATTCGGTCTTCTATTCATCAGTTCACTCTCAACTCTCTAACAACTCAAAGTTCTCTTCCAGCAGCACACACAAAAGAAATCTTCGTCGGAAAATCAGTTCAGCCTTCACTATTCACTGTGGACCATCGTTACGTTCTTGCTCTGTTCTGTGAAAAACCCAAGCAAAGAAATTCAAAGTTCGACTCTTGTCTTCAAAGAAGCTGCTATGATTCTGAAGCAAAGAAGAAACCCCACGAAATATCCTCCCAAAATCACTTCAGCGTCCACCATTCATCGTGCACCATTGTTAGGTCATTGCTTTGTTCTATGAAAAACCCAACCAAAACAATTCAAAGTTCGGCTCTCTTGTCCTAAAAGAAGCTATCATTCTGAAGCAAAGAAGAAACCCTAAAAAATATCAGCACATAGAACCACGCACATGAGGTCATCAGCTTGGGTAAACGAGAGGATTTACAGAGGAGGCACCATAAAGCAGGCACGCGCTGAAGCTCAATAATTCACACCCAAACGGCGTCGTTTCACTCGTCACCCGAAGGAAAACACTTGATGTGAAGACACGCCCTTCTCAGCTGCATGGGGGAAAAAGCCAAAAAAAAAAAAAAAAAAAAAAAAACCGTTCAGGTTTTGCACAAAAGAAGTGGGTAAACGAGAGGATTTGCAAAGGAGACTGCATGAAGCAGCCACGCGCTAAAGGTCAATGATTCACACCCAAACGGCGTCGTTTCACTCGTTACCCGAAGGAAAACACTTGACGTGAAGACACGCCCTTCTCAGCTATGTGGGGGAAAAAAGCAAAAAAAAAACCATTCCGTTTTGCACAAAAGAAGCATGCCGTTTTGTGTACCAACCAGAGCATCATAGCATCGTTTTGGTCCTTGGAGATGCCGATGGACGCCGTTTTGGATACACAGAGTCAGTATGGAGTGGTCGTTTTGGACGATAACCATGAACCAACCTCTCTCTTTTGTATGTAATAGATAATTGGTGTTGGACTTATGGTTATAGAGTGGGAGTTGGGCCTATTATCTATTGTGTTAAAGAAAAAAAAAATTAAAATTTTGAAAACAACGTCGTGTCTAGAGTTGAAGCCTATGTATGTTGTATATTGTTGTATATATGTATATTATATAATAGTGAAATCTTTTAAAGTTGGGGTGGCCATGCCCCCCTCAGGCCTAAGCATGGGTCCGTCTCTGCAGAGGAGGTCTCAAGTTCGGGGCCAATGTACTATTGCTTCATTGCTTTATTTTTTTAATATATTTTAATATTTTGGTGTTGAGAAAAAACAAAATGTATAAATTCGCATAAGTTGAACCCTAGCTTATTATTTACTTGACATTGTGTCTGGCCCATATGTTAGTCCAATTCTTCTAGGTCAAAATCTGATCTTGTGTCAAATGCTGAATTCAAAGCTTGATTTTCTATTTTATCAAACCAAAAAAAAAAAAAAAAAAAAACTTGATTTTCTAATTTATCAATAATACATGCCATTCTATTGCAAAATTTCATTTTCCCAAGTTTTAAACTCTCACTCAAATCTGTCAAATTAATAAGAAAAATATGAAAACGTCTGTCTCTTCTAATTAATTCTAAACTTGTTCAGACCAAAGCACGGTGTAAACATGCTTTTAAAAATTAGACAAACATGCTTTTGAAAATATGAATATGTGTTTATAAATTTATGACTACGTATTTATAAATTCGCATCTATGTGTTCGTATCTGTATGTCTATATATTATTTTTTAAGAATTAATTCTTACATCTGGTAAATATATGAGTGAGGGTAAAGACGAATTCTTCTTCCCTTATAACGATTAAGGAGACTAATATTTTCCCGTGTTAATACTTGATTAGCTGAAAAATCAAAAGGTCAATCATTTTCTCATTTATAGGACTTCTCCCTAATTCTACCCAATTGCCTACTATTATTTTTGCATAATTGTAACCCAATTACCTACTCGAATTTAATGACTTTTGGGGTTTGCATCTTCATCATAAGAAAATCATATTAGGCGTATTTTGTTCTTTAAGAAATTTAGTCATTTGAATGATGTTGGCAATTTAATGGATTGAAATCCTTTAAAACAAAAAATTGTTAAGACAATGCCGAGCATTTTCTCACTGTCTAAATGACTAAAATCATTCTACTAGTTAAATTTAGAGACGGAACAATAGTACTAAATTATGTCACATATTCATGGTGGGGAATTAATTATTCAATGTAACTCTATACCATATTAGATTAGATCTTAGATTCGGTGGTGTTGAGGTGATTTACATTGTTATATGACCTTTTGGACGATTTGGATTAAAAATTAAACAAGTTGCCAATTATGATCATTTTAGTAGTAACTTTTTTAACTTTTAATTCGAGTCGTCCAAAACACAATTCAATGGTGCTGAGATGACTCAGTACAAAATCAAAACTTGATGGTTAGATTGTGTGTGGCGTGGAGTTAATTTACTGAGATTTGGACCCAAACTAAAATTCGACTCAACCGTGGACACATAGCAACACGGCCAGGGGAGGATCAAGCCCATAAATAAAGCACTTGGCTTCGCAGGCGAACTTTGCTAACCTGTCATGATGAAGGATGTCATAACCAACCAAAATTCAAGGCTTCTTGTGACTAACTCATGATCAGTGACCGCATACCGCTGGAAAATATGGGAATCCCCAGTCACTTGTGTTGCACTCGAAGACACAGCTACCCGAGTGATTCGACTCGCCGGTCATCTCTCCTCCTCTAGATAGAAGCAGTGTTAAACAGTTGGCCGAATGCGCCTAGCTTGGGCCTCAACCTCTCCGATTCACAATGGTTTTAGTGATTCTAATCCTAAATGGAACTGTCTTCGACGTATTTATATATAAATCCTTTCAACCCCATCAACCGAAGATATATATCCTATCAATTAACTTTATTCAGAGAGAGAATACTTCGATACTTTTATCAAGAATTTTGGTTTATAAACTTGTCTGCAGGTTGAGCACTAACCATGCAATTCCAACAAAAATTTTTTTCTTTTTCATTTTCCATGCATGTAAGAGCATCAAATTAACTACCTATACCACTTCTCGATCGAAACAAGTTCAAAGGGGGAGAAGTGCAATCAAGCCATTGGAGATGTTATTTTTATATATCAAGATGCATATGGGAGAAGTAGGAGAAAAGTATAGAGGAGGATATTTCATCTTTACTGGTCAAAGTCTCATCTGAAACCAGCCCAGAATCCACTTGATCGAAGAAAGAAACTGGATCAGTACATGCATGTAGATATGAAACTTTTTCAACTAAATACATACGTACGAGTTCAAATATAAGAGAAAAAGATGCAAAGTGAGTTTGTGCCTGAAGAACTCATTATGACAAACATGAGATATGGGGTACTTCACTACACTGTATCATTCATCTTAGAAATATATCTTCTAAGATGATATTCCCAATTCCAATGTAGCGAAATATCATAAGTGGGACTGTACATCACAAATATGATGTACACAAGTATATGATTGGGTGGATGAAGAGACATGTCTTTTATGAAAAGATGTAACCTTTTGAACGGTTGTATAGTTAGTTACATGGTACTTTTTGGTATATTATAAATATACCACATTCTAACCCAACATGTAATCAAAAAACTAACGTTAAACATAAAGCCTTTTCTTCTTTTTCTTCTCTACATTCATCATCCCTATGTATAATACCCAGTTTAACGACATAGTTGTATCATCATTTAAATACTCAAGATCCTTCAGTGGTATCAGAGCCAGGTTAGGGGATGTTGATGAGTGGTGAAAGTAAGAAACTTAAATATATATATATATATATATATATATATATTTCTTCCTATCAAAACAAGTCACAGAGGGCTTTGATGGAAGAATTTTCAAACAAGAACCATTAAAACGCAGTTTCCAGTCTTTGTGTATCGGATGCGACTCGCATCTGGTACAAATCGCACAAAGGAACAAGGATGAAGCGCCATCCTCGTCACTTGCTCAAAAGCCATGAATGTGTTTGATTTTCTGGATCCATATGCTAACCCAGGGGCCGGTACCGATGCATAAGGAAGCAATGATAAAAGAAGGAAAAAGAAAAAAGTGATGGCATCATTATAGTGGATAGTGACATCATCAAAAGTAAAGTGGGTGTTGATTTTGGGAAGCATTATCAGCATCTGTTAAAGAATTTTGAAGAGTCTATATCAAGTAGCCTCTTTCCCATTCCTACACGTGGCAGACCAAGCCCCACAATGTATTTTGAACCCATTTTCATCTTGCACTGATGCGTAGTTGGATTTCATCAAATTGAAGGTCCTAATTGATGCAAAATTTGATACCCTACCATATTTTGGGATTCCGAACGCAACTATAGGGTCAGATTTTGAGACTGGACGCAAGAATTTAGATTTTTGAGGGAAGTCCAGAAAACAACAATCAGAGAATGCGTTGGGTGATTTTGCAATGGATTGTGGACTTTATGGATTAGGACAAGAGGATTTACGCACCAATGTTGACAAAGAACACTTGATCCAATAAGGTATTAGGATTGGACATCTTAGAGATTTGTAAGTAATTTTTTTTACATTGAATATAAAATTATATTGCATGAATTAGTATTATTATTGTTGTTATAAAATTTAATTAGCAAGAGTAGTTTATATACTGTTAAATTTAAATAAATATAATAGTATATATATTTCTAAATATGGAAGAGAAAAAATTAATGTCTCTAAACACATAAAAAGACTATTTTTCCACCCTCATTATAATAAAGCCTTATATTAATGAAATGACCTCACCATTGTTAAATAAAGAAAATAGTGGGAGCAAGTTTGTGTACTTGTGTGGGTATTCAACATGAATACCATGGAGGAGTTGCTCTTATGGAAATTTTAAGAATACATATGGCAGTATGGACAATTGGGAAATACATATGGATGAAAATTTGAAAATTAAATACGATTTTATTGAAAAAGAAAATTTTGGTCCACATATCTGTAACAGGACAGCGTTGGAGTTTATATTTTTTTTGAATTTTTTTTAAAAACAAAATATATGTATTTCAATGTTGGGAAGTCCATTGCAAGTATCAACTATTCTCAACAATTTTCCAATATTATGAGAAAATGTGGTAATTTCTTTGGTAAATAAGCAAAACAAGTTGTCACTAATTGTTTTGCTTGTGGGATTGGCCCAAAATTATAAAAGAAATTACATAAGGGATTGAGAAGGTTGAGATTAACCTACTATTGATTCAAGATTCCTCCAAATAATTTGATGGTGAAATTGGTCATTATATAATGATGTGCCAAAAAGTAAAAAGTATAGCAACATATTGAAGTTGTGTTGTTTTCTCTCTATAGTTGTATATGGTTGTGCGAGTACATTCTATTATTAGTGCGGAATGACACTAAAGAAACCAAGAATGACATAGAGAATAGAGATGGTTTCATCAACTTCAAGATTAAGGCATAAAGCCATTTATATATGATAGTATATAGGGGAAGTAATTTATAAAATTATGTACGATGAGTGTGGGTATGAAATCTCTTGCTAAGAGTCTAGTGCGTGTCACTCTATAATGTCTTGTGTGCCCTAAACAGTGGGAGAATTCTAGTTATCAGGGGTTTTAAATGTCACTAAGGTAATATCATATACCCATAGGATGGTCAAGTGAAGGGGTTAAATGCAAATGATGTATGTTCAATTGCAATAATAGGGAATGAAATTCTTTATAATCTTTCATAGATCTTTATTCAAGGTTTGGGTACAAAAATAAAGAAGAAACCCAAAAGATATATCTATTAAAACCTTGAATAATGACTTTGGTGGTACCTTTGGTATTTTCCTGCCAATATTCTAGCATGAGACATATATACAATAAACCATACGGGATTGTAGAAAAAAATCTATATGACTCTATATGATGGACATGCGTCTAGTTAGGTCCATGGAAACATCTGCATAACTTGTTATTTATGGGCAACGATTTGTTCAAAATATACATTTTGTAGAATCAAGGTCTAAAGCTAAAATAAATTACCTTGCAAATTATGGATCGAGAAAGAACCAGACATGGAAAACCTAAGTGTAGGGAATGTAAAGACTCATGTGTTAATTACTAAACCCCTCAAGGATAAACTAGAAAACAAGATATGGGAGTATATATTAATAAGATACCTTGAAACTATCTACGGGTATCAGTTCTTCCATTTGGAAAAAGAAAAGATAGATATCATGGATGTTATCTTTATGAAATTGCTAATCTAGTGAGTCCCTTGGTAGATAAAAAGCTCTTGGATGAAGAGCATGGGTTATGCCCAATGTACTTATTAGTTCCTTTTATGATTGATTAGAAGTTATAAACTAGATAAGGTATAGAGATTCAAATCAGTGGGAGGAACGAATCAAATGATGAGATTCGCAAAGTGATTCAAATTAAGGGGAGGAAAAGGCCAAGGGAACCGTCTCAAAGTTTTAAGGACTATTATGTCTATAACCTTGAAGAGGTAGAAGACATAGGATAAGGATAACTGGAAATTTTTCAAAAGTTATGTACTGGGAGATGCCAATATAGATGTAAAGCTATGAATTCCATTGAAAATAATGGATTATGGGTACTAGTTGAACTTTTAAAGGAAATGAAAGCCATTGGATGTAGATAGCTAATAGGTCCTTAAGAGAAAACTAAAATTGAGATTGTACTTTAAATGAGTACATGACTAGATTAGCTGCAAAAGACTTTATTTTAAAGTCTAAGATAGACTTTGTAGAAACAAATCCACTTGTGGTGAAGTTTACATCCACTAGGATTTTCATGTCAACAGTGGCCAAGATGGATCTTAAGCTACATTGATTAGATGTTGAGACTGCATTCCTTAACGTAAAGTTGAAGGAAGACATCTATGTGAATCAACCCAAAGAGGTTGAGGCAAAAGGACATGATGTCAAAGTCTATAAATTAAAAAGATCCCTGTGTGGGCTTAAACTAATTTCAAGATTATTGTACTTGAAATTCCACCAGGTATCCTAGAAATAGGATGTGTATTGAGTCCACTAGATCACTAAAGTACCAAGTGAAGCTAGCAATATTGTCACTTTATCTAAATGAAAAAATATTAGCAGATAGTAACTTAGATGTGATCATAAGATCAAAATCAAATTTAAGATCCAAATTTGAAAGGAAGGATACGAGCAAAGTATCCAATGTCCTAGGGATAACAACTTCTAGGGAAAGAAGTTCTAGGCTATTATATTTGGATCAAGATAAGTATCTAGGAAAAGTGCTTACAAAGTTTTATCATAGATGATTGTAAATTCGTGGGCACCCACATTTGCAAAGGGCTTAAGTTTAAGCATAAGAAAGCGCTCTAGAAGGAGGAAGAAATTCTAGATATAGAAGTATCCCCTTTTGCCTAAGATATGGGCAACCTCGTGTGTGCAATGATAATTGCAAAGCGATGTAAATGTCATGGGATTGGATTAGTGCATAGATAACGACCTAATCCGAGAAAAGCACATTAGTAGACCAGTAAGAGAACATTTAGATACTTATGCGGCACAAAAGGTATGAATTTTATTTTAAGTGATCTAGAAATCATTGGCTACTATAATGCAGATTTTGTAGATAATGTAGATAATAGAAAACCTACAAGTGGCCATGTTGGTGGGTTGTTTCTTGGATAAGTAAGAAACAAGTTGTGTTGCAGAAATGCCATGGAAACAAGCATACAGCACAATAGTAAGTAATGCAGTCTGTTTTAAGCGCTTATAAAATTAGGTATACCTAGAAAAATAGTCAATGTGTTTGTGACGAGAAGTCCACTATCTAATTAATAAAAATGGAGGAGATAACTCCAAGGGCAAACACATTGTCGAAAGATAACACTATATATAAGATATAGTGGGAGAGGGAAGAAATTAAAGTCGACTATATACCCTCAGAAAGGATGGTGGCTGATCCCATAACCAAAGGATTATCTTTGGAAAAGTTCAGAGAGCATGTAGCTACAATGGGATTAAGAATCACCTAGGTATTGTACTAGGGCATGCGATATAGTGCATCATTGGACATTGGATGGATCTCGGGGACGCCCGAGAAGAACAAGTTGATGCGACTCTATCTATTTGTGAGGACAAATTTTGGTCAAAGATGAGATATAGGACACTAGCGAGGTGCAAGGTTATGACGAGAATGATTGAGGATGTAAAGTTCACAATAAGCACCCAATTGATTCTGCATAACACTTAGGCGCATAGTGTTCAAGTGCTGATAAACTATATCAAGGAAACCTTCACGAGGACCTAAAAGGAAGTATTTGATTTAAATTTCGAGCGCAGGTCAACGCCATTTGTGTGTGGCTGAAGTCGCCAATAGTAAATGGGGTGGTGAACTATGGTTCCCTGTTACAGGTATGTTGGTGCGATTCACTTGAAAGAGAGTGAATTGAAGTCGCCTAGAACGTATCAAGAAATTGATATATTGGGAAATAGGTGCAATCAGAATAGAATGGTAAAAGCGTGCGCACGTATGGTCATACTATCATCTTACGCCGATCTGAGGGAAATTCAAATGAGAGTTAGTGCCCAATTGAAGAATTCTAGAGGATATTCAACCGCGGTAACTAACTAGAGGAAGTTATCATGTTATCTCATATTTGTCAAGTGGGAGATTGAAGAACTCATTATGACAAACATGAGATACGGTGTACTTCACTACACCATATCATTCATCTGAAAAATATATCTTCCAAGATGATATTCCCAATTCCCACATAGCGAAATATCATATGTGGGAGTGTACATCATAAATATAATGTACACAAGCATATGATTGGGTGGATGAAGAGACATGTCTTTTATGAAGAGATGTAACCTTTTGAAAGGTTGCATAGTTAGTTACATAGTACCTTTTGGTACATTATAAATATACCACATTCTAACCCAACATGTAATCAGAAAACTAACATTAAACATAAAGCCTTTTCTTCTTTTTCTTCTCTACATTCACCATCCCTACGTGTGATACCCAGTTTAACGACATAGTTATATCACTATTTAGATACTCAAGATCCTTCAGTACCTACAAGGTGGCTAACTATTTCTTTTCTTGAAGTAAACCTCTAATTGAAGGCAAAGCAAGTGAAGTGGTAGAATGAAATTATCATTCTGTTATGGAATGATCAAGGGTAGAGCTGTAAAGAGGGCTACCCTAGGCTAAACATAGCCAAAAGGGAGATGGCAGTTGCATTGGTGGGTGGATTTGTACTAAAAAAACCCCAAAAATTAAAATTAAATAAAGAAAACAAAGGAAAAAAATGTTGTTCAAGCTTGCTTTATGATGGAATCACTATCCACCTCGAAACATCAGTTTCATGATATTACCTCTCAAATTGCAATCCAAACACAATCTCAGTCTCATCCATGAATCACAACCAATGATTTAGGCACTTTTATGCTTACTGAAGGATATTGATATAACTAAGCGAAATGGGAGGGGAAAAAAAACAAAATCAAGCAGTCCATTGATTGTATCAAGGCATATATCGGAACAAGCTAATACACAGTATTAAACTTCTCTATTACATAGCATTATTGTAATAAGATGTCACAAATTCCTTGGATATAAAAGAGCCGGGCAGATGTACTTACCTTGGATTGCCCAATTTATTACAAGCCACCCTACTTATATATACTATATGCTCCCTCCCTTCCTAATTGATTGATCTCTTTGAAAATTCACGTTTTTTTAGGAAACCCTATGAGATTCTTTTGCATCAAATATATGTTTTAACATTTCAATTTTGCCCTAAGATGTACAAATCATTGGAGGAACATACAATAGCCATGAAAAATGGTATTTTGGGAAAGCAAATAAAAAGAATCTTTAGCTTTTTAAATGTGACAATAATTTTGAAACATCCCAAAAAAGACAAATAAAATAGGAACGAAGTAAGTATATGTTTCTGGTTGTAGGCACAAAGTCTTGTAAGTTTTAATGGCAAAGACACTCCATTTATCACCACATATAAAGTTCACTTTTTTGAGTTGGACAATCCAACTTCTCACCAAGCTCTTCCTCGATCATATTCATCCTATCGAAATCCTTCTGGGTCACAATGGGGTTCTTTATTCCTATTGCTCTCATCTAAGATCTAAAGCATATTTCCGGATTCAATAATTAAGAGAAAGAATTAAGGATTTCTCTCTTTTTCACTATATATATGCAAACATAAAGGCCGTTTAAACGGACTGAGAACAAAGAATTACTAGGTTGAGCAGATTGAAGATGGAGTTGCCTCTGCCTTCAACATCGACCATATAATTCCATACCTAACATGAAGAAGTAGATCTGTGGTGTTTGGTTCAGATCGCGGTGTCTCTTTGGTGGGATGATCCGACACTTTGGGCTCTGTCGTTGCTATTTGGTTCAGATCCGTCGTCGCTACGCCTCAACCACAGCTCACTTCTTCGACCAGTGTGCTTAGCCATGGCTGCAATTGGTAGAGCACTTGCTGAGTTATGAAGGGGTAAGCCAATCTCTCTCTTTTAACTTTTAATGGATCTGACACTTTTAATGGGTAAGCCAACCTCCTCTCTCTCTCTCTCCCTCTTAGATTGCAAATGTGAATTTGGTCAAGCAGGTAGTCTCTCTCTCTCTCTCTTTCAGAGTTTCTCTGTTGAAAATCAGATTTTCTGTGTTGAAAATCAGATGTTCTCTGTTGAAAATCATGATTTTCTCAGTTGAAAATCGATTTTATCTGTTGAAAATATTGATTTTCTCCGTTGAAAATCATGATTTTCTCAGTTGAAAATCATGATTTTCTCAGTTGAAAGTCGATTTTATCTGTTGAGAATCATGATTTTCTTTGTTGGAAATCAATTTTCTCTGTTGAAAATCATGAATTTCTCTGTTGAAAATCATGAATATCAATATTCTGTGATTTTTGAATTTCTCTGTGACATATTTCTTTGATTTTTATCTGTGATTTTTTTATTCTCTTTGTGAAATTATGGGTGAAATTATCTTTCTTTCTTTCCTTCCTTCCTTTTACTGGTGTGGTTCATCGGTGGGAAGCACAGAAGCCATGGCCATGGCTACCATGGCAGGGAGCATGGACTCCTCTTCTCTTGTTTTTTTTCTTTCTTTCTTTCTTTCTTTCTTTCTTTTTTTTTTTTTTTTCCTTTTACTGGTGTGGTTCATCGGAGGGTGAAGAATGGGTTCATCGGAGGGAGGAGAGGTTCATCGGAGAGGTGAGGAGTTGTGTGGAGGGAGAAGGTGAGGGAGGAAGGAAGGGAAGGAGTAGACAGGTTTTGTCGGGAGCAGGTTTTGTTAGAGAGTTTTTTGTTTTTGTTCATAACTGCATTTTTTGCTGAAGTGGAGTGTTGACGTCAATTGCTCTATAAGTGTTGCTGTAGGGAGTTGTTTCCTATAACACTGCCCTTAACTTAAATGCCTTTATTTTATGCAGAAAGCATTGACACATGTGAATGAAGAAAAAAAAATAAAATCCCGACACATCTTAAGATGGGTGAAGCGTATCAAATATGCTTCATATCCCATTTTTCCTGTTCTCCCTCCTCTCTCTGTATTTTCCTCTAACACAACATATATCCCTCGTCGGTGGAGATGCAATCAATCGGAAAAGAGATCGATCTCGATGGAGAAGAAGTGTGAGGATCGTTTGTCGCCTTCCATGGGCCATGGCTATGGCAAAGACCCATAGTGGAGGCTTTGGCCCACCTTTCTCTCTCTATTTTTCGGATCTGAGCACCATTTGCAGAGGAGGATTCGATGGTGGAGGATTTGAGCACCATTTGTGGAGGAGACTTCGACGACGGATCTAGTGTTTCCGGAGCTGGCAGTCGTAGGTTCTTATCTTCTTCCTCTCTGCAAACCAGAAGCTCCAAAAATACGATGCAATGTGGTGTGAATGGCAGATTTGATCTAGTTACCTTGTCCTTCTTTTTCTTCTTCCTTTTTTGTTTTGTTTGTTGCATATTGTTTTTTATTTTTTTGAAGAGTGAAACTCAACTACAAATTCAAAGAAAATTTGACTTGAACTCCTAACATTCAAGATCCTAACCTTCTCCCTCCAAAGATCCTTATGTCTAATTCCAAAACGCAGATCCTAACGCTAATACCGTAATACGTTACCCTATGACTAGGGCCGGCCCTGACTTTTTGAAGGCCCCAAGCGAACTCAAAAAATGGGACCCCTTATATTTATTCACACACAAAAAAATATATATTTTTACGCACTCAAAATTTTTTTTCCCTAGTATCAATTCAAAGTTTTCTTGCCTATATAGTTACTAATATTTGCTTATATAAATGAAGGTAACAAAAAATCATTACAAGAACTTCAAAAGCTATAATTCATATTTCTTGCTTTATAACTTAGCAAAATTCATTATTACAATAAGAAAAATACACAAAACAAAATCTAAAGTTATGATACCAAAAAATAAAAAACCCAAGGCATCAAAGTATCACTTAAATATTTGTAATGCCTTTTAGTTTTTGTTTGGGTAGTTGGGTTTTAGACTTATTCTTTGGGTTGGACTTGGGCCCTTAGATTTATTTTTGGGGCCTCATTCACAATCATTACATGTTTTTTTTTTTCTCTTGGGCTAACCCAATCATAGGTATTGCATTTGCTGTTGGGGCCCCTTTTTTCACCCAAAAAGGTGGTGCCCTAAGCCACCACATTGAAAAATTATAGTCAGGGCCGGCCCTGCCTATGACCATGTTTGTTTGATTAGAATGGAATGGGTGTAAATCGAATATGATTCCATACTCAAAATAGTCTGGAATGGAATGAGATTGAAATAAACATTGCAGAATGAATATCATTATAATTCACTATTACTATTTGATTCCATTATATCTAATTACTTCATCCAAACATGTTGTTTGAAATAAATTGGAATAAGATTTCATCCCATCCATTCCATTCCAACCAAACAAACATGGCCTATATATAATCCCGGATTCCTCATAGCCTTCCCTTCCATCGTCTCTTCTCCAATTCTCTGATGCAGCCGTATTTTCAAAGCAAATTGAAGTGTTAGCATGAGGCAGATGATGGGTGATGGCAATTGCCAAAAGGGAGATGGCAATTGCATTGGTGGGTGGATTTGTACTAAAAAAATCCCCAAAAATTAAAATTAAAATTAAATAAAGAAAACAAAGGAAAAATGTTGTTCAAGCTTGCTTTATGATGGAATCACTATCCACCTCGAAACATCAGTTTCATGATATTACCTCTCAAATTGCAATCCAAACACAACCTCAGTCTCATCCATGAATTACAACCGTTGATTTAGGCACTTTATGCTCACTAAAGGATATTGATATGACTAAGCAAAAAAGGAGGGAGAAAAAAAACAAAATCAAGCAGTCCATTGTTTGTATCAAGGCACGCTAATACACAGTAATAAACTTCTCTCTTACATAGCATTATTGTAATAAGATGTCACAAATTTCTTGGGATACAAAAGAGTGGGGCAGGGGTACTTACCTTGGATTGCCTAAACTTATTACAAGCCACCGTCCTTATATATACTCCCTCCTTTCCTAATTGATTGTCCTCTTTGACATTCACGTTTTTTTAGGAAACCCTATGAAATGCTTTCACATCAAATATATGTTTTAATATTTCAATTTTGCCCTAAGGTGTACAAATCATTGGAGGAACATACAATAGCCATGAAAAATGGTATTTTGGGAAAGCAAATAAAAAGAATCTTTTAACTTTTTAAATGTGACAATAATTTTGAAACATTCCAAAAAAGAAAAAAAATGCAAATAAAATGGAAACGAAGTGAGTACACGTTTTGGGTTATAGGCACAAAGTTTGAATGACAAAGACACTCCACTTATCACCACATATAAAATTCACTCTCTAAGTTGGACAATCTAACTTCTCTCCAAGCTCTTCCTTGATCATATTCACCATATCGAAATCCTTCTGGGTCACAATGGGGTTCTTTATTCCTATTGCTCTCATCGAAGATTTGAAGCACATTTAACCTTGACTAAGAATCATAAGTTACCAATATTAGATCAAGACTAGTATGCCTATTTAATTAAATCCAGATGGAAAAAAACAACAAATCAGATTTGGAACCAGTATTCAAAAATAAAAAATTGATTGAAAAATTCAAAACAAAAATTAATTGAACATTTTTTTCATAGTAGATTGAAAACGAAAGGGTCTTCACTTTTTACAAAAGAAAATACCTTTACGGATTCACTAATTAAAAGAAAGAATTAAGAATTACTTGCCAAGTCAAATTCAAAAACAATAATTCATTGAAAAATTTTGGCTCAACAGACTGAAAAAAAGAGTATAATTGAACTTGTCCGAAGGTTGAGCACTAACCATGCGATTCCTACCAACTTTTTTTCTTTTTCTTTTTCGTTTCCTGGGTACATGCAAGAGGATCAAAAAAACTAGTTGATCAATTAAATTAATAAAGAATACTTGAAAGTAGCTTAGTAGATTACTTGATCGAAATTATATATCAAGATGGGAGAAATAGGAGAAGAATATAGAGGAGGATATTTCAATTCGTCTTTAATGTCAAAGTCTCATCTGAAACCAGCCCAGAATCCACTTGATAGAAGAAAGAAACTCAGTACATGCTTGTAGACATGAAACTTTTCAACTAAATACGTACAAGTTCAAACATAAGAGAAAAAGATGCAGACTGCGTACCTACAAGCTGGCTGACCGTTTCTTTTCTTGAAGTAAACCTCTGATCGAAGGCAAAGCAAGTGAAGTGGCAGAATGAGGTTATCATTCTGTTTTGGCATGATCTTGGCCATGGCAATAGAATCGATAACCTCATGCTAACACTTCACTTTGCTTTGAAAATACGCGCGGCTGCATCAGAGAATTGGAGAAGAGAGACGATGGAAGGGAAGGCTATGAGGAATACGGATTATATATAGAGTAACGTATTAGCGTTAGGGTTTGGGTTATGGAATTGGACATAAGGATTTTAGGAAACAAAGGAGAGACTATGATTGGTGGCTGAATGACCGATCACGGTTTTGGTGGAAGCCGACCTTGAGTTCAATGTTTTACTCCTACCTACTAGAATCTGCGTGGACAATTATGGAAAGAAGCTGTTTTTTCTTTTTCTTTTTCTTTTTCTGTTTTCTTTTTTCTTTAAAATAATAACAATTATCTTTTGCTGAGGAGAAATAATGAAACTCATGAAGGTAGCGTAGATAGACCCGTCAATGGATCACATTTTGATTTGAATCTGATCCAAAAATTAAGATATGATAAGAGAATTATGATCCGTTAATCACTTAATAATCTAAATCCGATAATCTATTAATTAACAAATCAAATATGCATAGTGACTAATCGGATCTGATGAATTAAATAATATATTATATATTTTATTAATTATTAGTTTACTACATATCTATGATTCTTATTAACACTGCATTGTTAAAATATTAGAATTTATTCTCAAATTAAATATATACTCCACATATCTTATGATTATAAATTTTTCAAAAAAGTTCCTTTTTTTCTCCCTAAAATTCATGCCAATTTTTTGTAGCTATACATCTTGTAAGATAATCGAATCGGATCAGACATCCGAAAATAACAAATTCAAATATTGATTTGTGTTTTTATTGATCCATTGATTGGATATACCTTAATCCAATTTGAATCTTATCCATTGAAAGGTCTAAGCGTGGATGGCAAAAGACAATAGTTTAAAAATTGAAGTTCTCAAGTTCGAGTCTCTGCTTCCTCACATAATTGGATGCATGAACTTGCAGGTGGTTTGTGTTTCACAAGGTAAATGGCTTGGGATGCCTTGTGTTTGGCCCCAAAAAAATAAAAGCAAAAATAAAATAAAATAATGAATTTAATCTAAGTGACTATATGTGAACCATGCTTGGTATAGACTATAGAAGGCAAACGAACAATTTTGGAAAGATGCTAAATTGCAAGGTAACTGGTAGCAAATGAATGAGTTTATGTCGGAAGGTTTTCAAATGCTTGACCCCTTGTTGAAAGAAAAATTACAGGATGATTAGACCTAATCATGCGTCTCTAACATAAGGCATAGCACTCATTATACTATTGTCACTCCCTTTTATTTTTATACTAGAAGGAACCCACGCGATGTGCGAGAATCGCACACTCTAGGACAATGTTGCAGGTTTAACTTCTCACTCCTTATTAGGACTACCACTAGTTACGTTTAATCTGGGCGTTAGTTGATACCAAGTGAAAGTTATACCCTGTTGGCAAAAAAGAAATGAGGGCAACTCATGTGTTAAAAAATATGAATATCTTAGAAAAATGCTAGTGATCCATAATATAATTTCCTAACTAGCAAAGACCTGTGTGATGTGTGGGAATCACAAATAAATATCGTCAACTCAAATGCTTAGTGAAAGCGTGACAACCTATTTAAACAAAGGCGAAAATCCAAAAGAATATAAGTTAAAGGAAAAATATTTAATCATTGATTGAACTTTTGTAAAATACACTTTCAAAAAACCATCAAAACACAATAATTGTTTCTATAATGAACTAAGGCTGTGTTTGGTACGTAGTTTTAGGGGATGGAATGGAATACTTATTCCATTGGTAAAAAAAAAAATGGAGTGTTTTTTTGCCAAAGGAATAGAATCCTAATTCTTTGAGATTGGCCAATGATCGAATAAGTATTCCACCTTCCACAGGAGGGAATGCTCATTCTAGCCAAAGAAAGAAAAAAGCAATACCCATAGAGCCCACCCCCTAACAAAAATCATTATTCCCTTCTCTTCTCATCTCATCTCATCTCATCCCATTCCCATCTCTCTCTCTCTCTCTCTCTCTCACAAAAAATCATCTGCAATTTCATAGCTTTAGCCGTAGGAATTTTGTCGCCGTCACCAATCTCGTCATCTTCGCTGATCTCGTTGCCGACGCGAAAGGAAAGTCATCGCCATCGTCGTTCTCATCACCGTCCCTATCGTCATCTCACCTCCACAAGATGCAGTCGTTGTGGCCGATCTGATCACTGTCGTCATCCCAATGCTGTCGCCATCCTTATCCTCATCTCCCCTAGATCTACACCACTCCTCCAGATCTACAACTCATGGAGCATAGTAGCCCTTTTGGTTGTGGCAGCTATGGCAACCCCATCGATTACAACAGTTGTCGTATGGGTATGCCATGACAAAGATGATGAAAAAAAAAAAAACACACACACACACACACACACACAAGATTCAATCTTAATGATGATAATGACAATGGCTATAAAAAAAATTGGGTATGGATTTAGGTTTTGGGTTTTGAGTTCATAGTTTTTGTTGATTTATTCTAGGTGGTTCTCTCAGGTTATGGTTCTCTGTTCTTAACTAACTGTTTTTTGTGGAATGAAAATTATTAATTTAATTGATGGGATTGTGGAATGAATTCCTTTCCATAGCTACACCAAACGGAGGCATGGAATAGCTCTTGGGAATGATCATTTCTTTCATTCCCATTTCCATTCCATTCCCTCCCCATTCCATTCAAGCATACTGCAGAACGAGAAAATTTACAACCACTCACAAGTGGCCACGTGTCTTAAAGTCAACCAAATCTTGGCAAATTAAATTTGGCCATGTGTTTTCTTATGAGTTGAGTGGGATATATTTATGGCAAATAAATGTGTACCATGTGTCTTTTGTTACACAGCGTTGATGAATTACAAGTTGCCTTATGTTTTAAAATTGCTAAACAGGTAGCTAAATCAAATATTGCCACTTACCAAGTGAGACCAAATAAGAGGAGGACAAGTAATTCTTCCAATGAAATTTTGCCACGTGTTTTGATTAGGATGGCTATCAAATAATTAATATTTATCCTTTTATAAATGATAAATAAGGGATAATTATTAAGAAGCTAGTTCTTAGCAGAATACTCTTCCCCCTACCACTATAAATAGAGGTAGCTCCTAAGGGTCGAAGAGAGACATTCAAGCAACAAAGCTCTATCAGACCAAAGCCTCAAAAGCTCTATCGCGACCAACATTCAAGTATTGAAGCTCTGTCGAATTAAATCCTCAAAAGTTCCATAGAACTTCTACACCAAAGATAAGCTCGTAGTCTCTAATACGCTCAAAGCCTAGAGACTCACACAAGAGATCCATTCTGCCTATATTGGACGAGATTTCGCCTGCTAAATCGAGAACAAGCTGCTCAAGCCCTCGAGTCAAAGTTTCAAGGAGAGAAGAATCAGAAGATTATTTTACTTTGTAAACAAAGTCTACACAGAGATTGCATTCCGCTACTACAAATTAATAAAATTATCATTTATCCACTTTTTTTGGTCTATTTATTTTTAGACACGAAATTTGTGTGTACAAATTTTTGGTACACCTGGTGGGACGATCTCTACCTCTCATCTCTTCTTTTCGCCAATTCTCTACAAATTCAATGGCTCCTAAGAAAGCTATCACTCAAGATCCCAAATCTCACGGATCAATCAACCAAGCCGCAGATCAGGAATCAAGCTGTGACACCCTAAATTTGGGCCTTATGACTCGAAGCAAGAAAAAGGCAATTGTTGACTTATACGCTCAAACTGCTACGTGTAAACCAACATTGGGGTTTGGTTCTACCACCCCTAGAAGCCCAATCATCACTATAGACTTTTTGCGGGGAAACAAGGATGCTGCTGGGGAGGATGACTCCAATACCAATTCTGCACCTGTTACTCCTCATGGAACGCCACAATCCAAGCTAATGTCACCTACAGACTCTGCCAGATTTGGAAGTTTCAATGTTGTGCCTGTGATGGTGACTAACACGCTATCTTTGGAAGAACAGATTGCAAGTATGGCCAAAGCTATTGAGGTTCTCACAGCTGCTATGCAAGAAAGAAACATGCAAATGGCTATACTAGTAGAAAAGATTGGGAATCTAGAACAACCTAGAACGAGTACACCGCAAACGAATCCCGAGTTAGGTCAATCTAGCAATACTGTTGCTAATGCGTCAACAGGTCAACCGCCTAGTGAATCCTGAGTTAGGTGGGTTTAACAATACGGCCACTAATGCAACAACGGATACACCACCAAGAAACACTAACGTGGGTGACTCTGGTAATGCTGCTACCAATTCGCCAACAGGTATGCCACAGACGAATCCACAAAACATGACTAGAACTATTCCAAGGACCAGGAGTTTCGTTTGGGGATTTGAATTCTAACAGACCGATTGAAAGAGTTCATTATTGGTACTATTAAGGATAAAGTCGAAGACAACGCTCAGTTCTCACATGCATATGCTAAGCCATACACTTACAGGATAGACCTTTTGAGGATGCCTACTGGCTATCAACCTCCAAAGTTCCAACAATTTGATGGCAAAGGCAACCCAAAACAACATGTGGCTCACTTTGTGGAAACTTATAATAACGCCGGACACTAACAGAGATCTACTAGTTAAGCAGTTTATCCGATCCTTAAAAGTCTTTGCTTTTGATTGGTATACTGATTTGTCACCAGGCTCAATTGATAGTTGGGATCAACTTGAATAAGAATTCATTGATCGTTCCTTTAGCACTTGTCGTATGGTTAGTATGATTGAACTAACCTAGCACTTACCAATAGAAGGAGGAGCATGTCATTGATTATATCAATAGATGGAGGAACTTAAGTTTGAATTGCAAAGACAGACTGTCTGAAGCTTCTGCCATTGAGATGTGCACTCAAGGGATGCATTAGGGTCTACATTACATCTTGCAAGGAATTAGGCCTAAGACCTTTGAAGATTTAGCAATGCGTGCTCAAGATATGGAGCTTAGCGTGGCAGCTAGCGGAAGCCAAGGTCTACCAATCCAAAACCCTCAGTCCAAGATTTTCACAAAGGAAAAGAAAAGCAAGATAATCGTAAAAGGAGCAAATATCCCATAAAAAATGACAACAAAGAATCTATGGCTGTGAGCTTAGTGCCGCTAAAGTTTGTACTCAAGTCAAAGAAGAAGATAGATGAAAGACCTAATACCTTTCAAGATAAAGGAAAGAAGAAGACCACTTTGAAAGAAAGGCAAGAAAACAAATACCCTTTCCTAATTCTGATGTTGTAGAAATGCTAGAAGATCTCCTCAAAAGTAGCCTTATTGAACTTCCTGAGATGAAACGTCCTGAGGAGGCTGGTAAGGTTGATAACCTAACATACTGCAAGTACCATAGATTGGTCAACCATCCTATAGAAAAATGTTTTGTCTTGAAGGAGAAGATCTTAGAATTAGCTCGCAAGGGAAAGATTGATTTTGGAGTGGAAATAGCAGCTTCAAATTTGGCCGCAGTGACTTTTGGATCTCCTACCTCTTCTAAGGAAATGGTGTATGAAATGCCTATTTCTTTGCCGTCGCCCACAACTTTTACAATGAAGTTTGGCTCATTTGATCCTATTCGAGTTGAGTGTACGCCTTCACATTCTCCAAAAGCATCTCATTCGGAACAAAGGCACTTCAGATGTGACAAAAGTGATTATGCAGTCAGATTCTAATAGGGGCAATGCTTGTTTAGAACCTAAATTGTCAAATTCTAAAGATGAAGGGTGGACTCTCGTCACTCATCGTAAGGCCCGTAAATCCAATTCATCAAAGTCGTCTCACGTATGACCTATAAGGACTAAAGGGAGGTCTCAAGTTGCGAAAAGGCCAAAGGCGAGGAAGACTTTGAAAAATCAGCAAGTAGCGTCCATCATAACTGAGGAAGAGTTTGCACGTATTCCGTTCACTTTTTGGGATTTCATGCCAAAATGGTTCCAAGATACTGCCTACCTTTCGTCAAGTACATTGCCTTATTATGAAGTACACGGTGAAGAAGAGCAATCAGAAAGAAAAGAAGATGGACTTATCTTAGAAAAGTCAAAAGGTGAAGAAGATTCTCAAGTCAGCTTTAATGTTGTTACTTCAAGCATGTCAACCATCACATTTTCTGATGAAGGTTTACTCTTGGGTTCTAATCCCGAACCATCAATTCATCAAATTGAACCCATAAATACCTCAAATGTATCCATATAAACTCTAATTGACAACTTGGAGATCATTTCAAGGTCAAATGGAAAGTTTGTGACCTAAAAGACGATTATGCCCCTCAAGTCACAAAAGCTCCTATTATCCCTCAAGATCAACTCCAAATTGAACCACAATTCGTATCCAATGTCTTTAGTGATTCTAGAAAACTAATGCAAGAAACTAGACTAAAAAACAAAACAAAAACATGCATGGAATGACAAACCCTAGTAAGGTGTTGCAAAAATGGAGTGTGACAGAAGCATGTATTAATGCCTTCAGAAGCATTAATTCCTAGTAAACCTCTCATACTTTATATTTCGTTACAATTACGCTCTCTAGGGGTTCTCCTAGCTCAGGAAAATGAAGAAGAAAAAGAGAATGCTCTTTACTTTCTCAACAGAACGTTGACAGGCTTTGAGTAGAATTATTCTCCAATTAAGAAGATGTGCATGGCCTTGATATTTGCAATTCAAAAGCTAAGACACTATTTGCAAACTCATTTTGTTCGACTCATTTCTCGTGCAGATCCATTGAAGTACATTATGTCTAAGCCTGTTCTTTCTCGGAGACTAGCTAGATGGGCACTATTGCTGCAAGAATTTGAAATTACTTATATTCCTCAAAGGGCTGTAAAAGGGCAAGTCTTAGCCGACTTTTTGGACTGATCATCCTATACCAGATGGTTGGGAGATATCTCAAAGCCTTCCTGATGAGGAAGAACTTCTTATTGAAGTTTGCCCACCATAGAAAATGTTCTTTAATGGGGCTGCACGTCATGATAGTGCTGGTACTGGAGTCGTGTTTCTTACTCCCGAAGGAGATATATTGCCATATGCATTCTTTCTCACTCAATGCTGCTCAAATAATGTGGCTAAATACCAAGCTCTTCTTATTGGGCTTGAAATGGCGGTAGATATGAAGGTCTTGCAGCTTGAAGTTTTTAGGGATTCTAAGCTAGTCATAAATCAACTCCTTTGTGAGTAGGATGTTAGGAAACCCGAGTTGATGCCGTATTTTGATTATAGCACTCGTCATATAGGATGGTTTGATCGTATCACCTTATAACATGTGCCAAGAAAAGAGAATAGGCAAGCAGATGCTTGGGCTAATCTAGCATCAACCCTCGTTTTATCTGATCCCCAAGTCAAAGTGCCCATTTGCCAAAATTGGGTAATACTACCAACTTTTGATGATGAAATTGAAGAAGGTGAAGTAAATCTAATCTTTGTCTATAAAATCGAGAAGGAAGATTGGCAACAATCCCTTATTGACTACTTAGAACATGGGAGATTACCTGATGATCGTCGACATAAGGTTGAAATACGACAAAGAGCACCAGTGGTTTATATACTTTAAGAATACACTCTATCGCTATTCGTTTGATGGTGTTTTCCTTCGTTGCTTAGGAAAAGAGGAGGCTAATCAAGCATTACAAGAAGCTCATTCTGGAATATGTGGTGCTCATCGGTCTGGCTACTAAACTTCATTTTCAAATAAAAAGGATGGGGTACTATTGGCCCACGATGGTAAAAGATTGCATGGATTACGCTAAAAGGTGCCAAGCTTGTCAATTCCACTGCAAACTTTATACATCAATCACCTAAGCCATTGCACCCAACTATTGTTTCTTGGCCTTTTGAAGCATGGGGACTTGATGTAGTTGGACCGCTTACTAATAAGTCCTCTGCTGGTCATGAGCATATACTTGCAGCAACGGACTACTTTTCAAAGTGGGCGGAAGCTATACCTCTTAAGGATGTGAAGAAAGAAACCATTGTTGATTTCATTAAAAGAAATATCATTTATCGCTATGGTGTGCCCCGATACATCATAACCAATAATGGAAAGCCATTTTGCAATGCTCTTGTGAATCAACTTTGTGAAAAGTTCAGTTTCAAGTAGTATAAATTTTCAATGTATAACGCACCAGCTAATAGCCTTGCCGAAGCTTTTAATAAAACTCTTTGCAATCTTCTCAAGAAGGTTGTAAGTAGATCAAAGAAGGATTAGCATGAAAGAATTGGAGAAGCTCTTTGGGTATATCGAATAACATATCGAACACCTACTCAAGCTACTCTATATTCCTTAGGTTTATGGTCTTGAAGCTGTTCTTCCACTAGAGCGACAAATCCTTTCATTAAGGATTGCCATTCAAGAAGGGCTTACAAATGAAGACAATACTCATCTACGGTTGGAGGAATTGGAGGCCCTAGATGAGAAAAAGCTTGAAGCACAACAAAGGTTAGAGTGTTATCAGGCTCGTCTCTCTAAAGTATTTAATAAGAAAGTTCGACCTCGGTCCTTTCAAGTGGGAGACTTGGTGCTTGCCATTCAACGACCAATTATCATTACTCATCGAATGGGCAATAAGTTTCTCTCGAAATGGGATGGACGATATGTGATTCAAGAGGCTTACAAAAATGGTGCTTACAAGTTAGTTAATGGAGATGGGTTAAGAATTGGCCCTATCAATGGCAAGTTTTTGAAGCGCTACTATGCTTAAAAGTTAGATAGCGCTCCTCTTCGCATGAGCCTAAACTGCATGTTGTTCCTGGCCCACATGAGCATAAACTGTATATGGCACCCAAAAAACAAAAAACCAAAAAAAAAAGTTCATTGAATTAAAAACCCGAAAGGGCAACTCAAGCAAAAGTTAGAGCACAAAAAAAAAAAAAAAAAAAAAAAAAAAAAAAAAAAAAAAAAAAAAAGCTCGTTGAATTGAAAACCCGAAAGGGTAATTCAAGCAAAAATTAGAGCACACAAAAAAAAAAAAAAGAAAAAAAAAGGGAACTACGTTATGACTTTATCCTTTCCTTATGGAATGGTATGTAGGCAACTTGGGAATCACCTAAGTTCAGTCAACCAACCAAAAAAAATTATCGTGCTCCTGGCCCGCATGAGCTTAAACTGTGAATGGCATTGCATTATAAATTCATCATCATTATTTTTGAACTACGTTATGACTTGATCCTTTCCTTATGCAATGGTACGTAGGCAATTTAAAAGATATTTCAAATTCAGTCAACATCACAAAAAAAGAGAGAAGAAGTATCATAGTTATAAAATAAAATAAAAAATGGTATTTCATTACTTAATGATGCTACGACTACAAAAGAAAAATGAAGCATTTATTATAGTAACAATGGTAAAGCCTATTCTCTCTAAAAAATAAATAAAAATAAAATAAAATAAAAATTAATGCGCCCACTTCATGGTCTTGAATTCTGAGCGTGTTTCTTCTAAGAGGTCTCACATTTTCTTGAAGGCCACAAGTTCTTGGCTATTAATCACTGCAGACGTTTGGATTTCTATGAGCTCTACTTCTAAGCTAAGGACAATCTTGTTATGCTCATATTGCTTTAGTTTTCCTTTAGCTATAGATGCCTCCAGCTTTTGGTCTTCTTTTGCCAGTCGAGCTAACTCCTCTTTCAACTCTGCTTGCTTAGCTTGTATGTTCTGCTGGCTCTCATGCATGGACTCCATGTGTTCATCATTGGCTCCCTTATCATCTGAAGCGGCAGCTAATCGAGCCTTCACTTCATCTAAATACTAGGTTTGCACGTCTATAGATATATGCCCCTTCAAAGAAGACTTAGTATCAAAGTACCTCTTGACATCACGAACATATTGTTGGATGCTCTCTCGCAATGAGGCTGAATCGATTACTCTATTGGAGTCTATCTCGTCACAGATTTTGTAGGCTGTTGGTTCAAAGGAAGAAACTTCTTCAAGAAGAAGACATGAAAGTCTATAAATGATGTGCTCTCCTAACATCAAGGAACTAAAGCGATGAGCCTTGTTAATTTCAGTGTTTAACTCAAAAACTAAAACTTCAGCACCTAAAGCTGACCTTCTATGTTAGGTGATTAAGGTTGGAGTCTCCTGTTTACTTTGAGAGGTAACATCTTCACAGTCAGAAATGCTGACAGTAATCCCGGTTGTCTTGTTAAGCATCTTGCTTCCTAAGATGCCATTTGCTTATTTGGCAACTCGGTCATAAAGCCTTATCCCTGCAACTGAAAGCTCACTATGGGTAGGCAAATAATACGTATTCAAATCATCTTGCTCTTCCCCTATTTCGTCATTGTTGGGAGCCTGTAATAAAATCAGTTGGATGAGCTCAAATAATTCTAATGACTAAATAACTTCTACAAGGTTATTTTTCATTAAAATAAGTTACTTATTTGAAGCTTTTGGGAGCGGTTGCCTTCACAAGATCTTGGTTCGCTCCTTGGCCTTGAGTGCTTCCAACATTCATCGCTAGACCTATCCCGATCAGCATCTATTGAGTCTTTTATTGGGATGGTATCATTAAGAATGGCAGAATTCTCCCTTGGACGCTTACGATTGGTAGCTTCAATGTCATTGGAATGGTTCTTTGGAGTTTGCACATTAATAGGATCATCAATTACTACAGTTGATCGGACCCGTCGAGTGGGGTTTCTAGATAAGGTTTCATATTGAGATTGGTGGACTGAAATACCTAAGTCTTCTTTTTCATTAACATCTGCATCAGGGGTCTCATCGCTGCCTTCGCCCTTTAAAGGTGTATTTCTTTTAAACTCATAGGTTACAACCTTAATCTTTATAGTCTTTTTCTCTATATGCTCCTTAGGAGTGTCAACATCTTTAGCTTTTACCAGGGGTGGGATCACAAGTAGAGGCTTTTTAGTGACCTTTCTCGAGTGACATTTCTCTTTGTGAACCATAGTTTCGACAAGTATGTCATCATTGCTTCCTTCAACTGCTGGGGAAGTTGTGGTCTTTGATTACTTCTTCTTATCTTTCTTTGGCTTAGAAGGATCCAGGCCTATGCTTTTGGTTAAAGCTTCCATTCCATTTCTAAGAAAATTCCCATGCTCTTTCGACCACCACTCACTATAATCCTGAGTAGTGTGTCTTCTAAAGCTGAAAAAGTGCGACGGGAATATGAACCTCGACTTAGTTTTCTGAAGGGTACAAGTTCTCTAAAGTTTGAGCGCCTGATCTAAAGAAGTAGAACGAATGTCTTCTTTGAGTGTGCTTGAGATATTTTGGTAAAAACCAAATTGATGACTGAATCTATACGGACTATATGGTTCAATAGTAAAAGTACTACCTGCGTCAGTAGGGTCAGATAAACTGATCGAGCACTGATAGAATAGCTAATTGATGAGTTGGTTAAATTACCATCATCAACATAGAACTTATTTTTGTTCTTGACAAGTGGCATTGCATCCCAAACCACATTATCACCCAAATGTATAAGAGTTCGAGCATCATGATCACTAAAGTATTTGGCGCCTCCTTCACTAGAAAATGAAACCATTGCAAGTCCTGGAAGCTCAATTGGTGTTGAAAAGTGGGTTTTAAAATAGTAAGCCAACCATCCATAGACATAGTGGATAAGTAAACAGGCACTTAACTGACCTAACTACGAAGAATGGGAAATTTCGTTAAGTCCTTTATAGATGCTGGCTAATACTGGAACAGTAAGGCTGAATTTCTAACCAGCTGCCATTATGCTAGTAATTTTAAAGGTCCCTAGGCCGGATGAAATTAAATGGCTTATCAGGAAGGGCGAAAACACATAACCAGCATGAAAGAAATGCAACCAAGTAGGCTTCTTCTTTTAAATCATCTTCGATCCCAATTTCTGCGAAAGCACCTTCTTTATCTGTAGTCCATTCGCGAGGAGTACCAATGTCACCACTTGGGTTATGAGTCGACCTGGGATGCTCTGACTTCTTTGATTTCCTGGCAGGAGGTTTCTTGTATTTTGGTGGTCCCCTGTACCAAAATCTGATCCATTGACTATAGAAACAAGAGGCTGCTTATCGTTCTCATTATGTAGATGGTGGAAGGCAGAGAGTAAATACTCACAACTTTTGGGGATGAATCTTCCATTTTGAATATCTACGCCAATTAGTTCTGTAGAACATGGGACGACTTCATCATAAAAATTCCCAAGAATGGAAAGGCCGCCAAGCATACGCAAGTCCCATAGTGAGATGGAGAACTCCCTCGCAGAAGTATGAAGTGTGTTCGTTCTAAGGACACTATGCTTCACAAAATGCTCGAACAACATCCGCATTATAGTCATATGTATACAAAGATGCAAGTAATGCATTGTATATCTGGATGTCTATGAGGACCTTGTGATTTCTAGAAAGTATATCTTTTAGCCATTCCCAATAATTTGGAGTATAGTTGAATTCTCCATTCAGCTGAAGTTTAGGTCCCCAGCGTGCTTTTCTAGATATAATACTGTAGCCCAAAGTTATAAAGTTCTTTGATTGACAAGAAGCTTTGTGAAGTGAAGATTTTAAGAACCATACTTTTGAAGAACGTCCAGGGTTTTGAGGAGCTTCTATCGACCAATCTACTAAACCTAGTGAAATATCAAGTCTTGGCGATGGTCCTCTAAAACGACCAATCACTAGCGGAGCCACAAGGAGTGTAGTTTTCCTCTCTAAGCCTTCATCTTTAAGGCTGATGATCTTTAAAAATTATCCTTTCGATGAGGAAATATCATTGAAAATCACCATGATAAAAGCACAAGAAGGTGATCTTAAAAAGAGGAATGATGAAAGAAAGTATAAGAGGAATTATAAAATAAAAATAATAATAAATAAAAAAATGCAAATTTAATCTCATTGTGAAAACAAAGATGATAGGGATTGTGTAAGAATATGTTCTTAAGTCTATCCTATAGATTTTGGTCGATTGTGAATGATTTAAGTGTAGATCGTCACGGGTTTGTTTTGTGGCCTTCATTGGTGATAGCCTCAAATAAGTCTTCACGGGTCTGTCCTATGGCTTTCATCCACGGTGGCGCAAATAAATCCTCACGGGTCTGTCCTGTGGCCTTCATTGGTGATAGCCTCAAATAAATCTTCACAGGGTCTGTCCCATGGCCTTCATTCACGGTGGCGCAAATAAATCCTCACAGGTCTGTCCCCTGGCCTTCATTCATGACAACGCAAATAAATCCTCACGGGTCTGGCCCGTGGCCTTCATTGGTGATAGCTCAAATAAATTCTCACGGGTCTGTCCCGTGGTCTTTATATGTAAATGGCCCAAGTAAGAATCTTCACGAGTCTGTCTCGTGGCCTTTAATTATATCACATATTCATTGTTCACTTTGGCTAGGCATAATATGGGTGGTTGACTCCGAAGTAAGCAGTTGTTCATATTCAATAAAAGCCGAGGATAGTGATTGGAGATGATGATGAGATGGATAGGATAAAGAATTCTTTCAAGGCATTTGGAATTTACAAAGACGAAAAAATAATAATAAATAATAATAATAATTGTACGTGTGTCTTCATCAGCCTAATACATACATTCAAGGAATTAATAAAGAAAAAAAATGTGGTGTGCATAAGTGCATTCAAAGTGCTACCAGTTTGTGTGTGGTCATTTGTGCAGATTAGAGATTTATTTATTGGTCGAGTCAAAGCCACCAAAAAAAAAAAAAAAAAAAAAAAAAAAAATGCATCGATCCGATTGATAGACTATGAAAAAAAAAAAAAAAAAAAAAAAAAAAAAAAAAAAAAGGCTTCAAGGGCTTCGTGTGGTGCAGGTGGATTTACATGAGCAAAATCGTAGGCCATCAATTAAGACATGTTCGAGAGCAGTGTCAATGTTAGTGAATTTGTGAATTTAATGGATGAAATTGTGGGAAAAAAAAAAAAAAAGATGCTATATGTGTTCAACTGGTGTAAAAAATTAAAAATTAAAAAAAAAAAAAAAAAAAAAAAAAAAAAAAAAGGATATAGTGCGTGAAGATCAAAGAGAATGAAAAAAAAAAAAAGCTTTAAATGGCTCAATCTGTGTGATGCGTGATGTGTGGAACAAGTCATGGAAGCTAAAAAGAAGGTCTAGAAGGCTACAAAGTACTGGGCTTATTGATTATGCATTGGCAAAACCGAAAAAAAAATGCATGTGCTGGGTACGTGAAGGCAACGTGACGAAAAAGGAAAAAAAAATTGAAGAAAAAAAAGAGAAAGATTTGAAGTATGGAAAACTATCTGTCAAACGTGCTCCTCACTGCCGTCCTCTTGATGATAATCAATTCAGTAACTCAGTAGCTAATGAATATTTTAAGAAGAGTATTTCATCTTTTATAGATACACCACGAGAATCCCAATTAGCTTTGGATTAGAACTTCCATTCATATTTAAATTAGGACTCCTTACAGAATTTTGCCGAACATGTTTATAAGCCTAGGTGAAACGGTTACATGGGTCTCCTATTTCATTGAGAAGTTTAGATTCTTGTAAAACACCCCATCAAACAACATAAAAAATAAAATAAAAAATAAAAAAAGAAAGAAAGAAGTGTTAAGTCAAGCCAAAAGTGGGAATTTTGAATCACATACAAATGCTAGTAGCCACGTGTGGTAGAAGCATGCTCATTATGATTTTGGCTTGGCTCAAAATTAGTACAATTAGCTACTTCATTGTTAACCCCCAAAAAAAAAAAAAAAAAAAAAAAAATTCAATGATTAGTTGATTGGCTAATTTCCAGCTCAGCTATTGCTCCAAATCCTTTTCTTTTTTTTTTTTTTTTTTTTGTAAAATGACGATGGCATATTGCGTGTGCACAAAATCATCAGTTAAAAAAAAAAAATTCGAGACATGTCCGCTTCTTACACTACTAAATTGTGTACGCAAACAAGTCTCGAGGGGGCATTTGTAGAACGAGAAAATTTGCAACCACTCACAAGTGGCCACGTGTCTTAAAGTCAACCAAATCTTGGCAAATTAAATTTGGCCATGTGTTTTCTTATAAGTTGAGTGGTATATATTTATGCCAAATAAATGTGTACCATGTGTCTTTTATTATACAACGTTAGCGAATTACAAGTTGCCATATGTTTTAAAATTGCTACACAGGTAGCCAAATCAAATATTGCCACTAGTCAAGGTGAGACCAAATAAGAGGAGGATAAATAATTCTTCCAATGAAATGTTGCCACGTGTTTTGATTAGGATGGCTATCAAATAATTAATATTTATCTTTTTATAAATGATAAATAAGGGATAATTATTAAGAAGCTAGTTCTTATCAGAATACTCTTCCTCCTACCACTATAAATAGAGGTAGCCCCCAAGGGTCAAAGAGGGACATTCAAGCAACAAAGCTCTGTCAGACCAAAGCCTCAAAAGCTCTGTCGCGACCAACATTCAAGTATTGAAGCTCTATTGGATTAAAACCTCAAAAACTCCATAAAACTTCTACACCAAAGATAAGCTCGTAGTCTCTAATACGCTCAAAGCTTAGAGACACACAAGAGATCCATTCCGCCTATATCGGACGAGATTTAGCCCACTGAATTGAGAACAGGCTACTCAAGCCCTCGAGTCAAAGTTTCAAGGAGAGAAGAATCAGAGAATTATTTTACTTTGTAAACAAAGTCTACACAGAGATTGTATTCTGCTACTACAAATTAATAAAATTATCCTTTGTCCACTTTTTTTAGTCTATTTATTTTTAGACACGAAATTTGTGAGTACACATACCAAACACCGCCTAAGCACTCATATGGGTGTGAGGGGGATGGGGCGGTGGATTTTGAAATTTGAATGGGTTTCATATGGGTGTGAGAGGGAGAAAGGGAAAGAGAGGAATATGAGAGAAGGAGTGTACGTATCTGATGAGTGGGCACAGAGAGAGAGAGAGAGAGAGAGAGAAGGAGAGGAGTAGAGGGGCTGTACGAGAAAGGAAGGAAAAAAAAAAATCTACTGACATCATCATGTGGCCCAAAGTGAATAAGAGAAGGGGATTTTGGAGGGAAGGGTTATGAGCTAGCCATATCATCCAATGATGAGGTCAACAAAACACTTAATTATAGTATTAGTATAGATTTTCTAGCATTAGGGTCTAGCCACATAAGAGAAATTAATGAGAAGGCTAACCAGGCCACCATAAATCAAAATCCAAGCCAAAAATGTCAAAAGAAAATGCCTTAATGCAGATCAAAGCTCTCCATGAATTTGATAATAATGGGAAAATTGGTGGGCATTTGGGTTTGAGGGGAATATATGATTGTCATGTCTATGCCATCGGGGAGAATCAAGAAGGAATTTTTTTTTTTTTTTTTTTTTTTTTGAGAAATTACCTTTTGGTGACCACTTACTAATAAAATATCAAACAAAGAGTATTAGTTGTCAACTTGCTCCAAATTAATTATATACATGCTACAAATACCAAACCCACTACCGTGGGTTTGGAAAAATATTTGAAGAATATAAACTTCTTATGGCTAATATTAATATGAAATTTTAATATTAAAAATTTCATATTAAAATATCAAAAGGAGATTAGATGTGAGGGGCTCATTCCATTGGGTGCATGGATTTATTTTGGGGCTAGCTATTGCAACCACAAAATTCTTTTATAGTTCAAGATTTTATCAGTTTTAAGTGTTTTTTTGGTCATTTACAGTCTCTATTTCATTTTTATAAAAACATATACCGTAAATGATCAAAAAGTCCTGTTAAACAATTAGATTTTGGAAAAACCTTTTTCAACAAAATTTGTTCAAAATGATGTTTTTTAGTAGAAAACGCAACTGTTTTTCATGAAATCATTTTTATATTCTTCATAAAACCTTAAAACATTTCAAATAAGTAAGGGGTGTAGAGGAATTTTTAAACAACTCTATTCCAAAAAGTGAAGAGTAACTTTAGTGGTGGTAAGAGTCATCCTCATTTAGTAGACTAATCCCTCTGTGATGTACAAACCCCCCACAAAGCCCATGCATCTCATAGTTATTACTTGAAGCATTTTTAAATTGAAGCATTTTTAAACTTGAATGAAGAATCATATTTCATCACTAGATCGAGACTACTATGCTTATTTAAAAACCAGATAGAAAAATAACAAAATCCAAAGATTTAAGAACAAAGTACAAATAATCAAATCAGATTTAGAACAACAATTTCAGAAATAAAAAATTGATTGAAAATTCAAAAAAAAAAAAAAAAAATTTGCGTAGTAGATTGAAAACCAAAGAGTCTTGCTTTTCCCAAAAGAAACTGCCTTCCTACCTTAACTAGTTAAAAGAAATAATAAGGATTTCGCTCTTTTTCACTAATCTAATATATAGATATAGATATAGATATAAGCAGTTTCTTATAACTATCAGAAGATAATGATCAAGTAAGCACGTGCTGATATAACTTATATCAACACCTGTATTGAGAGTTGTACCTTGTGCATTACTAGGATATGAGATACATTAGACCAATGCAAACCAATGCAAGGGGTACAACCCCCAATGCATGGTGCTGATATAACTTATATCAACACGTGCTGATGGAAACATAACTGAGAATCCCCTTCTTATGAGGTTAACCTAACCTAACTTTAAGTTAGGTCACCTTCCAAAACTCTATCTCTTATTTTCGTTTTTCAAAACCAACCATTGGATTAAATCTACTTCATGTGAAGGCCATACATACCAAAAATCAAGTTGATTCGAGATTAATAACCACTTCATCATAAATGTCTGAAATGAGCAATTGTCATTGATGAAAAAAATATAATTTTTGGATCGAATAGCAATCAATCTCAGATCAAGTTGATTTTTGGTATGTATCACCTACATGATAAGGTTATCTAATCCAACCAACCATTGGATTAGATCTATTTCATGTAAAGGTCATGCATACTAAAAATCAAGTTGATTCGAAATTAAGCACTGCTTCATTCATAAATGTCTAAAATGAGCAATTGTCATTGATGAAAAAATATAATTTTTGGATCGAATAACAATCAATCTCGAATCAACTTGATTTTTGGTATGCATCATTTACATGATAAGGTTATCTAATCCATCGGTTGGTTTTGCAAAATATAAATCACATGTATAGTTTTGCAGAGTAACCTAAAACAAAGTTAAGTTAGGTTAACCTCATAAGAAGAAGACTATATAGATATATATATATATATATATAGAAAGACAAAACGAATTGAAAACAAAGTACTAATTGCCAAGTCAAATTTAAACCAATAATTCAATTCCCTTATTAGAAAAAATAATTGATTGAAAAATTTTGCTCAGCAGAATGAAAATAAAAGAATATATGAACTTGTCTGCAGGCTCAGCACTAACCATGCGATTCCTCCAATTTTTTATTTATTTTTCTTTTTTCGTATTTTGGGTAATTATGGGTACATGCAAGAACACCAAAACAAACTACCTCTACCACTACTCGAAACAAAGACCTCTCGTCCAAAAAGGGAGAACTACAAGAAGGGAGAAGCAGGAGAAGAGTATAGAGGAGGATATTTCAATTCGTCTTTACTGTCAAAGACTCAACTGAAACCAGCCCAGAATCCACTTGATAGAAGAAAGAAACTCAGTACATGCTTGTAGACCATGAAACTTTTCAACTAAATACGTACAAGTTCAAACATAAGAGAAAAAGATGCAGAGTGAATGCGTACCAACAAGCTGGCTGACTGTTTCTTTTCTTGAAGTAAACCTCTGATCGAAGGCAAAGCAAGTGAAGTGGTAGAATGAAGTTATCATTCTGTTTTGGCATGATCTTGGCCATGGCAAAAGAATCGATAACCTCACTGCTAACACTTCACTTTGCTTCGAAAATACGGCTGCATCAGAGAATTGGAGAAGAGAGACGATGGAAGGGAAGGCTATGAGGAATACGGATTATATATAGAGTAACGTATTAGCGTTAGGGTCTGGGTTTTGGAATTAGACATAAGGATTTTTGGAAACAAAGGAGAGACTATGACGGTTTTGGTGGAAGCCGACCTCGAGTTTAATGTTATACAGCGTGGACAATTACGGAAAGAAGGTTTTTATTTTTTATTTTTATTTAAAATAATAACAATTAACTTTTGCTGAGTCAAAATTAAAGAAACTCATGAAGGTAGCGCAAATGGACCTGTCAATGAATTGGATTTTAATCGGATTCCAAAAATTAAGATATGGTAAGATAAGTGTGATCCGTTAATCGGTTAATAATCCAAATCTGATGATCTATTAATTAATAATCAAATATACATATTGCCCAATTCGATCCAATGAATTCAATAATATATTATATTATATATTTTATTAGTTATTAGTTGACAACATATCTATGGTTCTTGTTAATATTAGATCGTAAAAATGTTAAACTTTATTCTCAAATTAAAAATATATTTCTTATAATAATAAATTTTTAAAAAATACGGTTTTATTTTTTTTTCACCTAAGATTCATGTTAATTTTTTGTTAGCTATACATTTTGTAAGGTTATCAGATCGGATCAGACATCCGAAAATAACAAATTCGAATATGGATTTGTGTTTTATTGATATGTCGAATTATTGGATCGATTCACTTATTCCTTTTCGAATTAGATTTGGATATACATTAATTTGGTATGAATCCAATTCGTCAACAACTCTAAGCATAAATGACAAAAGACTACGACTCACAAATCAAAGATTCCATGTTCGAATCTCTACTCCCTCAAACAATTGGATGAATGGGCTTATGAGTGGTTTGTGCTTTACATTGATAAATGGCTTGGGATGCCCTTTATTTGGTCCCAAATAAATAAATAGATAAAATAATGAATATATGTAATCTAAGTGAGTATATGTGAACCATGGTTGGTAAAAGGCAAATGAACAATTTTAATTAGCAAGTTGCTAAATTGCTATATTATGAATTTATGATGGTCTTTTTTCATTAATTTAAAAGCCTTAATCAAGACTTCGAATTTAGAGAAATTACAAGCTAGCAAATGGAATTATGCCGGGATCTTTTCAAATGCTTGGACCCCTTTTGAATGAAAAATTATATGATGATTAAGCTTGATCATGCGTTTTCTACATAAGGCATAGCACTCATTATCTTATTGTCACTCCTTTTTATTTTTTCCTGTAATTTTTTCCAGAGTTAGGGTCTAACAACAAAAGAAAAATTTATGAGAAAGCTAACTAGGCCACCATTAATCAAAATCCAAGTAAAAAATGTTAAAAGAAAATGCCTTAATGTACCAAAGCTCTTCAGGAATTTGACAATAAAATTGATGGGCATTTGGATTTGATGTGAATGAATGTCATGTCTATGCCATCGGCGAGAGTCAAGAAGGAGTTTTTTTTGTGAAGCATGCATTAATCAAGTTTACATTTAAGTCACATTGGGTTTAATTTGATTGAGCTGCGCCACTTCAAGCTTATCTTGGCTTTGTTGAACAAGCTAAATAAGCTTTTCCTTTAGTTAGGCACAACATATATATATATATATATGGGTTAGGATCCATAGACTCAATTTTTGCACTTCAATCTTAAGCCATTGGATTCAGAAAATCCAACGGTATTCTAGAAAGCAGACGTGGCCAAATTCCACTCACTATTTGACAAATCAACTAAAGTGCGTGCAAAAAATGAAAAAGTGCTTTATTATGATGATACGATCAATTTGGTTTAACTGATGAGCCTTCTTGTCAAACTTTAGCTTAATTTGTCAATGGTCTAATATTAAAAGAGGCTTAGAGCACTATAGACCACACTTCTAGGTGCTCCCTACACACACTGGAGTGAGTTTGGGAAAATATTTGTAGAAGAATATATACTTCTTATGGCTAATATTAATTTAAATTTTAATATTACAAATTTTATATTAAAACATCAAAAGGAGATTGGATGTGAGAGGGGGCGTAGTCCACTGGGTGCATGTATTTAATTTGGGGTCGGCTATTGCTACCACAAAAATTCCTTTATACCTAAATTTATTTTAAACTTTTTAAAGTCTTATCGTTTAAGTGGACTTTTTAACCATTTATAATCTTTATTTCCTTTTTACAGAAACAGAGACTACTAAATGATCAAAAAGCCCCATTAAATAATAAATTTTGGAAAAAAAATTGTCTACAAAGTTTATTCAAAATGATATCTTTTAGTAGAGAACGCGATCAGTTTTCATGAAAAACTTTTTATATTCTTCATAAAACCTTAAAATGTACATTTAAAATAAGTGAGGTGATGCAGAGGAATTTTTAAACAACTTTGTTGAAAAAAGTGAAGAGTAATTTTAGTGGTGTTATCCCAAGCTGTTAGCCCTAAAATAATTCCTTGTGATGCACACACCACCCATATAACTCATGTATCCAATAGTAAGGGAGCAGAAACTCAAACTCAAGATCTACCGTTCTTGAGCCGCGATCCTTTCTTATTTAAGCTTCCCTCATGGGTTCTAGTCATTCTTTGTTAAGTTACTAGTCATTTATTTAGAGCGAATTGTATTAATTTGTAGTTATTTTCCTATAATCAGACCATTCTATAATTTCCCCTTTAATTTTCCTCCGCCACAGAGTATGTACCTAATCTTTTTTTATTCTTTTATTTTATTTTAAATACGTAATCTTAGATTACCCCAATTATTAGAAGAATAGAAGACCTGAACAAAAATGATTACAGTTCAATGCAAAATACTACTAACTTCTTAATAAATGACTATTAACTTAACTAACAATGATTACCAACTATAACTATTTTGCTGTAGGCTGACCAATCTAAAATTCACTGAATACGCTTTCCACACAATTAAGCGAATGCTAGAATCAAAATTTGCATTTTTTTTTTCTTTTTTTTATTTTTTTTTTTGGGGTCAGCCGATATACGCTTTTTGCACAAGCCCACTCAAAGTCTCAGGCAGTAAATGATTAGCTTTCCTATTAAGCACAATGGTTCCTGAGGCAGTTTAGCTCGCGAACCCGAAACAGGCTATCTTGGGGCACAATAGCCCTCTTCTTGGTCCCTAGTAAATACTGGAAACATCTTTGAAGAAGAATGACTTCTTATGGCCAAATGTAGCCGAAAGGGAGAAGGTAATTGCATTGGTGGGTCGATTTGTAGTAAAAAAACCTCCAAAAATTAAAATTAAATAAAGAAAACAAACGGAAAAAAAGTTGTTGAAGCTTTCTTTATATATGATGGAATCACTATCCGCCTTGAAACATCAGTTTCATGATATTACCTCTCAAATTGCAATCCAAACACAACCTCAGTCTCATCCATGAATTAAAACCATTGATTTAGGCACTTTTATGCTCGCAAAAGGATATTGATATAACTAAAACAGTCCATTTTTTGCATCAAGGTATATAAACTTCTCTATTTTTTTTTTTATCGGCAAAATAAAACTTGGATACAACATCACAAAGTCCACCCATATATCACCCAACAAGCCTCAAAAATTAGCAACTAACACATACACCCAATCACAAGATCGATCTAGACAAAGGGAAATAACTCAACAAGATACTGAGGAAAAGACCCTCAAACTAGACACCACCAAAACACAAAAGAAAACACCCATCAAACAAGAGGCAAAGATACCAAACACCACCCTAAACCAACCCCCCAAGCCATTTTCTGAGAACGGAACTTCCAAGCTTACCCACATTGCCCCATCCAAAGATCTAAAGGAGATCCCATCCAACATCAGTCTTGCAAGAAACTCTAACTTAGAAAACTTTTTCATAAAAAAACTCAAAGCTCCTTCTTTAATGGCTATCGGCTCCACCAATAATCTTCCCTCAAATATAACACTACCCAAAAAGTTCTTTCTCCCCCTATAAGCTGCCATCGAATGAAAATACCTTGTATTTTTGTCACCTTCTCTCAACCAAGAGATCCTAGACTTTTGCCTCCAAATACTTTCTGCTAATCTTGACTTCTGCCAATACTCTCCCCATAATCCCTTTTTAAATACAATATCTTCAGTTCGCCAATCACTCCCTTCTTGTTCTAAGTCTAAACCATGCATATTACCCTCCACCCTCTTCAAGTCAAACTCCAGCCTACCAAACACATTCTCATTCCAAACTTTCAGCTGACCTTTTAACAATTGTAACTTTTTCAAAATTCTAAATCCTACCCAACCCGATACCACTGCCGACTCCCATGCTTCCTTCACAACACCCATGAATGTAGAATAACCCAACCGACAATTCAGAAATCTAAACGGTCTAGGCCTCCAAACCAACTTATCTACTACCAACGAAATTGGAGCATGATCAGATAGCCCTTTTGCCAATCCCCATTGACATAATGATGGAAACTCAACCAGCCACTCTTGAGAGATCAAAAATATATCCAGTCTGCTTAGCTTCAACACCGCTCGATTATTGGACCAAGTGAATTGCCTCCCTCTTAACGGAAGGTCCAACACACCCATATCTCTAATAAAATCCCCAAAGCTAGCCATACTAGCAGCAGTGCTCACACAACCTTTGCTTTCATTCAAATTATTTACCTCATTGAAGTCCCCCCCCCCCCCTAAACACCAAGGTTCAGGACTTTGAATCTTAATAGACAGCAGCTCATCCCATAGTTCCTTTCTTGCTCTTTCCTCATTTGGAGCATATATATTACCAAAGATACACTTTAGATTATTAGAAACTAAAAATCCTTTTACCAGCACATACCTTTCAGAGGAAATAATCTCTAACCACTTAAAAAAATCCTTCTTCCATGCCATAAGCAAACCACCAGATGCCCCTGATGCCGCTACTGATGTTCATTCCCCATCCACACCCCCAAACTTGTCGAATACATTTACCATCAACATCAATCAATTTTGTTTCTTGGATGAGTAGCATATCCACCTCCTTAGAACGAACTAATTTTTTCTCTGCCCTTTTCTTCACTGGATTCCCCGACCCCCTCACATTCCAGGAAACAACATCCATCCTCTTCAATGCACACCTAAACAAACACCCCAATACACAACCACTAAAATTCTACACTTCTATCTACCCATTTATCCCATTCATTTTCCTCAAAATCACGAGCCCTATTAAGCCATAGATCTCTATCATGACCAAAATTCAGACCCACTTGTTCACCAGCTTCAACCACTTTCAAAGCCTCTTCACGAAAAATTCTATTCCGATTGATGATACCGCCATCTGAAACTGAAAAAGAAGAAATACTTAACTTCGATTGACCTTCAGTACCCTGAGATTCTTGCCCCTGAGAGTGCGAACTTCCTCTATTCTTCTTCAAATTTTTTTTTTTTTTTTTTCCTGTGGAACACCCCAATATTTCTGCACATCTTGCCTGATTTCTCGCGATCTACTTATATTCCTTCTAGATCTGATTTCTCGAATCTTTGAACTACCACTACACTTTCGCAAAACTACTTCTTTATGTCTTGATCTTCCTATTTTGCACGACAATTCATGCTTGCATCTATTACGAACTTTTTGCCCCAAAATTTCTTTCAGCAATTTCTTCTCACCCTTCTTTTCTTTGCTCATTTGGCAGATAGCTCCTCCAACTCAACAGCAAAATCCCTAAACTCAGTATCTTCAATCCCAAACTCGTCCTCCCCTGAGCCCTCAATATCTTCTTTCTTTGAATTTGTATTTATTGAATCAGGCACAGCTACGTCACCTACATCAGACAACACTCTAGATACTTCCCCCTCCTTTGTTTGGGCCACTAACCAATCTAAAGTAGGGGTGCTCATGGTTTACGTTAAAACCGAAAATCAAATTGAACCAAATCAAATCGGTTAGGTTGGTTTGGTTTGGTTTTATTTTTTGGTCCTTAGGTTTGGTTTTGATTCTAATTTTAGAAAACCAAATTAAATTGGTTTAGTTTTGGTTTTGGTTTTCATGTTTAAAAAACCAAACCAAACCAAAAAACCGAAAAAAATATAATATAAATATATATAATTTTATATATTACATATTAAACTTAGTTTGTAAATTTTTTATTCTAATAAGGGCATAATAGGTAATAGATTGTAAATTTTCTTAATGTTTTTACTTTATTAGATTGGCATGTATTAAACTAGTTATTATTGTTGTGTGAGATATTGACACGTATTAGATTGAAGATTTGAATTTGGATTGACATAAGTCAATACTTTTCCATTTTGATACAATGTTTAATATTTTTTTTAGTTGCTAATGTAATGATTTTATTAAAAATATTTTTATTTAGAGTTTGGCTTGTCATTTTTCTATTTTTAATTATTTGTTGTTATTTGATAGGATAAAACCGAAACCGAACCGAACCGAACCAAACCGAAATTTTTTGGTTTGGTTTGGTTCGGTTTTTTTATTGTATGGTTTGGTTTTGGTTTGAGAAAACAAAAACCGAAGTATAATGGTTTGGTTTAAAATCTACCCTAAACCGAACCAAACCGTACCACGAACACCCCTAATCTAAAGTGTTTGCCACAAGCCCTACCCAATTACTATACCCCATAGCCTTACTCTTATTTCCCCTACAAACCAGCCCTTTTTCTAAATCATCTTTTGGTCCAAACTAATTGTGATGACACTGGCCCAACTTCTCAGGCCCAATCCCTGATTGGCTTGAAGGAATTTCACCCTCAGGACTTCCAAAAGTTTCCACCGGTTTGTCTACCTTGCCAACTTTCCCAACAACATCCTGACCTACCACATTAATTTCATTATCACCACACATTGCACTTTTCCAAGACGCATGTGTGTTGGGAATGCAACCGTCATTCTCATACAGCACATCACCCTGATCCTGACCTACCACTTTAATTTCATTAAACTTCTCTATTACATAGCATTATTGTAATAAGATTTCTCGGGATATAGAAGAGCCAGGCAGGTGTACTTACCTTGGATTGCCCAAATTTATTACAAGCCACCCTACTTATATATACTATGTATTCCCTCTGTTCTTAATTAATTGTCTTCTTTGAAAATTCACGCTTTTCTAGAAAATCTTATGAAATACTTTCACATCAAATATATGTTTTGTATACGTACAACTTGTACGTACACAATTTACTTTCCGTGCCATCAATGAGAGCTCTGGATAAAGAACACAATTTACTTTCCAGAAATTAAGAACATCTAAATTTGGATGTTGCTTCCGATCAATTCTAGGCTCCTCAAGATATAAATCCAATTGTGATTTATTTCTATTCATGCCACCGTGTTGGCTCTCAAACATATGAAACTCCTACATCAATTTAACATTTCAAACATATTCATGTTAAACCTAGTACAAAAATAAATGTAACAAACATTAAACTTCAAGAGTGTTTTATTTAACATGAACAATAAACTATTCTTACTTACTTGTGACTCTTCTCTAAAATCATCATCAAAACCTCCAACACCACTGCTACTTCCAACTGAAGCTTGATTACATGTAGTTGAGGATGCATAGACATACTTTTTAAATAGTGAATACAATTTCTCATCAATCAAAGCCACTTTATCTATAGAAGAAGTAGAGGCATCTAGTTTGTTAAAACAAAACTCCACAATTAACAACTTGTAACAAGGATCTAAAATTATAGCAAAGGACAACACCATGCTGTAACATTCCCAATACTTATCAAACTTTCCTTTCATTTGCATTGCCATGTGACTTATGAATTCATCTGTACTATTCATCTCTTCCATCATGCGCAACTGAATCTTCCAAACTCCATGAAAATACAAATTAGCAGTAGGATATATAGTTCCTGAAAAAAGTGTTGTGATTTCATAGAATGGCTTCAAGAACTTCGCTATCCTCTCAACTTTCTCCCATTCATCTGATGAAGGACAAGTTTTGAAATTGGAATCTACTAATTGTAAATGACAAAATGCACGACGAAATACAAGTGCACTATCAAGCATGAGATATGTTGAGTTCCACCTTATGGGGATATCTTGTTGGACACTCCTACCACTTGCTAAAGAAAGGTGAGCAATACATTCAGTAAACCTTTTCTTCTTTCCTTGTGTACCTCTAACATATTTAACACTCTCTCAAACCTTATACATGGCTTCATCTATCACTTTTAAACCTTCTTGAACTATAAGGTTTAAAATCTGAGCACCACAACGCACATGGAAGAACTCCCCATTACATAATAAAGCATCCACTAAAGAGAGATGGTCTTTTACAACATCCACCAAACCATCATTATAGGAAGCATTATGTAAAGTGATGGTGAATATTTTTTTCTCAATGCCCCATTCTTTCAACAAGGAAGTCACTTTCTTCGCCAAAATAGGCCCATTATGAGGTGGGGGTACATGGTGAAAATTCAAAATCCTTTTCTGTAAGACCCAATTTTCATCCACGTAATGCGTAATGAGAGTCATATAACCATCAGTTGTGAGAGAGGTCCACAAATCCGAGGTTAAACAAATCCTACTAAGAATTGACTCTAAGGCATATTTAAGTTTTTCCTTCTCCCCTTTATAAATTTTGAGCACATCGGCTTTTGCAGTGTTCCTTGTAATTGATTTGACATCCAGATTTAGGAAACTATGCAAATCTCTATTGCCTTCATGTTCCACACACATAAATGGGTAATTATGCTTGATAATTCTTGTAGACATCTTTTCCCGATACATGTTTTGATCTAATTTAAAGGGATGGAATGACCTAGGCCCTCCTCCTTTAGATACAAATAGTTGTACTACATCATCAGTTATGTCACGTTTAGGACACACATTCATATGGTGTATTAAATTAGAAGTCCTAGTTCTAGAATCCGCCACATAAGTTATCCCGCATCTCTTACTATGTGCTCGTTGTTTTCCATCCTTACTAGCTTATTGGCAATGTTTCAAAATCTTCCCATGCTATAGAACTAGACCTCCTATGCCGTTTTGATCCACTTGAACAACTTTGCTTCAAATCATGGAAACTATCACTATTCCCACTTCCCTTATTCATTGAAGACATCTCACAAAAATAAAAATGCTGAAAAAACAAAAATAAAACAAATCAAAACAAAATGATGAATATGTTGTTGAGCGTCACAATTCATTGATATGCAATCTTCTAGAAACTGATCCTTAACCAAGAATTGATATTGAACCAAGAATTGATAAGCCCAAATTATACAATTTTAGCATATAACAAGAAGCATGTATAGTTGATCCCAAGAGAGCAATACAGCAAATATAAGGAAAAATGCACCAGATGGTAGTTTTACATATCAATTACCATTGTAGAATTATTATGGCATTATTTCATTGAGCACATACAAGAGCACGAATTAAATAAAGTAGTCCATTTGTGGCATTCAAGGTAGACTAACAATACTTTTTAATTGGTCACTTCTAGCAAAGGAATAAACAGCAAAGGGCAAGCCTAATTTACAAAGGATGAGAGTGATTCACCCATAAACATTATATTATAAAAAGAATAAAATAATCATACAATTGCTTACACAAAACATAAACAAGTCCTACCACCACAATCAGGTATCACGCTTCTAAAGCATAAACAAAATGAAGTTGAGGTCGATCACCTTAGAAGCAAAGAAAGGTAGCTCAGTGACGGTTGATAACACCAATGAACGCTCTACAATGTCTGGAACCCCATTAAGATCCCTCAAGCAATTATCAGCAAAAATGGCTCCAACATAGCTACAGAAAACATGACAAATTAGTGATGAATTTGTTCTCAAAATTAAATATTTCCTCCTGTTAACAACCAATCAGGATGGCTAGTTGTAATATCTAGAACCACAATCAGGATCTCATGATGAGTTGAAATGGGTATTCTTGTATGCAATTTGGGAAGATGAAATCTTTTGTTGACCGATATTGAATCAACCCACAATCCAAAATTCCTACGAAATTAAAGGAAAATATTTATTTTGACATGGGTAGGTGATCAAGAGTTCAATATAATTAATAAGAAATATGAATTCTGGAAGTTATATCTAACTTTAATTAATAAGAAATATGACCCCAACCCACTATAATTTATATCTAACTGAGGTGAATGAATTCTGGAAGTCACTTACCTTTCACTCTGCAATGAATTTTGACATGGAGGCTAGAACTGAAATTTCAGCAATAAGTGATATTGGGTCTAGAAAACTCATGCCCCTTTGAAAATGTTAGTATGCATGCATTTGTATTTTGAATGTCACAATATCTAAGTTACTGGAAGGGAAGATGTTGCCAAAATCAAATATGCTTCAATTTTCAGATCTACCACGGGTAGGAAACAAAGTGAGTTTTTTTTTTTTTTTTTTTTTTTTTTTCGAGAAAATATTACCAAATGACAAGAACCCAGATAGGCACAAGAACATAGAGTCACTATGGAAGGAGGAAAAACAAGGCAACATATGGAAGCCCAGCCAAACGAAACTCACCAGTAAAAGCGATCTAGATGCACGATGTCACAAGAGAGTTGTGGTGTTGAAGGAGATGAGCGGCGGCATAATAGGAGACGAGCGGCGTCAGGGTTGAAGGAGACGAGCAGTGGCGGGGTTGAAGGAGACGAGCAGCCACGGGGTTGAAGGAGACGAGCGGCGGCGGCGGGGTTGAAGGAGAGGAGCGACTGTGCGAAGAAGAGACGCAACGCTTCAGTCTTTAGAAGCTATCAAGTTTGTTTCCGCCCAACAATTTTTAAGTAAACCCAATTAAATCTAATTATTAGTTGGACTCTTTATGGATACTCATTTACAACCCAATTAATAAAATTACCCATGCACATTCCATTTAATTTGGGCAGATTTAAACGGGTTCATGGGTTTCAACACAAATTGCCAACCCTACGTATAAGTCATTCAATATCCAAGAAAAATAGTATTTTGGGAAAGCAAATAATTAAAAAGAATCTTTATCAAACATAAGAGAAAAAGATGCAGAGTGAGTGCATACCTACAAGCTGGCTGACTGTTTCTTTTCTTGAATTAAACATCTGATAGAAGGCAAAGCAAATGAAGTAGTAGAATGAAATTATCATTCTGTTTTGGCATGATCTTGGCCATGGCAAAAGAATTGATAACCTCGTGCTAACACTTCACTTTGCTTTGAAAATACGGCTGCATCAGAGAATTGGAGAAGAGACAATGGAAGGGAAGGCTCTGAGGAATACGGATTATATACAGAGTAACATATTACGGTATTAGCGTTAGGATCTGCTTTCTGGAATTGGACATAAAGGATTTTTGGAAACAAAGGAGAGACTATGATTGGTGGCTGAATGCCAATCACGGTTTTGGTGGAAGCCAACCTTGACTTTGATGTTTTGCGCCTAGCTCCTACAATCCGCGTGGACAATTAGAGTCCTGCGACGTGGGCCCAACATGGTAAGAGGAAATTGTTAGATTACTTAGGTGGCTGCTTTAATGAGATTTCTTTTAAATATCACAAGTTGAATTTAACACACACTGACCAATGGTTCTCGAGTCTAATAGGCATATTCCATCCTAATAAGAATGTGAGATTTGCAGAGGTCTATGTTTTGACTCCGCATGAGTATGTGTGTTCTCCTATCGTTTAGCAAAAAAAATAAAAATAAAGTAAATTAAAATCTAACAGAGACCTGATATTAGAAATTGTCAATATTGCCCCTGACCAAATCAAAGTAATCCGGAAAATTAGGCAAAAAATCTATTTAGTCACCTCTTTCAAAATTCCCTCATCCCTTCAAACAGAAGGTAAGGGAAATCAATTTAAAAATCCATTAAATTGAACTTCAAAAATAAAAATAAAAATAAAAACAAGTAAATTTGCCTTGAATTTTAGGAATTCAAGTCAAATTTACCTTACATTTTTAAATTTAGAATGACTTTCAAGTTAATTTTTACTTGAGGAATAAAATTTAAAAAAAAAAAAAACGATGTAAATGAGCAGGAAAAAATCAGTAAATTTAACTTTAAAAAATAAGGAATTCAATTCAAATTTATCTTGAATGTTAGGAGTTCAAGTCAAATTTTCTTTGAATTTGTAGTTGAGTTTCATTCTTCAAAAAAATAAAAAACAATATGCAACAAACAAAACAAAAAAGGAAGTAGAAAAAGAAGAACAAGGTAACTAGATGAAATCTACCATTCACACCTCATTGCATTGTATTTTGGAGCTTTTGGTTTGCAGAGAGGAAGAAGAAAAGAACATAGGACTGCCAGCTCTGGAAACACTAGATCCGTTGTCGGAGTCTCCTCCACAATGGTGCTCAAATCCACCACCATCGAAGCCTCTTCTGCAAATGGCGCTCAGATCCGAAAAATAGAAAAAGAAAGGTGGGCCAAAGCCTCCACTATAGGGTCTTTGCCATAGACATGGAAGGTGACAAACAATCCTCACTCCTCTTCTCCATCGAGATTGTGAGCGCCATATCCTAACCACGCCGGCTTGGGAGTACGCCACTAAACACAGATGATTAGCACGGAGACGGGGTCACCACCCGATTTGGCTTCAGGAACCAATTGGCCCCTAGTAAGGGCCTAACTCGTCGTTACCAAAAGAATCAAGGTTTGGAGTTAAGGTACGTTATTAGGAAGGTGTTAGGCACCCAACAATGTTCGGCTGAATCCAGCCCCCACACGTGCTTTGTTGGTTTTAATTAATGAAAAATATTCAATAGAATTCAACCTTATTCATGCAGATGAAAAAAAATCAGCAAACAGATAACTAAAAAGAACATAAAGTATTAGTAAACAGGATAAACATTAGCTATATAAAAGGAGAAGAAAGAAAAGAGAGTTTGCCACTGCCTGCAACAAACGGATTAGCACAGACACTAAATCTACATACACATAAATACAAGGTGCGTACACACCTTTAGTTTATACGTACGCACATATGGTGACAGATTCAAAAATTGACAGAAATGATAAAAATTGCATATGCTATCTAACCCTATATTCACATGATGTTGCAAAGAAGCATAATGCATAGAACCCTAAACTATATAGAAATATCCTAGCATGCCGCTACCCTATTTAAGGCCTAATCATGGATTTTATGCATTTAAATGCTAGCTAATCTGTGAACCCTGGAAATTGGGCCTACAAGGGTTTGAAAAGAAAATGGGTATTGGTTGAAAAAGAGAAGGAGTCGCCATCTTATTTTTTAAAGCAAACAAGGAAAACCCTAAAAATAGTATTGTTTTAAGAAAACAATTCGAATGACTCCATGTTTAAAAAGGAAAGGCAAAAACAGTCTTTTGGAAACCAAAGAAATCGGGGATTCGGAGGCTAAGTTATGACATGAGAAGGTTCTAGGCAAAGCCTATAGGCACCCATGTCACCCTTTCGGTCTCTTGGTTTATTTGGGCTAAATTAAGATCTTTTCATACACAAATCAGCAAGTATATCATCACAAGAATTGCATGCATATCATATATTCCATTCATCCATCCATGCATAATAAGCAAATAAAAACAGAAAAAAGAAAATAAAATACAAAAAACCTAGGATACTTGGATCCTAGAATGGACTTGAGCCTCACGAAGAGCGCCTACGTACTATGCAACGAAATACATAGATCAAAGTCCACATAGTTCAATTAGAAGTAGGGTTAAATCCTAATATAAACCTATGGTTAAAACCTTAGGTTTCCTTAATTATTTGAAAAAGAGTTGAATAAACCAAGTTTGATTTTTTAGAAAGAATTCCTCAAGATGGAAACTTCGATAAAAACCAGAATTTTATTTAACAAGGAAACCTCTAATTATACCATAAACTCATATTAGGAAATAACCCTAAAGAGGGAGAAGAGAAAGAGTTAAGGAAGAGAGGTGAATTAGGGCACCTTCGCACCCACTTACCTGAGCGCAATATCTCCAAGCATTAGCAATTTCAAGCAATGGCAGCCCTATTTGCCATAGGACAATTACCACACCTATTTACATCCTTACACGTGCTCAAAACCATACAAACACAATGATATATGAATCTGGACAGAATAGTATTATGGCCTAAAATCATCCACTAATCATGCTAACAACAAAAAACAGCAAACTTTCATAAGCCCTAACACAATCCTAGAACCATATCATGCATAAAAAACCCTAGAAATCAACTAACATGCATGCAAAAATATCATAATTACTCTATATGAAAAACATATACAACAATTATGAAGAAAAATCAATAAAAACTCTACTTTAACATGCTGTATGAAACTAACCTAAAACAAGGACACTAAAAACCCTAAACTCACAAATATGCTTAAAAACACATAAAACGAACTCTAATCATGCTAAAACGAAACTAAATAGAACCTAAATCATGCATATTAACTAACTAAAGCAATAGAACATGATAAAAAACCTAACTCTAACATGCAATGACCCTATTCTAAAACAAGGACAACAGAAGCACAAGAATCACAACTATGCATTAAGACCTATGAACTAACTCTAAAACATGCAAAACTCATCATGAATATCATTATTATCACATGTATTAACTAATAGAAGCCTCAATCCATGGTAGAAATCATAAGCATTGCATGCAATAAAGCTATTCTACATGATACCCTAGTTTAAGCTTGAATAGAAAGGAAGAATACCTCAGGAAAGCCTTCCTTGCTGCTATATAGACTCTCTCTCGTTCTTGTGGATGTCTTGAATCAATGTCCTCCAAAGCTACAGTAGGTCCTCTAGCTCTCCTTCAAGTCTCTTTCTCTTATTCTCTCTCAAACACTTAGGTTTTTAGGCATAAAATGGCCCCCTTGTGCTGAAGCAGAGGGAGGTATTTATAGACTTCAATTAGGATTAACCAATGGCTGGGATTAAAACCCTAGAAATTAATCCAAGGGCTATTAGAGACCCCTTTGGGGTTTAAGTAACTCAGAAGTTACCAAAAATTAGAAGGAAACTCGTCCAAAAGAGTCCTTGTTTGTCAAAATAGGAAGAATTCCGCTTCAGCAAGGAAACATAGAGCAAATAGGAAAGTGCTCTCGGGTGACCACCAGGGCCTGGGCGGCTAGCCACTTGGGCCCAGGCGGCTAGCCGCCCGGGGTTGGGTGGTCACCCGAGCCCACTTCTGATTTTTCTCCTATTTTGCCTCCTAATTCTTCTAGAAGTGTTTCAGGAGGCAAATTAACTCCGATTTTGATGAAACAAAAGCCAAAACAACCGTGTTTCGATGAGGAATACATTTTTGAACATTTTAGGGTGAAAACCACTAACCATAGGGGCATGGTTAGGTTTGACAAAGGCGGTTAACCGCTATGCTCTACCTTCGCTAAGCATAGGTATGCACATAAGATCAAACCAAATGCTTTCCATATCAAAATTAAACTTTCTAAAACACTTTTAGGGATAAAATGATGACTAATGAAAGTCAATTTGAAAAGATTTGATTAGTAATTGTGAGTCAATTAGAGCTAACCCAAGGAAGAGTCAATTAACCAACTTGAATTACATCGAGCCATTTTAATCCCAAGCCATTGATTCATCAAATTGAACCTAGAAATACCTCATATGCATCCATATGAACTCCAATTGACAATTTGGAGATCATTTCAAGGTCAAATGAAAATTTTGAGACTTAAAAGACGATTATGCCCCTCAAGTCACAAAAGCTCTTATTATCCCTCAAGATCAACTTTGAATTGAACCAAAATTCATATCCATTGTCCTTGTGACCCTAAAAAACTAATACAAGTGACTAGACTCAAAACCAAAACAAAAACATGCATGAATGATGAGCCCTAGTAAGATGGTGCAAAAATGGGGTGTGACATAATCGAATATGCAAAGGAATAAACTAAATAGTGTTGGACATGCTTATTACATGGCATGAGGCCTATCAAAGATTTTAAAAAGACTACAATGCATTTATTGTGCAGTACTCAATGCATTAACCGATGGCATTTACTAAAACTATATTTACTCATACATTTATGCTTAGGAGAATAATTAATAATTATTCTAAAATCATGGAAATGAATATAAAAGGAGCGTTACCCTCATGTTTGGGTGAATCCCAATGAATACACTGATTAACTCTCCTCTTCAAGCCTTCATGATCACAGTCACCGCCTTCGGATTTTGAGTTGGTGTTTCTAGGGTTTTTGCAAAGCAAAATGATGGTGCAAAAAGGATCTTTTTTACGATAAGAAAGTAATCCTTTTATAAGCAATGTATTAGGGTTTAGGGGTAGTTAAGTTAGGGATTCTGACTTCTCTAGCCGTTACAGGATGGATACAAAGCAAATTTGATCCAAAGAAGGTAACAAAGGGAAATAGAGGGAAGATTTGAATTCTGGGAAAATAACCTGCGTACACACAAATGTAAGGTGCGTACGCTCATTTAGATACTGCATACATACAAATAAATGGATTGGGCTTTTTGGCTCTTTGGGCTGGGTTGTGACTACAACGATGTTAGCTCTCTGGGGATCGTTCATTAGTTATTTCAATTCGGGTCACCCTTCATCATTGGGCTTGACAAAATGGATTTGAAATATTTAGGTGGTACAAAATGAGGTGTTAACAGAGATCCATCTCTTTTCTGACTGAATTCATCTCCACCGATGAGGGATATATGTTGTGCTAGAGGAACATATAGAGAGAGTGGATATAGAGAGAATGCGAGAGTTTTGACCAAATAAAAGAAAATGAGAGAAGATGAGGGAGAACAAAAAAAATGGGATAGATGAAGCGTATTTGATACGCTTCACCCATCTTAAGGTGTGTCAGGTTTTTATTTTTTTTCTCCATTCATATGTGTCAATGCTTTCTGCATAAAATAAAACCATTTAAGTAAAAAGGTATTTTCATCTAATGAAGTCGACCAAAACATTGGTCCTAAAAATCATTACTAAGACAATTATGGAAAGAAGTTGTTTTTGTCTTTCTTAGTTTTTTTTTATTTTTTTATAATAATAATAATTTTCTTCTCCGAGTAGAAATTAATGAAACTCATGAAGGTAGTGCAGATTAGACTCGTCAATGGATCGAATTTTGATCCGAATCCCATCCAAAAATTAGGATATGGTAAGAGAATTGTGATCTGTTGATCCGTTAATTGTATAGAAACATGGGATTTGATATGAATGCACACGATGGTCTCTTCATCTGTGTGTTATTGCATTATCTAATAAAAAACTTTCCTTTTGTACACAAGTTGACTCTCCTTAGAAAGTTTATACAATATTATGGAACATTACATATATATGATTTGCTATACAATGGAATGGAGATAATTGCAACCTTGATTGCCTTGATTGCTTTAATTGATGCTTTGACAGAATCACATGGTACTGTATGATCTTTTTGTATTTTTCATTGCTGTATGATCTTTTTGTATCTTTGATTGTCCAAGATTCATCTAATACCCTCCCTCAAACTCAACGTGTGCAGCAAATGTTGAGTTTGTCACATAGCCACTGAAAGCGTTTCATTGTAAGGCCTTTAGTGAAGATGTCAGCAAATTGTTGATCAGTGCTAGTAAAAAGGACACAAAGAGAACCTCGAGCAGCTCGCTCTCGAACAAAATGGTAGTCAATTTCAATGTGTTTAGTGCGAGCATAGAGAATAGGATTGGCAACTAAGTAAGTGGCACTAACATTATCACACAAAAGTGTTGGGGGTGCTGATAGAAATACACCAAGATCATAGAGAAGAGTTTGAATCCATGACAAATCGACAGTGGTAGTGGCAATAGCACAGTATTCTGCCTCAATGCTGGAGCGAGAAACTGTTGGTTGCTTATGAGAGCACCAAAAAATGAGGTTTTGGCCAAAGAATATACAACTGCCAATAGTTGAACGACGATTATCAGGACTACCATCCCAGTCAGAATCTGAGTATGCTAGAAGTGAGGGAGTGGTAATAGGTTGAAAGCGAAGACCCAAGTGAATTGTGCCCTTGATATAACGAAGGATACGCTTAACAGCAGAAAAATGGACCTCAATAGGAGAATGTAAAAATTAACAGACTTAGTTAATGGCATAACAAAGATCAAGCCGTGTCATGGTGAGATATTGTAAGCCACCAACAATACTCCAATAATAAAAGATATCAGAAAATGGTTCACCCTTATATGTAGACATTTTGGTCCCAGTAATAGTAGGGGTTGATAAAGGCTTTGCATCAAGCATGGCAGCCCTATCAAGTAGATCTAGAGCATACTTTGACTGCGAAAGAAAAATGCAATCAGGTGAACGAGTGACTTCCATGCCTAAGAAATAATGTAAAGAACCAAGGTCCTTCATATCAAAACGAGATGCAAGGAAGGAAATAAGTGAAGAGATGCCAGAGGAGTCATTGCCTGTGATGATAATATCATCGACATACAAAAGTAGGAGAGTGCATCCATGACTAGTGTGACGAATAAATAAAGAAGAGTCTGCTTTGTTGCCACGAAAACCACGTTTAGAAAGAACAGAACTAAATTGTGTAAACCATGCACAGGGTGCTTGTTTAAGGCTATAGAGAGCTTTGAGAAGTCGGCACACATGGTGCGGTCTTAAGGAGTCCACAAATCCAGGGGGTTGGACCATGAAGACTTCTTCATTAAGAGAGCCATGCAAGAAGGCATTCTTGACATCAAGCTATCGTAAGGGCCAACTGTATGTAAAAGCAAGGGAAAGGATCAAATGTATAGTTGGGGCTTTAACAACTGGACTAAATGTCTTAGAGAAATCAACCCCCAATTGTTGGTGAAAACCCTTAGCAACAAGCCGAGTTTTGTACCGCTCAATGGTGCCATCTGACTTCCTCTTGGTTTTAAATATCCATTTACATCGAATGACACTTTGCTGAGCATCACGAGGAACTAAATTCTAAGTTTGATTGCGAAGTAATGCATTGAACTCCTCATTCATGGTAGCACGCCAATGAGCCTCTTTCACTGCCTAGGAATAACATGTGGGGTTTGAAGGAAAATTAGAAGCAAGAGTGGATGTAAGGCAAGAAGGAAGAGAATGTTTGGAAGAATATAGAATTGTTTTAGGCTTATTAATGCCGGCCCATAGGTGAGTGATCATGGGGTGGGTGGAAGTGGTTGAAGGCAAGGAAGGGGGATTAAGTGGGGGTGGAGATGGAGGGGAAGCATGAGGCAGGGTTGGTGATGTAGTAGTAGATGAGATGAGCAGTATATGCGTAGGGGAAGAGGAGCCAGGTAAAGGAGATGGAGGGACTGGAATTTCATTGTGAGGAAGAATGGAAGTAGATGAAGTGGATCCCACATCAAGAAGAGAGGAAGACTAAGAAGGTAAGATAACCCAGTTCAAAACAGTGGTGGAATTTGGAGATGGAGATGGTTAGGTATTTGTAGCAGCAAATGGGAATAAGGTTTCATCGAAAACAACATGACGAGATATGAAAATTCATTCTGTAGTTGGATCCAGACACTTATAACCTTTATATTTAATGGCATAACCCAGAAAAATGCATTGCCGTGTGCGGAACTCAAGCTTATTATTATTGTAAGGTCGCAAATAAGGGTAGCACGCACAACCAAAGGTGCGAAGAAAACCATAGTTTGGTTTGGCACTAAAAAGCATTTCATATGGTGACTGACCACTAAGAACTGATGAAGGCAGGCGATTAATTACATAGACACTAGTTTAAAATGCTTCCACCCAATAAGAAATAGGTAATCAAGCTTGATTTAATAAAGCAAGCCCTATTTCAATCACATGGCGATGCTTTCTCTCAGTGACATCATTTTGTTGAGGAGTGTGTGGACAAGATATACGATCGAAAATACTATTTGCATCAAGCATGCATAAGAAGGGAGTGCTATTATATTCTCCACCACCATCAGTTTGAAGTGATTTAATTTTTGCTCAAAGAGCCATTTTAACCATTCGTTTAAAATGTGTAAAGCATGATAAAACATCACTTTTCCGATATAGAGGATATAGCCACGAGAAACGACAATAGTCATCCACCATTATTAAATAATAACGATAACCATCATTGGAAACTACAGGGGCTAGACCCCATAAATTTGAGTGCACCAAATTTAAAGCAGAAGAACAAAGACTATCAGACAATGTAAATGGGAGATAAGCCATTTTTCCAGCCATGCAACTAGGACAAATAGCTTTATGCGGCAAAGAGTTGTCTAAAGAGATCAACTTGTTGTGAGCAATTGAAAGGAATTAGGAAGGTGAAGTTGTGAATGTTATTGGCGGTGGGAAGCACAAAGCAGGAAAAAAGAACAAGAGCAGAGATAGATGACAAGGAAGCCATGAGTAAAATGGGAGCAATCTGGTGATAGAAGATGATTGAAGAAAACACAGGCTGAGGCGGATCAGACGAGCAATGTTACTGGTCGTCCTCTAATACCATATAGAAATAGGGGATTTGATATGAATGTACACGATGGTCCCTCCATTTGTGTGTTATTGCATTATATAATAAAAAAAACTTTCCTTCTGTACACAAGTTGACTTTCCTTAGAAAGTTTATACAATATTCTGGAACATTACATCTATATGATTTGCTATACAATGGAATGGAGATAATTGCATCCTTGATTGCCTTGATTAATGCTTTGACCGAATCACATGGTGCTGTATAATCTTTTTGTATCTTTGATTGCTATATGATCTTTTTGTATCTTTGATTGTCCAAGATTCATCTAATAAATTGAATCCAATAATCCATTATTTAAAAAATCAAATATGCAAATTGTCGAATCCGATCCAATGAATTAAATAATATATTCTACTATATATTTTACTAATTATTAGTTTACCACATATCTATGGTTCTTATTAACATTACATAGTAAAAATGTTAAAATTGATTCTCAAATTAAAAATATATTTCTTATGATTATAAATTTTTTTTAAAAAAGATATATATTTTTTCCCCTAAAATTCAAGCAAATGTTTTATTAGCTATACATTTTGTAAGATTATCCGATCGGATCAAACATTCGAAAATAACAAATTCAAATATGGATTTGTGTTTTATTGATCTATCAGATTATCGATCGATCAGATCGGGTCAGATTGAGTTATTCCTTAACGGATCAGATTCATATATACCTTAATCTTATCCGAATATGATCCTTTGATAGGTCTAAGTGCAAATGACAAAAGACTACGTACGGCTCAAGAATCGAAGATTCCAAGTTCGAGTCTCTACTCCCTCACACAATCGGATGCATAGGCTTACGAAAGAGAAATTTATGAGAAGGCTACTAGGCCACCACTAATCAAAGTCCAAATAAAAAATGTTAAAAGAAAATGCCTTAATGTACCAAAGCTTTCCAGGAATTTGACAATAAAATTAATGGGCATTTAGATTTGACATGAATGAATGTCATGTCTATGCCCTCGGCAAGAGTCAAAAAGGAAGTTTTTTTTGTGAAGCATGCATTAATCAAGTTTACATTTAAGTCACATTGGGTGAAATTTCATTCAATTGAGCCACTTCAAGCTTATCTAGCGTTGTCGTACAAGCTAAATAAGCTTTTCCTTTAGCTAGGCACAATATATAAATATATACACAATCCTGATCACGTCAGCACGTATTGATATGAGTTATATCAACACCATTCATTAGGGGTTATTGTAATAATCTTGGTAATTATATTATCTTAAGAATAAGATTAATAATGAATTAGGTAATAATTCTTAAGATTATTATTAGAATATTGTGTATAAGTATATTTATCCAAGCATGGATTAATATATGATTAAAGATTTGATATGAGAAGGATTCAAAATAAAATTTTAAAATTTTTTTGGTAATTATGAAATTAATTAAATTCTTGGAAATTTATTTGTTTTTGGGTTAATTATTGCAATTAACTATTGAATAGCTAAGATTATTATTAAAAATAGCTAATATGAGTAATTAAAGATAATAAAATTATTATGAGGTGATTTAAGTGTAAAAATAATATTAAAATAACAAAATTCAGTTTAGGACATGTTTGGTATTTATTAATTTGATGAAAGGTATTTTTGGAAAAATTGGAGACAATTATGGAAAAATCTAGAAAATGTAAGAAAATTCAGAAAATTTCTAGAAAATCAAAAAATTTTATTATTTTATTTTGGGATGGATTAGGTGTCAAAATTTTGTAATTTCTTACCTAATCATCAATTAACTTTACAAATTTCAAAAATATAAAAATGGAAAAATGACAATATTGCATGAAAAAAATATGTGTTAGCTGTAAAATTGATCAAGTTGCTTGGAAATTAAGTAAAAATTCAAACTTGTGATTCACACATTTTTAATCCAAAATATTTGAGGGCTTAGGTAAGTCATCATCCAAAACATGTCCAGTATTAATTTCATGAATTAATTCATAGCATAGGTTATGAATTTTAAATTTTTAAAAGCTTCAGTTTTGCTTCCATGGAAGTTTTAATGTTCAAACGTTTAATTCTCACTCTGCGATTGATCTTAGACTCTCACATTTTTACTGTATATTCATTATATCATGAAGATATTGTATATCAAATTTGGTAGTATGTGGTTTAGTATAGAAGGAGAATTCAATTTTTAAAGTTTTGGGTTAGGGTTTTGAACATAGAACCTTTAAATTACAATTTTAATTTTTTTTGGAATGATTCATAACTAGTGTATATTTTTCATAAAAATTAGACACTTCAAGATTTCTGTGGCCTTTTGAATCACTCAATTTCATTAAGAAATGAATTTTTGAAGTTTCGAGTAAAAAATGATTATAAAAATAAAATTATAAATAAATAAATACATAAATAAAACCCTGAAAAATAAGAAAATCATGAAATTTTTGTTAAAACATAGTGGGCGACACACACTGAGAGTGGGCTTCACTCTCCAAGAGAGTGTGGGCAAGTGAGGGCGCGTGTCGGGCCCAATGGGTCTAAAAGGTTATTGTAAAAATAAGATACACGTGCGGTCCAAATTTGGTGGTGTTGGTGCACGGAAAAGTAATTTTCTAAAAAAGGGTTTTTAAATGTTTTAATTAGCAAAACTTAACTTTAAATGCATTTATAAAATTCATTTTAACTCTGATTTTGACACAGTTTGAACCATTGTACTTGGTTTAATGAGCACTATATTTTGAGATATATTTTGAAATTTTGTTAAAATTTTCATTTTACTCCTAAAGTTTAGCCTAATTACGAATTAGTCCAAATTGTAAAATTTATTATTATTAGAGCTCAAATTGCTTTTGATTGAAATCTAAGAACACTAATAATAATGTGAGACCATTTAGCACCTAATGGTGTGATTTCAGTAATATTTGCTGTATTATTTTACCCTTAGGAAAAACTACAATTTAGCTCAATTTTTAATTTGTGGTCCTAATGACCTCTAATTAAGAAATAGTTTGAACCATTAGGACCCTAATGCTAAACTGAACACAATGAATACAAGTTTTGTGATTTTTATGAGATTCTAACTGAATTCCTATATTTCATTATGATTCAATGAAAGTTTACTAATATTTTGTTTTACTAAGTGTTGGAATTATTTTATTTTATATTGTGACACATATTAGCATGTAATAAATGCTTTTAAAGATGAACTGTGATATTGTGATTATGAGGATGGAAGAGATATAGCTGGGATTGAGGATGTCCTACAGTTAGTGTAATAATATACTGGGTAGGTTGACATGGAGACAATGACGAGTGTACACTTATATGCATGGAGTTATATGTGTTGTTGTGTGATAACATATTCTAGCATGGAGCCTATATATGTTATCTGTATTTGTGTTTTGCAGGTTGTAATATATAACAAGAGCTCAAGTATAAAAATATTGATGTTTTGCCACAATGTGAATTAAAGTTCTTTCTGAATTAATTGTTTATTGGAAATTATGATACCATGATGATGTATAAAAATTAATATAAAGCATGTTAGATGATTTCTTACTCAGCTGTGGCTCATTATGCTATTAATATAACATTTTTAGAATGACAAGGATTAGAAAGGCTTGGGGATAATGTGCTGAAAGATTTTGTGCATGTAATGAGAGAGAACTTAGAAATTTATGTAATTGATATAAATTATATGTCTGAGAGATAGAGTTGTGTTATGATATAATGTAATTACCTGAGAACAATGTGGTAATATATGTGGATATAGTTGTAATGTGTGATGACAGGTTGTTTAATACAGTTTAGAGGTATATTAAAAAGTGTGGTGTGAGTACCACGCCCTAAACCAGATAGCTCGAGAATACGCATTAACCTTAAAGGACTAACATGGAGAAGAGTCGCCACCCAATATTGGGAACGAGTGAACCCTAGCAGGGTCTAGCTTGTCAAAACCAGAGATTTGGGTTTGGAGCTAGGATACGCCACTGGGAAGGTGTTAGGCATCCAACTGCGCCCGGTCGGAACTGACCCCTACACATGATCAATGGCATTAATTAATCTAATGTTCAATTAAAATTAACCCTAAATCGTGCAATAATGGCAGCACACAAGTCATGATGTTATGGCAGAAGCAGAAGTACAAAATGAACATAAGAGAATAGAAAATAAAATTATCCAATTGTCAGAATAAATATAACAAAGAAATGAAATTGTTTACCCAAACTATAAATGCGTACGCAACCACATTACTGTGTACGCATCTAAGGTAGCTGCGTATGCAATTAAATGCTGCGTACACACCTATTGGAGTTTATGTCATGTCTTAAAGCTTTCTCCCCTGTATCATGAAAGATACGTAGTGACCCTTACTGGTTTTACTGCTTGAGACAGTTTATGTGAACATAGAACAGAAACAGCACCTACATACCATTTTACAGAAGAGCAAATTATCACATGTCAAATCCCTAATCCACTACATGATGCTTACATGGAAACATACATGGAAACCTTGTTTCTCTCACAATAAAAATCCTCTACGTGATGATGTTCATGTCATTACATATGCGAAACATTAAACTAATCATGCATGACAAATACAATACCCATGATGATTATATTATTCTATTAGAAAGATAATCATACTAAATAGACAAACCATAGAATCAAGTTATTGGTCTTACCCTCTGGGTTATGCACTCAATCTACCTTGGAATTCCTCCTTCTGAACCTTTGGAATTGTAGCCGTCACTCTTTCTTCCTTTTTCTCTATTCTCTCTCTAGGGTTTTCTCTTTAATTCCAGTCCAAAAATCCCCTCTCTCAAGTGTATAATGGGTTATATATAAGCAAGGGATGTAGGAGTAGGGTTTCTCCCCCTTTTCCCTAAAATCCAGGTCTCCTAATTATAACACGTCTTTCTAAAGAGAAGAGTTACGCAAGGGCAGGGAAACATGAAGAAGGTTCTAGAAAGCATGTGTTGCGTACGCATCACACTAAAATGTGTATGCACCTCACTCACTGCATACGCAGTTCATGTGTTATCTCGTTTGTTAGCTGCAATTCTATTGGTTTGTTAGCTGCAATTCTATTGGTTCATTCGGACATTTCACAAAATTTTAGTAGAGTGTATAGACTAACCTCATTATAGGGCGTTCCCAATTCGAACCATTGAGTGCAAAATAGAGTGTCTACAGTTGCCCCTCTTTCGATATCTCCCACTCGACGGGTAATATTGAAAGACTTAGTAGAACCACCATTTTGGCCTGTTGACCAAATGGAAACCAAAAAAATATAATCCATGCGATATAAAATGACAGAACTCTTGTTTGGGCAAAACAGAGCAGACATGTCATGATTCCTGATTAGGGTATCGAGCCTTAACGAAGGTTCCAAGACAAATAAACCTTTACAAGGGTATCGGGCCTTAACGAAGATCCACAAAGTGAATGAACCCTAGTCGAGGGTACTAGGCCTTGACGAAGGTCCATAAAGTGAGGTAAACCCTAATCGAAGGTATTGGGCCTTGACGAAGGTCCAAAAGCAAAATCACCCTAACGAGAGTACTGGGCATTAACAAAGGTCCAAAGGTAAATAAACCCTTACGAGGGTACAGGGTCTTGATGAAGATCCATAAAGTGAATGAACCCTAACCGAGGGTACTGGGCCTTGACGAAGGTCCGTAAAGTGAAACAGACCCTAATCGAGGGTAGTAGGCCTTGAAGAAGGTCCAAAAGCAAAATCACCCTAACGAGAGTACTGGGCCTTGACGAAGGTCCAAAGGTAAATAGACCCTTACGAGTGTACAGGGTCTTGATAAAGATCCATAAAGTGAATGAACCCTAATCGAGGGTACTGGGCCTAAACGAAGGTCCGAAGTGGATTTGGCTGTGAATAAAATTCATACTAACACGCATGGTTGAAGTTCCTGCGTACTCATTAACATTGTTGCGTACGCATTTTAGAGCACTGCGTACGTACTAAACCCAAAATTCTAAAAAAAATAAAGGAAACGATGTCGTTTAATAGAGAAGGGTTTCAAATTTCGAAACCCTTCTCTTTCTCCGACATCTCCGCCATTGAACCCCAGAAATCACTCCGTCCTCTTCCATAACCACCCCTTCACACCTCCTCTCGCGTCTTTTCGAACCCTAAACCATCTCCCTCTCTCGTGCTTCTCCTCTCTTCACATTCTCTTCCTCTTTTTTCTCCCTTCCTCATTCTTCTTCTCATTCTTCCTTTACGTTCCCGCCATGCTGCCGAAGAACAAGAGAGTTCGTGGCGATGACGAGGGCTTCACCATCAATCGTTGGGACCCCCAACTGTGGCCCAATGCTATCCTTAGCATCCTCCATCGCCCAAAGGAGCACTTCTCGCACATCACGAGACAACAACGGGTAAGTTCCCATGAAACCCATTTCGGTTTAAGATTTTTTTTTTTTTTAACATGCGATTTAATCTCTTTATGCCCTGTTTAGCACTTGTAAAGATTCAAATATGTTAAATAAATAAAATGTAATATTAAAACATACTATGAAACCTGCTTGAAATCAAGAATGGAGGATGTGGATGGTGGTATAGACGAAGTGTTGTCCCAAGTAAACAACCCTAGAGGGGGGGGTGAATAGGGTTATTGGCCAATTAAAAAATATGATAGCAAGCTAAAATCAGATTATGGCAAATAGAGATATTCTCAATAATAAACAGTAAAGAGAATAAGAGAAAGAGAATGCAAACACAAGATTTAACGAGGTTCAGCCTTCCCGCCTACGTCCTCGCCTCAAGAGCTCGCTTGAGGATTCACCAATCCACTATCACTCTCCTTCAAGGTGGAGCAGCAAACCTTTACAAATCAAGTGCTTTCAACCAACACTTGTTCAGCCACACTTCCTCAAGTGCAAAGAATGGGGTTATCACCAACCTTTGATTACAAGTTTGTAGAGATGTAATGTGTGTACAAAGAAACTCTCTTTAAGAGTGAATAACACAGAGATTAAAGCTCAGCTCTCTTCTAATTGATTTGCTCAATGAATGCTCTTAATGAATTTTAGGGCTAGAAGAATGAAAACAATGAATTCTCTTGTATTGATCCTCATAAATGCATTTGAATCATTGTTTATATAGGCATTAGGCATAATATGACCGTTTGGTGCAATAAATGCCGGGAAAGAGCCGTTTGGTGGCATTTAATGCCTCAACAACCTTTCAAAAACTAGCCGTTGGAGTTCTGAGATCGCACAATCAGTCGACTGAATACTCAATTCAGTCCACTGATTTGCTAAATCAGTCGACTGAATTGGGAAATCAGTGGACTGATTTGAGCAGAATCAAAAGACAACAGCAGAGGACAACTTCTGCTTAAATGAGTCGACTGATTCAAGAATGAGTCGACTGATTTGGGCAGAAATGAACTTATAATGATTATATCACAAGTTTAAATCGATCAAGTTCATTTGTATCAACTTAGGCCTTGTTCAAGTGATAAATTAAGTTTACCCAAGGATCCTAAGGTCCATCTAGGTTAATGGAGCGATCATTTGAGCAATCAAGTACATCAAAAACCTAATAACCTCACTCATAGCTATATAAGTATCTTCATTGACGATGCTAGCTTGGTCTTGAGTGTTGTAGGTCTTTTGTATGCTTTCTATGCTCGTATGTTCTTGCGCTTGATTGTCCTTGACATCACAAGTATGTGTGCTTTGAGTTCCATGATATGCATATATCTTTATGCTTCTTTTGGATCCATATGCTCGAGTACCTAGCTTTGATTATAATCTTGACAAATAAACCATTAGTACTTACATCGATCCTTTGTTATCATCAAAATCTCGGATATGCCCTTGGTTATATAACCTTGGGGCCAACAATCTCCCCCTTTTTGATGATGACAAACTATTGATGTATATGGCAGGTAGAGAAATAAAGCACATGATATATATGGAGCAAGCTCCCCCTCACAATATGCATAGTTGAAATGCAAGTAATAAGCAATGAGCACAAAGCATTGTAAAGCAAATAAACTGATTATAATCAACTGTGGAAATAGTTCAAAACATAACCAAAAAGTCATAAGTTAACAATTATAGATAACTAGGAATGTGTCAAGTCATTGTGTGTTCAAACTAAGTTAGATGTTCAAGATACATCAATCAAAAAATATCTCCCCCTTTTGTCATTAGACAAAAAGCTAGGGGTCCAAGTCAATATGCTCGGGAAGACCAGGTGCGTCCGCATCTTCAGGGGCAGGAGGTGGTGGTGGAGGCGGTAGTGCATTGCGACGGGCATATCGCTCAATGGCTGTCAATGAGTTACGCACAGTGCGTATATCAGTCTCTGTCCTGGCAAGACGCTGGTCCACCTGAGTCGTAAAGATATCACCATAACGCTTCAAGGTGTCCATATCATTCTCGATTTGTGTCTGACGGTTCTCAAGAGCCAAGAGACGAGTGCCAATGCCATCCATGGAGACCTGCAGACCCTGTATAGCTGTCAAAATGGTCTGAACACCAGCAGGAGGGATGGGTGGCTGCTGTGGAGGCTCAAAGGGAGGAGGCTCGAACGCAGGAGGGGGCTGTGGAGGCTCAACATCCATGCCATGCTCACCAGGCTCCTCATGTGGTTGCTGCTCCTCTTCACCAGGAGGAACAGGGTCATCAGCCTCCTGTTCTTCATCGGTCACCTCATCCGGATCATCTTTCGGTACCCAACCCCTAGAAGTAAACTTGTAGTGCATTTGTTTGAGAGTCATATCGGAGTAGGTGTTAGTGTGAGAAATGGCGACTACGGCTTCCTCATCAAGAGGTATATGGAAATGTTCAAAAACACAAGTCAAGGCAAAGCCGTAGGGGAGACTAGCCACTTTCTTCTTTTGGCAATCGACAATATGATTGGAAATGATAAAAGGCAAGTCAATGGGAATGGTATTCATGATGCACCAAATAAGAAAAATATCGAAATATGAGACATGGTCACGTCCGCCACCCCGTGGAAGGATGTTGTACGTAATCATGTGATGAATCAATCGAGCATTGAGAGTTAGTTCTTTGGCTTTGGGCTTAAAACGGTTTACAATATCATTCCGCCCACAGATCTGATTAAGGGCTTGGATAGGATCATACCCTTGAAAGTGAGTCCATTCGTTGGTCACAAGGATTTGATGTTGACCACGAGGGATATGAAAGATTTGGGCAAGAAGGTTTTGATCCATAGATATAATTCTACCACCAACTTGAGACCAAAGGATGTGATTATTAATATAGTCAAGATTGGTGTAAAAGATGCGCACAAGATAAGTATACATGGGTTTTTTTCAGAAAAATGAATGAATCCCAACCCAAAAGACGGAAATAATTTGCAATGAGAACGAAATGCTCTTCAAAGAAATCCAAAGGGGCATATTTACCGAAGACGACGGTGCGACGACTGAAGTCCTCATCAAACTTGCGCTGTGCATCGAGAGAGACAAACTCTCCGCCTTCCTCTTCGTCGGGTTGTTGTTCAACGGGTGGTTGCACCGGCGGTGGAGGAGGATTTGGAACCCTGGGACGTAAGTTTCGCGATGAACCTTCACCGGTGTGAGGGCGTTTGGCTGGATTCTTCGTCTTGGGAGCCATTGTTGAGAGAGTTTTGGAGGTTAGAGAGAGAGAGAAGTGAAAACGTCGCGGGAATGGGTGTGATTTGAAATGAAAAGCCGCGTGTTATATTTATAGAATCGCAGATTCAGTCGACTGAATCACCATTTCAGTCGACTGAATTGTCCTGGGAAAGGCTCCAAAGGCTACTGCCTGAATCAGTGGACTGAAAATCCATTTCAGTCGACTAATTTGGCATTTCAGTCGACTGAAATGTCAATTGAGTCGACTGAATCAGCCAGTAGGTAATAGAAATGGCAGGGCTTGATTCAGTGGACTGAAAAGCCAATTCAGTCGACTGAATTGCTCATTGAGTCGACTGAATTGTCTTTTCAGTAGACTAAATCACCAGGAAACTCAGTTTTAACCCAAAATCTTTAGAGAGTGTGAGTGAAATGAGATGTACCACATAGAAAATATCAAGGCAAGAGTAGAAAAACAAAGATATGCATCAATTCACTACATCATGCATTAAACACATGCCAAGTTCTCTTTTAATGAAGTTAAAACGGTCTTCTTGAAGAGGTTTGGTAAAGATATCGGCCAATTGATGGTCGGTACTTATGAAATCAATCTCAATATCACCTCTTTGGACATGATCACGAATGAAATGATGTCTTATCTCAATGTGCTTAGTTCGTGAGTGTTGTATGGGGTTCTTGGTCAAGTTGATGGCACTAGTATTATCACATTTAATGGGAATGTGATCAAAGTGAAGTCCATAGTCCTCAAGTTGTTGTTTCATGTACAACACTTGTGCACAACAACTACCGGCTGCAATGTATTCGGCCTCGGTGGTTGAGAGTGCAACCGATGTTTGTTTCTTACTAAACCAAGAAACTAGTGAATGTCCTAGGAAATGGCAAGTCCCACTAGTGCTCTTGCGGTCATCTTTGCCACCGGCAAAGTCCGCATCGGAATAACTAAGCATATCAAAAGAGGTATACTTAGGAAACCATAATCCAAGGTTAATTGAGCCACTTAAGTATTTAAAGATGCGCTTAACGGCAAGCAAGTGAGATTCTTTAGGACATGATTGAAATCTAGCACATAAGCAAACACTAAACATGATATCGGGTCTACTTGCGGTTAAATAAAGTAAACTTCCAATCATACCTCTATATTTCTTTTGATCAACATTTTTACCCTTTTCATCCTTGTCAATCTTGATGGAAGTGCTCATTGGAGTAGAAAACTCTCTACCATCTTCCAATCCGTACTTTTTGAGTAGATCTTTGACATATTTGGATTGATTGATGAAGGTTCCTTCCTTTGTTTGTTTGATTTGAAGTCCAAGAAAGAATGTCAATTCTCCCATCATGCTCATCTCAAATTCTTCCTGCATAATCTTAGAAAATTCTTTGCAAAGATTCTCATTAGTGGATCCAAAAATGATATCATCAACGTAGATTTGCACTAAAAGCATATCATTATCAATGGTTTTAATGAAAAGTGTGGTGTCAAGTTTTCCTCTCTTAAAACCATTTTTGAGTAAAAATCCACTAAGTCTTTCATACCAAGCTCTAGGAGCTTGTTTCAAACCATATAAAGCTTTTCTTAGTTTAAAAACATGATTTGGAAATTCATGACTTTCAAAACCGGGAGGTTGTTCAACATAAACTTCCTCTTCTATGAAACCATTTAAAAATGCACTCTTGACATCCATTTGAAACAATTTGAAATTTTTATGACATGCATAGGCAAGTAACATCCTTATGGCTTCTAGTCTAGCTACCGGAGCATAGGTTTCATCATAATCTATGCCTTCTTGTTGATTATAACCTTGGGCTACAAGTCGAGCCTTGTTTCTAGTAACAACTCCGGATTCATCCTTTTTGTTTCTAAATACCCATTTAGTTCCAATTATTCCATGGTCATGTGGTCTAGGTACCAAGGTCCAAACCTTGTTCCTTTCAAATTGATTGAGTTCTTCTTGCATAGCAAGGACCCATGATTCATCATTTTCAGCTTCATTAATGTTCTTAGGTTCAATTTGAGATAGGAAAGCAAGATGATCACATAAATTTCTCATGGAAGAACGAGTTCTTACCCCACGTGAGGGTTCACCTAAGATTTGATCTTTAGGATGATTCCTCACAAATTTCCAAGTCTTGGTGACATCCGGATGGAGTGGAGCATTTTCAACTTCAACTTCTTCTTCCGGATTCTTGTCTTTAATAACTTCATCTCCTTCCTTTTCTTTGCCTTTGTCTAGTGGATCTTCTTTATCATTTAGACTCAAGGTTTCAACTTGTTCTTGCAAGCTTGTACCTACATCATCATCATCATCCACATATTTCTTGGGTGCAAGAGGGTTAGTTTCATCAAATACAACATGCATTGATTCTTGAACAGTTAAAGTTCTCTTGTTAAACACCCTATATGCTTTACTCTTCATGGAATAGCCAAGAAACACACCTTCATCGGATTTAGAATCAAATTTGGAAAGTTTATCTCTATCATTCAATATAAAGCATTTACAACCAAACACTTTAAAGTAACCTATGTTAGGTTTCTTATCATTCCATAGTTCATAAGGAGTTTTACCGAGTTTAGATCTTAAAAGAACTCTATTCATTACATAGCATGCGGTATTAACGGCCTCGGCCCAAAAATATTGAGGTAAAGAGTGTTCATTTAGCATGGTTCTAGACATTTCCTCAAGTGTTCTATTCTTTCTTTCAACCACACCATTTTGTTGAGGAGTTCTAGGAGCGGAGAAATTGTGACCAAAGCCATTCTCATTACAAAATTGTACAATATCCTTATTGACAAATTCGCTCCCTCTATCACTCCTAACATGTGTAATGGTATAGCCTTTCTCATTTTGGACTCTTCTACAATATGTCACAAATGTAGCATGAGTCTCATCTTTATGTGCAAGGAAGAACACCCATGTATATCTAGAGTAGTCATCAACAATTACAAATGCATAATGCTTCCCTCCAAGACTTGCAATTGCAATAGGTCCAAATAGATCCATATGAATGAGTTGTAAAGGTCTAGTAGTTGAAATATGAGGCTTTGATTTAAAAGAGGACTTGGTTTGTTTTCCAAGTTGGCATGCACTACAAACTCCATCTTTTGAAAACTTTTCTTTTGGTAAACCTCTTACAAGTTCATGCCTAGAAAGTTTTGAAATTAAATCCATGCTAGCATGTCCAAGTCTTCTATGCCATAACCAATGATTTTCGTTTAAAGCGGAGAAGCAATGTACATTTTGTAATGCGATTTCTTCAAACTCTATAGCATAGATGTTACCAATCCTATATGCAACAAATAGGGTCTTATCTTCATCTCCAATTATGCATTTGTTGGATTTAAAGGTAACTCTATATCCTTTATCACATAATTGACTAATGCTAAGGAGATTATGCTTTAAACCATCAACTAATAAAACATTTTCAACACAAAGTGAGGAATTCTTACCAACCTTACCAATGCCAATTATCTTACCCTTGGCATTGTCTCCAAATGTCACGTAGCCGCCGTCCTTGGGCTTCAAAGATACGAACTTTGATCTATCACCCGTCATATGCCTTGAGCACCCACTATCAAGAAACCATTTTTCATTGCTTGATGACTTCAAGCATACCTACACAAGTTCAAGTAACTTTCTTTGGTACCCATACTTTCTTGGGTCCATAGGGGTTAGCCATAGGAGGAGAGGTTCCCTTAACTACCCACACCCTCTTGGTGAAACTTTTAGGTCTTTTTCTCATTTTGCAAGTGTAGATGTTATGTCCCTCCTTCTTACAATAAGTGCATGAGATTTTAGGTGTACTAGAGACTTTAGGCTTAGGAAAGAAGTTAATATAAGATTTTTGTTTGACATTTTCTTGATAACCAATTCCGGCCTTATCAAAACACCATCTTTGACTAGTTAATATCTTATCCAAGTTATCCCTTCCATTGGTAAACTTGGCCAAGGTATTAGTCAAGTCTTCAACCTTTTCTTTCAATGAAGTATTTTCACTTTCAAGACTAGATTGAGAAATGGTAGGGGTTGAGTCTATCTTGCTTTTCAATTCTGAATTTTCATGTTTCAAAGCATTTAGTTCCTCTTGAAGAGATGAGATATTCTTTTTCAAATCATTGTTTTTGTGAGAAAACCTTTTTAATTCAAGAAAAGTGTCTTCAAGTGCATCTTGTAATTCTTCATAAGTGGGAGGTTCTTCTATAGGATAATCAATAGAATTGAGTTCGATTACCTCATCCTTTTTGCCATGAGACAAAAGTTTGCCACTTCTTGATCACAAGAAATCTCCTCATCTTCTTCATCACTATTTGCTTCATCATCCCATGTGACGGTGAAAGCCTTTTTCTTGAATTTTCTATTGTCCTTGAAGTTGTTGTTAGTGTGACTCGTCTTGTTGTAGTTGTTGTTGAGTTGAGGACAATTTATCTTGATATGTCCGGGCTTCTTGCATTCAAAACACACTTGTGGTTCTCTATTTGAGTTTTCTCCTCTATTTGGAATTCTTTTGGAGGAGTCACCCTTGTTGAATCTCCTTCCTTGATTTCTTCTAGAGAAGAACTTTTTGAGCTTGTGAGATATGAAAGCCATGTCTTCATCTTCTTCATTCTCACACTCTTCACTTGGTGGTTCTTCTTCGTCTTGTGAGGCTTTGAGAGCCATGCTCTTGGATGTCTTCCCTTCATCAATTTCACGAGCTTTGAATGCGAGTTCTTGTGTGACTAGGTTGCCGTCAAGATCACTCAAGGTCATTGATGATAGCTCTTTTGATTGAAGTAGAGTAGTGGTGAGGACATCCCATTGCTTAGGCAAGCTCCTAAGAATTTTTCTCACCAATTCGGAGTTAGTGTAGATCTTTCCAAGAGAACTTAAAGGATTAATGATAGCATTGAATCTAGCAAACATGTCTCTAATAGATTCATCCTTTTTCATTTTAAACATTTCATATTCACAAACAAGCATATTGATTTTTGCTTCTTTTACTTGAGATGTCCCTTCATAGGTGACTTCTAATGTATCCCATATCTCTTTGGCACTAGTGCACCTAGAGATTTTGCTAAATTCATCATTAGTTAAAGCACAATATAGTAAGCCAATGGCTTTAGAGTTAAGTTCAAGAGACTTATGATCAGCTGTGGTGTATTCTTGTGGTACTTTAGGAAGTGTAACTCCATCTACCACCTTAGTAGGGATCAAAGGACCCTTAGAAGTGATATTCCATAGCTCATAGCTAGTGGATTGAATAAAAATTTGCATTCTGATTTTCCAGAAATTATATAGAGACGCATCTCCATTAAAAAGTGGTGGTCTATTGGACGATTGTCCTTCGGTGAATCCGTTACCACTATAGTTGGCCATATCGTTCCTCGCAAGACAAATATGTCAAATGCTAGAGGTTGGGCTCTGATACCAATTGTTGTCCCAAGTAAACAACCCTAGAGGGGGGGGTGAATAGGGTTATTGGCCAATTAAAAAATATGATAGCAAGCTAAAATCAGATTATGGCAAATAGAGATATTCTCAATAATAAACAGTAAAGAGAATAAGAGAAAGAGAATGCAAACACAAGATTTAACGAGGTTCAGCCTTCCCGCCTACGTCCTCGCCTCAAGAGCTCGCTTGAGGATTCACCAATCCACTATCACTCTCCTTCAAGGTGGAGCAGCAAACCTTTACAAATCAAGTGCTTTCAACCAACACTTGTTCAGCCACACTTCCTCAAGTGCAAAGAATGGGGTTATCACCAACCCTTGATTACAAGTTTGTAGAGATGTAATGTGTGTACAAAGAAACTCTCTTTAAGAGTGAATAACACAGAGATTAAAGCTCAGCTCTCTTCTAATTGATTTGCTCAATGAATGCTCTTAATGAATTTTAGGGCTAGAAGAATGAAAACAATGAATTCTCTTGTATTGATCCTCATAAATGCATTTGAATCATTGTTTATATAGGCATTAGGCATAATATGACCGTTTGGTGCAATAAATGCCGGGAAAGAGCCGTTTGGTGGCATTTAATGCCTCAACAACCTTTCAAAAACTAGCCGTTGGAGTTCTGAGATCGCACAATCAGTCGACTGAATACTCAATTCAGTCCACTGATTTGCTAAATCAGTCGACTGAATTGGGAAATCAGTGGACTGATTTGAGCAGAATCAAAAGACAACAGCAGAGGACAACTTCTGCTTAAATGAGTCGACTGATTCAAGAATGAGTCGACTGATTTGGGCAGAAATGAACTTATAATGATTATATCACAAGTTTAAATCGATCAAGTTCATTTGTATCAACTTAGGCCTTGTTCAAGTGATAAATTAAGTTTACCCAAGGATCCTAAGGTCCATCTAGGTTAATGGAGCGATCATTTGAGCAATCAAGTACATCAAAAACCTAATAACCTCACTCATAGCTATATAAGTATCTTCATTGACGATGCTAGCTTGGTCTTGAGTGTTGTAGGTCTTTTGTATGCTTTCTATGCTCGTATGTTCTTGCGCTTGATTGTCCTTGACATCACAAGTATGTGTGCTTTGAGTTCCATGATATGCATATATCTTTATGCTTCTTTTGGATCCATATGCTCGAGTACCTAGCTTTGATTATAATCTTGACAAATAAACCATTAGTACTTACATCGATCCTTTGTTATCATCAAAATCTCGGATATGCCCTTGGTTATATAACCTTGGGGCCAACACGAAGGTTGAAGATGACTAGCCTAGTTGCAGAGATGCGTACGCACCAAAGGATATTACATATGCATGATAAATGCTGTATATGCAATGGCAACTACTGCGTATGCAACTCATGAAAAAGAGACCAAGCAGTAAAATGAAATGAAGCTGGGTGTGGTGCATACGCATCATAAACATTGCGTATGCAGTGTAAAAACTGCGTACGCACTATAAAAGTTTGCGTACACATCAAAAAAATAAAGTCAGTAATTTTGAACAGAAAAAAATCTTGATACCTACCTGTGTACTTACCTGCCTCACTTTTGCAGATCCCTTCGAAGCGGTCTAGCAGGAGCAGCTTAGATAGCCTCACAGAGTGGTGGGAGAGGCTCACGCTCGAGACACAGCAAATAGTGTCCGATGCCGACTTTAGGACATTAATGCAGGCCACTATTTACAACCAGGCGAGTCATAACTTGGTTTTCTACATAGCTGAGCGTTGGTGGGACACCACCCACACACTGCATTTTGGTTAGAAGGGAGTGGACCTTGACTCCTTATGAATTTCACTATCTCACGGGCCTCGAATGAGAGGGCGTGGCTTCACTTTTAAGTTGACGGATCAGAGAGATACGCTTACCAAGCGCTACCTAGGCTTGCCGTGCCCGACCGCCACCATGAAATATCCACTCCTGTCTCGTGCTTTTGCGAGGAAGGGGCAGAGCATAGTTGAGGAGCATGAGGCGATGGCTCGCGCTTTCATGCTGTATGTCATAGGGGCCTACTTAGTCCCTAATGCGTCGCAGACTTTTGAGCCAGACTGGCTCCTAGCTCTGGAGGACCTTAGTGCAGTGCGGGAGTATGAATGGGGGACGACAGTCTTGTCGCACCTTTATGCTACTATAGATGCCCTTAATCGGGTGAAGTCCGACTCCCTGACTAGCTACTAGCGACTGTAATCGGTAAATACCTATCGCTAGCGTCTTCTTTTCTTTTTCTCTTTCTTCTTTTGCATTTTTTAATCATTATCTTTCTGCTCTTATACAATTGTGGGCACAAGCCTATATTGATTTGAAACCTTTAGCTGACCAGGAAGATCTGACTCATACTGGCCTCCGAGAGTTCCTAGATAGGCTTACACTGATAAACTATATATTTATGCCGTTCATTGTGCCTTACATTTTCATGTGGATACATTAATCTTGTTTGTTCTTTTCTTTCTCAAATACAGGTGCAGATGCGTGCCCGCCCTTGGCTGGGGCAAGCCAAGGTGGGTCCTCCGGAGTGGGAGGAAGAGGCTCAGGTGATGTTGGAGGCTTCCTGCTTGCTTGCCTACCCTCGCTCTAGTGCCTTGTATTTGGCAGAGAGGGTGGTGCCCCAGTTGACGGCGGATGCTAAGCTGCGCGCTCTAATCCCTTACGACGCTCCTGCGTTCTCTCTAGTCCCTTATCAGATGGAGGTGGAGGATTTGGAGACGTAGTCCAGCGGCATCCCTTACGCATCTCGCCTACTAGGCCCTGATCATGACTACACCACCTTTGCTTGGGAACGTCTCATGCCTGGTTTCATCAGTCATCAGGTATCTATCAGCCCTTTGTTTACCATAGCTATTTCCTAGTTTTTATATATGCTTAGCACTTTCTCTCTCTTCTTTTTCTCATCAGGCACCTGCTACTGGTATGCCGAAAGGAGGCCTTCCCATCACTCTTCCTTCTTACTCGGTGCCCCTCTATAATGATGAGGGTGTGCCGCATGAGGAGCCTATCGTGCTGAACCCCAAGCTTATCCTCTTCCCATTCCGCCCGGGACTTGCCAGGTATCTTTGTTGTCCCTGCAAAACAAATCTTGGAGTTCTTATGATTAGATTATGCCATGCATGCTCCAACGGTTTCCCTTTTTCCCTTTCAGTTGACTATTGCTGAGACCGAGCAGCTGTACTAGATGTTCGAGGGGCTAAAGCTGATGCTAACTGCTCATTCCCAGACGATTTAGGAGTTGCACAGAGAGATTGCTCAGGCCGAGGAGTAGGGTAATGGCGATGGTGATGGTGGTGATGGTACTGCTTAGTGACTAGGCTTAGTCTTATTTTTTTTTTCTTTTTTCTTTAGAGCAATGGTTATTTGTCACATGTGGGAATATGTACTTAATTGGTTACTTTTGGGTTTTGAATGCTGCTCTGAACTGTATAATCTCATATCTGTGGGTGCATTTTTATTCTTTTATGATAAACAAGAATTTATCAACTCATAGTGGTGCAAATTCTGCATATGCAGTAACAATGTTGCGTATGTAGTTACCACAATTGTGTACGCAGCCATCTAAGTTGCGTACACACCCCTGTTCATTGCGTACGCATCAGAGGTTGGGCAGAGTTTTAGGAAACCTCATCTGCTAGTTTCTTTGTAGAATTAGTCCACTATTCATGTACATAGTCCCAATAATGACTCTTTCTAGCACTGTTTATAAATTCAAAGCATTAGTCTACAAACCGTTCCTCATCAACCATGGAAAACTCTCTTCCTCCCAATGGTTTATCGCGATGGCTCAAAACCCTAGATGGGGGCGCACGCAACCTTTTCCAAACCAAGTTCCATGTGAAGATCAACCACAGCTTCTTGCGCGAAGCCGCTGAGTTTTGGGACGTTGCTCGTCATGTTTTTCTCTTTAATCGTAACGAGCTGTGCCCTATTATGGAGGAATTTGGTGTGATTCTTGGAAGACCTGACTTCAAACGCATTCTCTTACCTGAGGTGGCTGTCATAAAATCTGAAGATTTGATCCCTGCATTTGGAATTTCCCTGAGGCTTGCACGATCATGGCTTCCAAATTCGCGTATTATCTTGGAGAGTGTAATATCATATTTTGCTACACTCCCTCTTCCAACCTCCACCATACACGTTAACTATTATCTGAATGCTATGTATGTTGTTCTTATGGCGAGTTTCCTGCTTGTGGGACATGGGGGTTTGGCGGACGCATCTATCCTGCCTATCGTTCTCAAACTAAAAGAATGTAACCCTTGCATGTTTATTCTTGCCGATACTCTCAATGGTCTTAAAAAATTCGTACGTGCGGAAGTATTCTTCTTGGGAGGCAGCCCACTGTTGTTGTAGGTAAGTATGAAACCCTAATTCCTTCTTCATTGCGTACGCACATAAAGTTGTGTATACGTAGTAGACTAAGTGCGTACGCAACTAGTAAACTGCGTATGCAATTATGGCCTCTGATCTGTATTCTTCTCTTCTTCTTGACGGCAAATATGGCTGCTAGAACGGCTACAGCTAGTAAGCAAACCTGTAGTCAGTCCTTAGGCATGTCACCCTTCCAATTTTCGCTGTCGTCCCCTGATAAAACCATTTCCTGATGCTGAGGGTTTGCACGACATGCTAACCCATCTCCCTTGTCATGACATTTATTGGATTTGCCCTTGGTAGAGAATTTTCAAAATTATAGCTAACCTTATCCTTTCTCGGGGTGTAATGTTGGTCGGTCTATGGGAGGTTTCGTATTACCCCATTCCCCGTATTCAGTGACAGTTTGGTCTGCCCCAGACTCCTATAAATGGTGATCATGTAGGGTATACTTGCTCTCTCAGAACCCGTATCATTGAACGAGTTGGAGAAGCTTGGGCTAATAGAGTTTTGATTCGGCCCATCACCGTCCCACAGCTAATAATTCCTGGCTCCGCTTACTATTATTGGCTTAAGATCGATATACGAACCTCTGAAGAGGTAGAGATAGGGCATAAAAGGAAAAGAGAGAAATAAGTTCTTAGAAACAAAAATAAGCTGAAAATTTGATTTGTTTTATTAATATGCCTGCTTCAGACTACGTTGCATTTATTTCCTCTTTCCTTTCTTAAATATGTAATCAATAATGATCATAAAAGTTATGGTTAAGCTTATCATTAATGAAACAATTCTTATTAACTTCACACCATTTTTATCTTGTTGTCTATACAGAATTTCGTCCACTTTATATATAGTATTTATGCAACCGATCCATATTGACAGGATGTGTGAACTCATTCCCTTCCTCGTCCATTATTTTGACTGCTCCCCCAGGTAATATAGTTTTGATGATGTATAGTCCGACCCAATTAGGTTTGAATTTGCCTCTAAGATCCGAAACGCGAGCCAGGATTCCTTTTAACACCAGATCCCCTTCCTTCAGATTTCTTAGCTTTACCTTTTTATTAAATGCTCTGGCAACCCTTCTCTGATACCCTTGGACGTGGTACATGGCCCTCAGTCTTCTCTCATCTAGTAATGCTAACTACTCGTATTGACCTCACACCTATTTTGCCTCAGGGATTTGGGTCTCCATCATAATTCGCAAGGACTCAACTTCGACTTCTACTGGTAACACTGCTTCAATTCTATATACCAATGAGTAGGGCATAGCCCCTGTGGAAGTCCTGATGGATGTTCAATACCCCCACAATGCATAAAGTAACTTCTCCGCCCAATCCTTGTGTGTCTTAGCTGACTTTACAAGAATATTCTTCACGTTCTTATTGGCTGCTTCCACTGCCCAATTGGTCTGCGGTCGGTAAAGGGACAAATGGTGGTGCTGGATATCATACTTATCAAATAGTTCCTGTGCCTTCAAAGTGCAAACCGTTGTCTGTAATGACCTCATGAGGGACTCCATATCGACAGATTATGTTGGTTTCAATAAACTGACCTACATGCTTAGCCTTCAGCTCTGTGTATACTTCTGCTTCCACCCATTTGGTAAAGTAATTTATGGCTACCAGGATATATTCGTGTCCACCAGTTGCTTTTGGGTGGATCTTACTAATGATGTCTATTCCCTAAACTGAGAACGGCCAAGGAGAAGTCAACTGATGCAATTCTATGGGTGGAGTGTACTGCATATTAGAATAAATCTGGTATTGATGGCATTTCTTTACGTACAACATACAGTCTATTTTCATAGTTGACCAAAAATAACCCAATCTAACCAATTTCTTTGCCAACATTCTCCCGTTCATATATGGACCACAAACTCCTTCATGAACTTCAGCAACCAGTATCTGGGCAGCTCCCTTACTTATGCACAGCAAATGGGTTCCATTGGGTGATCTTTTAAACCATCTCCCTCCGCATATGATGTATTGTGCTGCCAGCAATCTCAAAGCCCTGTGGTCCTTTTTATCTGCCCCTAATGGATAAGTTCCTCTTTTCAAGAGGTTTTGGATATCAAAATACCAGGGGTGTCCATCATCTACTTCTTCTTCTATGGTTATAATGGCAGTTTCATAGGAAGGTTGGGATTTTTGTTGGATTATGAGGGGTTGTAGAGTGATTCCTTCGGGGATGTTGATTAAGGAGGCTAAAGTGGCTAAAGCATCGGCGAACTAGTTTTGGGATCAGGGTAAAGGGGTAAAGGTGATTTTATGGAATTTCTGGGCTAGGCTCTCTAGGTAGGCTTGGTAAGGTTTCAGGTGTTCTTTTTTGGCTTTCTATATCTTTTGGACTTGGGCTATAACTAGTGCGGAGTCTCCATATACCTTTGCTTCTTCTACTCTCAAAGCTAATAGCGCCTCCAACCCTACTATGCAAGCCTCATATTCTATGGTGTTGTTAGAATTCTTAAAATTCAACTTTATGGATAAAAGTATATGAGAGCCACTAGGTGATATTAGAATAACTCCGATCCCATCCCCATACTAGTTTGACGCCCCATCGAAATACATCTTCCAAGTCTTTGAACATTCTATGCATAACAGGTCCTCGTCTGGGAAATCTTCTTTGAGAGCTTGACCCATTACCAGGTGTTCAACACAAAAATCAGCTACTGTTCCTCCCTTGATTACCTTCTGAGTAACATAAATTAGTTCAAATTCAGATAATAAGAACAACCATTCTGATAGTCTATTGCTAAGTGCAGGTTTCTCAAGGAGATATTTCAATAGATCCATTCTGATAACCACCCATACTTTAAAGGTTACTAAGATGTGCCTCAGTTTCTGTACTACCCTGACTTATGCAAAGCATGATTTCTCCACGGCAGAATAACGTATCTCATAGTTGTGCAGCTTCTTGCTCAGGTAATAGATGGCCTGCTCATTCTCCTGATCGTCTTGTTGTGCCAACATACTTCCCAGAGCCTCTTCGAAGACAGTTAAATATAGTAATACGGGCTTACCAGGATGTGGTGGTGCAATGATCGGGGGATTCAGTAGGTATGTCTTTATAGCCTCAAATGCTTGCTGACATTACTCATTCCATTCTTTCGACTCACCCTTCCTTAATAGCCTGAAGATTGGCTCGCAGGTTAGTGTAAGCCTGGCTATGAACCTGCTGATGTACTGCAGTCTTCCTAAAAAACCCTGTACTTCCTTTTCTATTTTTGGTGGTGGCATTTCCAATATTGCTTTAATCTTAACGGGGTCCACTTCTATACCCCTGTGAGTTACCAAATACCCTAATAGCTTCCCCGATGTAACCCCGAAAGTGCACTTCTGGGGGTTTAGTCTGAGCTTATACTTTCTGATATATTTGAAGAATTTCTCCAAATTATCTAAATGCCCTTCTTTGGTTGCTGACTTTACTATCATATCATCCATGTACACTTCCACTTCTTTGTGTATCATATCATGTAGTAATGTGGTTGCCATCCTTTGGTACGTTATCCCAGCATTCTTTAATCCGAATGGCATGACGGTATAACAATATGTTCCCCATCCTACAATAAAGGTTGTCTTGCTCATGTCCTCCAGCGCCATCTTAATCTAGTTGTACCCTAAGAATCCGTCCATGAATGACATCGGAGCACTTACAGCAGTGTTGTCCACCAAGACATCAATATGGGGGAGAGGGAAGTCGTCTTTTGGGCAGGCTTTGTTGAGGTCTCGATAATCCACGCAAACTCTTACTTGACCGTCCTTCTTCAGCACGGGCACTATATTCGTGACCCAATCAGCCTGGTCTACTGCACATATAAACCCTACGTTCAATAGCTTAGTGACCTCCTCCTTAACCTTCATTAGCCATTCTGGTTGCATCCGCCTTAACCGTTGTTTCATAGGCCTGGCCCCTTCCCTTGTAGTAATGTGATGTTATACTATTTTCAGATCTATCCCAAGCATGTCATCACAAGACCATGCAAACACATCTTGGAATTCACACAATAGTGCCTTAAGGTCGATACGTTCTTGTATAGATAAAGTGGAACCGATTTGTACTTCCTTAGAATTTTCAATGGTGCCTAGGTTAATTTTAATAGTTTCATTCTTAATAGGCTCGACATTTCTTTCGTAACCTTCATTAATTACTTTATTTAGGTCAGGATCTTCAAACATTAATGCAATGTTTTCTTCTAAAGACATGTCAATATAAGCCAAATCAGAATTTATTTTATTATTGATAGGATAAATTACATCATTATTGGCTCCAAGAGCCTTAATGTTATCGAAAATAGGCTTAACAACAATCTTGTCAGCCTGAATGCTTATTTTTATTGCAGTCCTTTTCTATCTTTTCCCAAGTCCAGGTGCTAGTTCTTCCATTTGCTTTAGTGATCAACCCTGCCAGATCCCCTATGATGACTTGATCTGCTAGTACCATGATGCTCAGGTCGTGCTCAAACAGCAACTGCTCCTAGACCTCTGGTCCCAAATTATCAGCCCAATCTATGTCCAGCACCTCTTTTTCCTCAGCATTTCCCCACAAGTGTGTCATCTTCAGTGTTCCTGCGAAAAAGACCTCCAAACCTGGTAGCCTTCTCCCACTGGCTTTATCCATCCATGGCTCCGAAAAACCACAAAAAGGAAAATCTTCTCCTTCCTTAACAAAGTTACCGTTGAGAGTGCCCTTGCTTTTTAGGATCCCTTCCTTTCCTTCGTACCCTAGTCCTTTACGGTCTTTTTGTGAGCGAAGGTTAGGAAACTCAATGACTCCCTTTCCATCTTTCCCCATCCCCATTCTGGGTATATACCCCATTTTCCTTATGATGTGGGCTACCATGAACCTACTCCTACCCCAACGTTAGGGCACACCTTCTCTTTCCCTTCATTTTTCCTTTCTAGCATCTATACTAGTTCAAACCCTCTTCAGCCTAAGTCTTCTACTTCCTCCTTGATACCCAACACTTGCCCCGTGATTTCACCGTCTCCATAAATCACTAAGATGCCTCCTTGCCATGGCATCTTTATCTTCTGTGTACTATGGACAAGACAGCCCCAAGGGGGTGGAGCCAAGTTCGTCCCAATAGCATGTTGTAGTTGGCTAGGATATCCATCACGCAAAACTCCACCACAGACTCCACTGGCCCTAATTTGCAGTTGGTTTTGAAGGTGCCAAGACTCTCCTTGAGCCGTTGTCATACCCCCTTACCGTTACTGCAGATGGTGTTAACTCTTCTTTGGTGACGCCTAAGCGATTTGCTGTACATAAAGGGCACACATTCAGGGCTGATCTATTGTCTACGAGTACCACTAGAATCTTCAAATTCTTGCACTCCACCGTAACATACAGGGGTTTTGCATGCTCCAATCCCTCTATGGGGAGGTCTTTCCTGGAGAAAGTCAACACAGTCTTCTCGGTAGAGTCCACCCCGATAATTGACAGTACTTGCTCAAGCGTCATGTTGATGGACACCTCATGCTGGGCCAGCGCATTCAATACTGTTTGCGTATGTCTTTTCAAAGCCACCAATAAACCCTATAAGCTGATGTTAGCCTGTGTCTTCTTCAATTGTTTCAAGACCCGATCTTCCTCTTCTTCTTTCCCCATCTCTCCTAATCTGTGCCTCAATTCTTCTATGTCGACTTCGAGATTTACATCTCTTCCTGGGTTGTCACCTTCCAAGTGAGGAGGTTTGAAATGCCTACTTGCATGAGTAAGGTGTATAGTTTCCTCCTTAATCTGAGCCCAGAACCCCTTTTTGTCTTCTTCTTCTTCGTCACTATCGTCCCATGGTGAGTATACTGCAATAATAAGCATGGACGGATCCCAACTTCTAAGTTCTTCCTCAATCATGTTAGCATAGGGTAGTGGTGTATTATTATGATTGGGTATGGGATTTTGATGTATATTAGGCTTTCTGTCTTCCCCTGGTGGTGTCAATTTCCCTACTTCAATCATATCTTGTATCACGTGCCTCAAACAAGTGCAATTATCGATCCTATGACCGATGCACTGGTGAAATTCGCAGAACTCATTCTGCTTCCAATTAAATGGGATAGGATTAAGGAGTGGCCTAGGTTCCAATGCTTGCAGATATCCCCTTCTAGACAAATTAGCGAATGCTTTGGACAGAGGTACTCCTAAGTCGTGGAATACTGTAGGCTTCTTTTCAGTCTGCTGAATGTTTCCGACTGTCATCTGCACTGTTCCCCCGACTCTGTTGCCCCCATTTGTTCCACTGTTTCCATTGTTTGCCCCAAACACCCTCTTGGGCCTGGTCTCGCATTGGTATAGCTATTGAAAGTCCATAACAGATGAGGCTAGCATTTTATCGAAATAAACCGGTGTTAGGTTCTTCAATATCATATTGACTTAGTCTATCTCTGCTGGCCTATTTCTCAATTTAACTGCTTTTGCCCTCCATCGCCCTATAAACTCAGAAAAAAGCTCATCATGTTTCTGCCTTGTCATCTCTAAGTCCCTTAGTGTTACATCCAACATTGTATTATAGTTGTACTTGTTGGTGAATTCCTTAGTCAACACCTCCCAGGTTCCAGTTACTTTTTCATTGAGCTTATAATACCATTTTGAAGCATCCCCAGACAAGGATAGTAGAAAAGCAAAATGGACTTGCTCCGAAATCAGACCCCTTATTCTGGCTATGCTCATATACTAATGCAAGTGCTGCTTAGGGTCGCCAGTCCCATCAAACTTCTTGTAATCCGCAATCTTAAATTTAAGGGGTAGCTGCATTCTAGTTTCCGATGTGGCATTAGACATAGAAAACATGTAGTCGTCTATCCCTTAAGACTTACACCAAGCAGCCTTTATCTGCATTATCTGTTCTCTCATTTCTTGATTCTCTACTTCTAGCTTATCGAACCTAGGGTCTTCCACTTTGCCTTTGTCTTTGAAATTCTTCTTGCTAGCCATGTAATCTGCGAAATCTTCATCATCCCAAGGGTGAGATTCACTATCATGAGTTTTCGGTGCACCACTTCCTTCTCCTTCCTTGCCAGTTCCTTTTTCGCCTTCGAGTTGATCAGGTGCCCTTTGCCCCCATCTCTAAGTGTTCCAACCTCTGAGTCAATCCCATGATGAGTTCCTTTATTTCAGCCTTATCTTGTCGCAAAATGGCCATGAGATCGATTAAGGTAAGCTCTACAGCCATCGATTCTTGTTCCACTTTCCTCAAATGGTTTAACGTAGGGGATTGGATCTAAGCACAACCTGGCACACTTTTCCGTGGTCGACCAATCCTTTACTACATTTAGCCATATATAACTTATTAAGTCCATGTCCCTTGTTTGAATAAATAACTTTGTTCCATTAAGATTACCCAATTACTACTCACTATACCCTGGCTTTGTCATGTTTACTATATCTTCCAAATGCCCAAGGTATAATGAGTTGGACACAAAGCCTGCTATTTCACTAACTTAAGCCCAACACATAATTGTTTCTCATCTCTCAACAATTTGGGGGCCCGAATTCTGACATACATCTTCTTTTTGTCTTTTTTCTTCCTTTTTTTTTTATTTTTTTATTTTTCCGGGTCGGGCCCAATTACAAATAATTCTCCACTCTTTCGGGCTTAAGTTCAGATATAACTTGCTTTGGACTTGATTCTTAATTGGATTTGGATTTAAATGCCAGTAAGATTGACCTAGTGCTAAACCCGTATAGTCTATTAATTATCTCAAGCTAGACCCAATACATACACTTCACTCTCTTTTAGATCATGGACCTATGTATTCTTCTTATTATCTTACACGAGTCCAAGTCTAACAACATTATCACACAACTTCCCTCAATTGGGCTCAACTTGAGATAACTAATAGATAATGGGGGCCTCATCCCAAGCCCGCGATGAATTCCTAATATGAATGCAACATGACATGGCACACATTCAAGCAAGGGTATGCAAAAGTTGGCAAGGTAACTAGTGGTGTTGGTTAATAGGGGTACTTCTCCTTCAAGGGTCACTCAAGCAAGGGCACTCAAAGAGTGGCCCGTTAGAGTACTCACAAGCTTATTACAGGCTAGTGGCACAGGTTGTGGGTTGATGATGCCAACTTCCAGTAACCATAGGCCTGAATGGGACCTGATACCTTCCATCAAACTGTCATCGAGGGTAATGGGTGGTAGTGCACGTGTGTGCAATTTTGGTCTTTTCCAATTAAACAATTTAAATTAAGTAAAGCCATAAATCACTATATAGAATCTAGCTCTCTATCCCCAGTGGATTCTCCACTATGAGCGCCACGCCCAAAACCACATAGCTCGAGAATATGCATTAGCCTCAAAGGACTAACACAGAGAGGAGTCGCCACCCAATATTGGGAACGAGTGAACCCTAGCAGGGTCTAGCTCATCATAACCAAAGATTTAGGTTCAGAACTAGGGTACGCCACTGGGAAGGTGTTAGGCACCCAGCTGCGCCCGGTCGGAATCGGCCCCCACACATGATCAATGGCTTTAATTAATCTAATGTTCAATTAAAATTAACCCTAAATCATGCAATAATGGCAGCACATAAGTCATGATGTTATGGCAGAAGCAGAAGTACGAAATGAACATAAGAGAATATAAAATACAATTATCCAATTGTTAGAATAAATATAACAAAGAAATGAAACTGTTTGCCCAAACTATAAATGCGTACGCAACCACATTACTGTGTACACATCTAAGGTAGCTGCGTATGCAATTAAATGCTGCGTACGCACCTATTGGCGCTTATGTTATGTCTCAAAGCTTTCTCCCCTGCATCATAAAAGATATACAGTGACCCTTACTGGTTTTACTACTTGAGACAATTTATGCGAACATAAAACAGAAACAGCACCTACATACTATTTTACAGAAGAAAAATTATCACATGTCAAATCCCTAATCCACTACATGATGCTTACATGGAAACATACATGGAAACCTAGTTTCTCTCATAATGAAAATCCTCTACGTGATGATGTTCATGTCATTACATAGGAAAAACATTAAACTAATCATGCATGACAAATACAATACCCATTATGATATAAATCATTCTATCAGAAAGATAATCATACTAAATAGACAAACCATAGAATCAAGTTATTGGTCTTACCCTCAGGGTTATGCACTCAATCTACCTTGAATTCCTCCTTCTGAACCTCTAGAATTGCAGCCATCACTCTTTCTTCCTTTCTCTCTATTCTCTCTCCAGGGTTTTCTCTTTAATTCCAGTCCAAAAGTCCCCTCTCTCAAGTGTATAATGGGTTATATATAGGCAAAGGAGGTAAGATTAGGGTTTCTCCCCCTTTTTCCTAAAATCCAGGTCTCCTAATTATAACACGTCTTCCTAAAGAGAAGAGTTACTCAAGGGTAGGGAAACACAGAGAAGGGTCTGGAAAGCATGTGTTGCGTACGCATCCCACTAAAATGCGTACGCACCTCACTCACTGTGTACGCACCTCACTCACTGCGTACGCAGTTCATGTGTTATCTTGTTCGCTAGTTGCAATTCTGTTGGTTCGTTCAGACATTTCACAAAGTTTTAGTAGAGCGTATAGACTAACCTCATCATGGGGCGTTCCCAATTCAAACCATTGAGTGCAAAATGGGGTGTCTACACGGGGCGTGATAGTTATACCCTTGCATTGACCCAATGTACTCGGTAACCCACTAATTGAGGTACAACTTCCAATGCGGGTGTTGATATAAGTTATATCAACATGTGCTTACCTGATCAGCATCCTATATATTTATAGATAGGGTTAGGGTCCATGGACTAAATTTTTGCACTTCAGTCTTATGTCATTGGATTTAGAAGATCCAACGGTATTCCAAAAGGCTGACATGACTAAGTTCCACTCACCATTTAATAAATCAGGTGAAGTGCAAAAATGAAATGCTTTATTATGATTTATGACGATACTGATCGATTTGGTTTAACTGATGAGCATCCATGTCAAACTGTAGCTTAATATGTCAATGCATGGTCTAATATTAAAAGAGGCTTAGAGCGCTATAGACCACACTTCTAGAGTTCTAGGTTCTCCCTACACACATTGGAGTGAGTTTGGGAAAATAGTTGAAGAATATATACTTCTTATGGCTAATATTAATATAAATTTTAATATTAAAAATTTCATATTAAAATATGAAAAGGAGATTGGATGTGAGAGGGGGCATAGTCCATTGGGTGCATGGATTTAATTTGGGGCCAACTATTGCTAACACAATTTTTTTTTTTTTTTGAACCTCTATTTATTTTAAACTTTCTAAGGTTTTATCATTTAAGTGGACTTTTTAGCAATTTACAGTCTCTATTTCCTTTTTACAAAAGCAGAGACTACTAAAATATCAAAACATCTTGTTAAACAATAGAATTTTGGAAAAACTTTCTTCTACATAGTTTGAGCAAAATGATATCTTTTAGTGGATAACGCAATCAGTTTTCATGAAAAACTTTTTATAGTCTTCATAATTCCTTAAAACATGTCAAATTAGTGAGGTGGTGCAAAGGAACTTTTAAACAACTTTGTTCAAAAAAGTGGAGTAATTTTAGTGATGGTGATAGTCGTCCTCATTTGAGGGGTACCCCAAGTCGTTAGGCCCAAACTAATTCCCTTATGATGCATGAACCGCTCATAAAACCCATGAATCTGATAGTGAGGGAACAGAGACTCGAGCTCGAAACTTACGGTTCTTGAGCCACTGATCCTTTACTATCTAAGCTACCTTCGTGGGTTCTAGTCATTCTTCGTTAAGTTACTAGTCACCTATTTATAAGTACCAGTCAATTGTATTGATTTGTAGTTATTTTCCTATAATCAGACCATTTTGTAATTCCCCCTTTAATTTTCCTCCACCACAAAGTATACACCTAATCTTTTTTTATTCTTTTTTTTTTTTTTAATATTTTAAATATTGAATCTTGGATTACCCCAATTATTAGAAGCGACCTACTTATCTATCGTACATCATCTTGATGATAAACCAATCAGACTTATCAAAATACGTTCAAGGGAATTTTAGGGAATTTTAGATTCATCCGGCTATAGAAAAATGATTACAGTTCATTGTAAAATGCTACTAACTTCTTAATAAATGACTATTAACTTAACTAACAATGATTACTAACTATAATTATTTTGCTGTAGGCTGACCGATCTAAAATTCACCCAATACGCTTTCCACACAAGCAAATGCTAAAATCAAAATTCGCCTTTTGCATTTTTATTTTTTTTTTTTTTTTTGGGGGGGCGGGGGTGGGGGGTAGTGGTTTCAGCCGAAATACACTTTCTGCACCAGCCCACTCAGAGTCTCGGACAGTCAATTATTAGCTTTCCCACTAAGCACTATGTTTCCTGACAGAGTTTAGCTCGTGAAGTCAAAACAGGCTTGGGGCCATAAAAGCCCTCTTCTTGGTGCTCCCTAGTAATTACTGGAAACATCTTTGAAGAAGAATGACTTCCATGGGCGGAGCCAGGGGGGGCCTTAGGGGCACGTGCCCCCGTCTCAACTAAATTTTTTTTTGGGAGAGATATTACTATTTGATAACTATTTCTCAATATAATGCCAAAAATAGGAAAATAGTAGTTATTTTAAAGTATATTTACAGTCACTTTGTAATAAGTTGACAAAAAAAATCCTTTTTTTGGTATTAAATTGAAAAATGATAACTAAAAAGTAAGTTTTTTAAAAAAATTGCTTTCTAAAGCTTTTAGTTCTCAGTTCCCACTTCATAGAATCATAGCACAGTGCCTCCTTGGAGATAAATCCTGGCTCCGCCCCTGATGACTTCTTATGGCCAAACATAGCCAAAAGGGAGATGGCAATTGCATTGGTGGGTGGAGTTGTACTAAAAAAAACCCCAAAAATTAAAATTAAATAAAGAAAACAAAGGGAAAAATGTTGTTGAAGCGTGCTTTATGATGGAATCAGTATCCACCTCAAAACATCAGTTTGATAGGCTCTTTTCCTTAAATAGTAAGTTTTTAAAACTTTATTCCCATGAATTACAACCATTGATTTAGGCACTTTTATGCTCACCTAAGGATATTGATATAACTAAACGAAAAGGGAGGGGAAAAAAATACAAAATCAAGCAATCCATTGTTTGTATCAAGGCATATATCAGAACAAGCTAATTCGTACACAATATTAAACTTCTCTATTACATGGCATTATTGTAATAAGATGTCACAAATTTCTTGGGATACAGAAGAGCCAGGAAGGAGGTGTTCTTACCTTGGATTGCCCAAATTTATTACAAGCCACCCTACTTATATATATTATATACTCCCTCCTTTCCTAATTGATTGTCCTCTTTGAAAATTCACATTTTTTTAGGAAACTCTATGAGATGCTTTCACATCAAATATATGTTTTAACATTTCAATTTTGCCCTAAAGTGTACAAATCATTGGAGGAACATACAATAGCCATGAAAAATGGTATTTTGGAAAAGTAAATAAAAAGAATCTTTTAACTTTTTAAATGTGACAATAATTTTGAAACATCCCAAAAAGAAAAAAAGGCAAATAAAATAGGAGCAAAGGGAGTATATGTTTCTGGTCAGAGGCACAAAGTTTGAATGACAAAGACACTCCACTTATCACCACATATAAAATTCACTTTCCAAGTTGGACAATCTAACTTCTCTCCAAGCTCTTCCTTGATCATATTCATCATATCGAAATCCTTCTGGGTCACAATGGGGTTCTTTATTCCTATTGCTCTCATCTAAGATCTGAAGCATATTTAACCTTGATTAAGAATAATAAGTTATCAATATTAGATCAAGACTAGTACGCCTATTTAATTAAATCGGAAAAAAAAATAACAAATCTGATTCGGAACCAGTATTCAAAAATAAAAAATTAATTGATTGAAAAATTCAAAACAAAAATTAATTGAACATTTTTTTCATAGTAGATCGATTGAAAACGAAAGGGTCTTCACTTTTTACAAAAGAAAATACCTTTACCCTCTATTTGGTTCATGGATTCTACCAAGGAAAAAAAAAGGAAGGGAAAGAAAATAAAGGGAAAAGATAAAATCATATCAAGCCAAAATTATTCTAACTCTTCTTCTTCTTCCAATTTTCCATTGCAACCAAATAAAGAAAAGTACAATTCCTTATATATATATATTTTTTTTCCTTGATAAAATCCACAAACCAAATAGAGTCTTACGAATTCACTAATTAAAAGAAAGAATTAAGGATTTCTCTCTTTTTCACTATCTATCTATATATATATATATATATATATATAAACATAAAGCCCGTTTAAACCGACTGAGAACAAAGAAATTACTTCCCAAGTCAAATTCAAAAACAATAATTCATTGAAAATTTTGGCTCGACAGATTGAAAAAAAGAGGATATATGAACTTGTCCGCAGGCTGAGCACTAACCATGCGATTCCTACCAACTTTTTTTCTTTTTCTTTTTCTTTTTCGTCTCCTGGGTACATGCAAGAGGATCAAAAAACCTAGTTGATCAATTAAATTAATAAAGAATACTTGAAGGTAGCTTAATAGAGGAGGATATTTCAATTCGTCTTTACTGTCAAAGACTCATCTGAAACCAGCCCAGAATCCACTTGATAGAAGAAAGAAACTCAGTACATGCTTGTAGACATGAAACTTTTCAACTAAATACGTACAAATTCAAACATAAGAGAAAAAGATGCAGAGTGCGTACCTACAAGCTGGCTGACTGTTTCTTTTCTTGAAGTAAACCTCTGATCGAAGGCAAAGCAAGTGAAGTGGTAGAATGAGGTTATCATTCTGTTTTGGCATGATCTTGGCCATGGCAATAGAATCGATAACCTCATGCTAACACTTCACTTTGCTTTGAAAATACGCGCGGCTGCATCAGAGAATTGGAGAAGAGAGACGATGGAAGGGAAGGCTATGAGGAATACGGATTATATATAGAGTAACGTATTAGCGTTAGGGTTTGGGTTTTGGAATTAGACATAAGGATTTTAGGAAACAAAGGAGAGACTATGATTGGTGGCTGAATGACCGATCACGGTTTTGGTGGAAGCCGACCTTGAGTTTAATGTTTTACGCCATCCTACTAGAATCCGCGTGGACAATTATGGAAAGAAGCTGTTTTTCCTTTTTCTTTTTTTCTTCTTTTTTTAAATAATAACAATTATCTTTTGCTGAGTAAATAATGAAACTCATGAAGGTATCGTAGATAAACCTGTCAATGGATCGGATTTTGATTAGAATCCGATCCAAAAATTAAGATATGATAAGAGAATTGTGATCCATTAATCAGTTAATAATCTAAATCCGATAATCTATTAATTAACAAATCAAATATGCATAGTGACTAATCGGATCTGATGAATTAAATAATATATTATATATTTTATTAATTATTAGTTTACTACATATCTATGATTCTTATTAACACTGCATTGTTAAAATATTAGAATTTATTCTCAAATTATATATATACTCCATATATCTTATGATTATAAATTTTTCAAAAAAATTCCTTTTTTTTTTCTCCCTAAAATTCATGCCAATTTTTTGTAGCTATACATCTTGTAAGATAATCGAATCGGATCGGACATCCAAAAATAAAAAATTCAAATATGGATTTATGTTTTTATTGATCCATTGATCGGATATACCTTAATCCAATCCGAATCTTATCCATTGATAAGTCCAAGCGTGGATGGCAAAAGACTATGGTTTAAAAATCGAAGTTCTCAAGTTCGAGTCTCTGTTTCCTCACATAATTGGATGCATGAACTTGCAGGTGGTTTGTGCTTCACAAGGATAAATGGGTTGAGATGCCTCTTATTTGGCCCCAAAAAAATAAAAATAAAATAATGAATGTAATCCAATTGACTATATGTGAACCATGCGTGGTATAGACTATAGAAGGCAAACGAACAATTTTAGAAAGATGCTAAATTGCTATATTATGAACTTATGATAATCTCTTTTCATTATTTTAAAAGCCCCAATCAAGACTTTTGAATTTACATAAATACAAGGTAGTTGGTAGCAAATGAATGAATTTATGTCGGAAGGTTTTCAAATGCTTGACCCCTTTTTGAAAGAAAAATTACAGGATGATTAGACTTGATCGTGCGTCTCTAACATAAGGCATAGCACTCATTATACTATTGTTACTCCCTTTTATTTTTATTTTTATTTTTTCCAGCATTAGGGTCTAGCCACCTAAGAGAAATTTATGAGAAGTCTAACTAGGCCACCATTAATCAAAATCCAAGCCAAAAATGTTAAAAGAAAATGCCTTAATGCATGCATATCAAAGCTCTCCATGAATTTGATAATAATGGGAAAATTGGTGGGCATTTGGGTTTGAGGGGAATATATGATTGTCGTGTATATGCCATTGGGGAGAATCAAGAAGGAAGTTTTCTTTTTTTTTTTTTTTTAATTTTGAGAAATTACCTTTTGGTGACCACTTACTAATAAAATATCAAACAAAGAGTATTAGTTGTCAACTTGCTCCAAATTAATTATATACATGCTACAAATACCAAACCCACTGCCATGGGTTTAGAAAAATATTTGAAGAAGAATATAGACTTCTTATGGCTAATATTAATATGAAATTTTTAATAAATTTTAATATAAATTTTAATATTAAAAATTTCATATTAAAATATCAAAAGGAGATTAGATGTGAGGGGCTCACTTCATTGGGTGCATGGATTTATTTTGGGGCCAGCTATTGCAACCACAAAATTCTTTTATAGCCCCACTTATTTTAAACTTTTCAAGATTTTATTATTTTAAGTGTTTTTTTGGTCATTTACAATCTCTATTTCATTTTTATAAAAACATATACCATAAATGATCAAAAAGTCCCATTAAACAATTAGATTTTGGAAAAACTTTTTTCAACAAAATTTGTTCAAAATGATGTTTCTTAGTAGATAACCCGACTAGTTTTTATGAAATTTTTTTTTTATATTCTTCATAAAACCTTAAAACATTTAAAATAAGTAAGGGGTGCGGAGGAGTTTTTAAACAACTCTATTCCAAAAAGTGAAGAGTAACTTTAGTGGTGGTAATAGTCGTCCTCATTTAGTAGACTAATCCCTCTATGATGCACAAATCACCCACAAAGCCCATGCATCTAATAGTGAAAGAACAAATACTCGAACTCAATACCTATAGTTCCTAAACCAACAGTCCTTTACTATTTAAGCTACCCTCATGAGTTCTAGTCATTTTTCATTAAGTTAGTAGTCATATGTTTATAATTACTAGTCAATTATATTGATTTGTAGATATTTCCCTATAATCAAACCATTCTATAATTCCCCCTTTAATTTTCCTCCGACACAATACAAATGCGTAATCCTTTTTTCTTTTCCTTTTTTTTGTTAAGTAATCTTGGATTACCCCAATTATTAGAAGCTAGGCTACTTATCTATCGCACATCGTCTCGTGATGATAATCCAAACCACTCATCAAAATATGCTTTGGGGAATTTTAAATTTATCGAGTTAGGAAAAATAATTACAGTTTAATGCAAAATATTATTAACTTTTGAATAAATGACAACTAACTTAACTAACAATAACTACTAACTGTAATTATTTTCTTATAGGCCGACCAATCTAAAATTCACCCAATACGGTTTCCACACAAGCGGATGCTAGAATCAAAATTCGCCCACTCAGAGTATCGGACAGTTGATAGTGCAGACCGAAGACTATATAAAGCGACTTGTTGTGCAATCTTCAAGCATTTCTGTTTTTGTTCTCAATCCGAAAAACGAAAGGAAAGAATTCCGAAAAAGTAAAAGCATATTTTTGTTTCTGTTTTCTTTGTTTTCCGTTTCATTTTGTTTTCATTGCTTCGAATATTATTAGAACAAGTCGATACGTTTCCAAGAACTAAATTTTCGTCAGTGTCGATTAGTTTTGAAATTACAAAACTAGAATCACTTTTTGTTTCCCTCTTTGTTTTCTTTCTGTTTCATTTTGTTTTGGACTTTGATTTCTTTGTGTTTTTTGTTTTTGGAATTCATTTCTGAAGGCTTCTGAACCTGTAAGAACATGGATTCTCCCAATGAAGAACTCGTATTCTCGATACTTCAGTTTCTCAATGAATGCGAATACAAAAAGACTCTCCACAAGTACGTGATGTTTCTTCTTGCTATTTTTGTGTAGGAATTAGCAGTTTGGTTCTACTTTTCTTGCTTTTGAAAGCAAAAATCTGCGTTGGTTTTTTAACTCTTGAAAGCAAGGAAAACGCTTTAGAAATGCTAAACCAAATGCTAGAGTTCAGGTTTTTTGATGAACATGTTCTTTGAAATCCTTTGAGATTCCATAATGGTAGCCAAACTGTGTCTTAATTATTTGAAATTCCTGCTGTTGTTTAGGCATAGTTTGGTTAGCATTTTTCATAGTAAGAAAAATTACTTCCCAAATGGTACCTGAGCAGTTCCGTATTTCTATTTTTGTTTCTTGAGTAGCATTTTCTTTGAAATTCTTTGGAATTCCTAAATGCCAAAAAAAAAGTACTTTACTTCTTTGAATTTCTTCCCTTTTTGTTTTTTCCGTCATTGCGTTAGCATTTTCAACATAATTTTCTTACTTTTGAAAGTAAAAATTGAGTTGGTTTTAGGTCTGTCAAGCAAGAAAATTATTTTCCAAAACGCTACTCAAGAACTGTACGTTTTAATTCCTTCAAATTTCTTGTTTGTGGGTTTGATATGCCATTGACTTTGATTGTTTCTGATGAAGGCTGGAGCAAGAATCAAAGATATTCTTCAATTGGAATTATTTTGAGGAGATTGTGATAAATGGTGAATGGAAAAGGGTAGAGAAGTATCTCTCAGCATTCACAAACTTGAAAGATAATAGATACTCGGCGAAGATTTTCTTCCTAATCCGAAGGCAGAAATACCTTGAAGCATTAGACAGGTATATGCTTATAGTTGATAGAATTGAATTTCTTGCTCACATTAACCTTTTTATTTGACGGTACGTGTGATAATTTTCATTACCCTCACTTTGGTTTTTGAGAAACTAAAAAATGGCTGAGACTAACGTTGGAGACTAGAGGAAATATGATAGAAATGGATTAATTGGTTGGTTTCATTGACTTTGTATTGTAAAGGTAGATGGATCAGTTTCATGCTAACCCTCTGTTTGGTAGCTCAGAAGCTACGGGAAGAGAAATGGAGATTGAATCTTATGTTTTCTGTTGTTTTGCTTCCCCCACCCAATATAAATAAATAATCAATGTACTTAAGTTGAGGGTTTTGGTCCTTGTGAACCAAAAACCAGAATATGAGAGTGACTTCATTCTTTTCCTTTTTCCACACTTTTCTAAGTAAGAAAACATATTGTTTGCGTTTTTCTTTCATTCTTAAATCATGTTTGGGTTTACTTATATGCAGTAATGACCATGAGCGGGCTGTGAACATTCTTTGGGATGATTTGGCAGTATTCTCAGCTCTTCAGGAAAATATTTATGTAGAACTTGCTGAGCTTATTGCTTTGAAGAATTTCAGGCAAGAGAAATTTCTTTGTGAATTTCAGTGATAATCACGTATATTTTTATTTAAATTTCTCATTCTCCAGTAGTGATTTTACCTGCAGGGAACATAAGAATCTATCTGGATACTTGGATAATGCATCTGAAAGGGCCATCTGCCAAGGTAAACTCAAAACGTTAGTAGAAAGGAATCCAATTTTGAAAGATAAACTCATGTTTCCCAATATGGAGGAATCGAGGCTCTGGAAACTACTGTTCAGTCTCATCAACCACAATCCGGAACAGCAAACAAGAATTATAAAAGTAAATCAATTTTTTTTTTTCCTCTTGTTTTCTTTATATTACTCTGTTTCTATTTTATTTGGTAAATCATTTTTTGTTCTCATTTTGTGTGTTTTTTTCTGTTTCACATTCATCTTTGAAGTCTTCTGCATCTGATACCATGGCTTCGCTGAAAAGAGAACTTGTTTTCATTATACTTAAATTTCTTGATGACCAACAATTCAAAGGGACACTACATAAGTATGTTACCCTTTTTCAAATCCTTGAATTTTTGGCTTTCTTCTAGTGTTTTGTTATTGATTTCAACCTTTTTTCAATGAAAAAAAAAAATTATGGAGATTGGAGCAAGAGTCAAAGATCTTCTTCAATATGAATTATTTTGAGCAGTGTGTGACCAATGGTGAATGGGAGAAATCAGAGAAGTACCTCTCATCATTCACAAAGCTGGACATTAATAGGTGCTCAATAAAGATATTTTTTGATATGCGAAAGCAGAAATACCTTGAAGCCTTAGACAGGTATGTTTTATATTCGTATAATTGGGTTTCTTGGTTCCAAGGAGGCTGTAGATTGATAGATTTTCTTTAAATTCCATTTGGTATCTGAGAAACCAAATGACAAGAAAGGATCCTGACCACATGTTTATTCATTGTTTTTCTTCCTAAGACAAGGAGAAAAACAATTCAGCCAGTGTTGTGCAATTGCCTGTATCAGATTTGTTGTGTTTCATTTTTTGAGAAACAGAGCCAAGAAACAGAAAACAACAGACTTTAACCAAATGATTTTATTTTGTTTTCTTCCTTCCCTAATTGTATTTGGGGCTGCATGTGTGCAGGAATGACCATGACAAAGCTGTGAATATTCTTTGGAAGGAATTGAATGCCTTCAAGGATTTCGATGATAACATCTACAAAGAATTTGCTGAGCTCTCTCTTTTGAAGAACTTCAGGCATGAATGAATATTTCTTGGTGAATTTTTGTATCAGTAATTCTGTACTATGTTCTTATAGATTCTTATGGAGATTTTACCTGCAGGCAGAACAAAAGTCTATCTGTATATTCTGACACTGCATCTGAAAGGGCCAATGTGTGTCGTTTTCTCAAGACCTTAGTAAATGGTAATCCTATTTTTCAAGATAAACTCGTGTGTCGCAGTACGGATACTGATGGACTCTTGGCGCTTATCAAGAAGACGTAAGCCAAGAAAGATCTTATATGTCATTTGTTTATCAGCTCACTGAAACGGTTAATGGCATTGCTGTTCTTTCCATGATACAGTTTACATATGCGGAATGATTTACATATGCGGAATGATTATTGTCCCTATTTCATGCCTAATGGTTCTATGGAGACAATCCTCATGGATAATGTGCACAGACAACCATACATTTCTGTAGCTCCATTCTTTGATCTGAAATCATCAATTCATTCAGCAGGGGTATTACCATTTTCAATTGATCATGATATAAGTGAATATACATGCATGAAATTATATATGCTTGAGACTTTTATAGTCAATGATTTTTTTTTTTTTCTTATCAATTTTATTTCTAGGCTAGAGATTTCGCCAGCTTGGCCAATTTAAATTGTGGTGTTGGCATAGAGTCAACAGAGAGATCTGCAATTTGGGAGTTGACAGAGATCAAAGAACCATCTGAATGCCACACACTGGTGCTTCCTGATAAATCATTGGCAGGAAGGGTATGGTTCCATGTTGGTATAAGCCTCCTAAAAGTTTACTGAATTATGTTCTTTCTTTTTATACCATTTTATGTTCTTGGGTTCTGTAAGGTTATACAAATATGTATGCATGCACTTCCCTTTCTAGTTTTCCATTCAATACCTCCTTTTCATGTTTACCCAATACACATATACTTTTATTAAGCTTACTGATAGATTTTTTTTTTCTTGGTTCAAGAAATGATGCTCCAGCATCATGATATCATTTCCTTAAGAGCTATATGGCAAGCTAAGGCATGAGATTGCTACCGTTTCTATTCAAGTCCTCTCATTGCTTCCCAATGATTCACCTTCAACACACCCTAGGTTGACTCTTCTCATGTTGGTAGTTGGTATAATTTTTAGAAGGCTAAACCATCAAAAGTTGCACATACTTGTTTGAAACTCCTACACTTCTAACTGCGTATCTTACGTCCCATCCATCTCAGTATTGTTTACATCAATGCTCATCTCATGAACATTTCCTTTCCTGCTTCCCTAACTGATTGTTCTATAAATCATAGTGAAAATATTTTAAATCTAGGAGAAAATAAGCAGAGAGAAAAAAACACTCTGCATGGATCAAGAAATGCTCTATGTCCACTGTGCAAAAAGCCACAAGGGTTACATCTTTGTTAAATCTTCCTCTCTTTTGATTTTCTTTATAATAAGACCCTCTTATTTTATTGAGGGATTTCACAAGAGAATGGTTAAACATAGAAATCAACATGATTGATGGAGGTGATCATTGAATTAATCTCATGAATCACTCCAATCAATCTGCTCCAATCATTTGATTGCTCCAATCTCGGGATGCTCTAAACAGCTTGGGTTTCAAATGAGTTGGTAAGTTAACACATGGTTTTATTTTTTTTTATAAGGAGTATTCCCTTTATTGTGATCAGAATGAGATGATCCATTAATACTCTAGGAGCATCTTTACTTTATTCAAATGATTAAATAGGGAAATACTTAATGCCTTTCACTGTGATGAAAGAGGGGGTTTTAATCCTCTCAGTGAGGGAATTTCTCATCTCGACTCGCCTCTTGCCTCTCGCTTCTCCTCCTGTCCCTCTTCATCCTCCTTGCTTCGTCTTGGTGATGATACAGCATTACCTCTCTGCTCAAACATTTCATTAAGTAAAATCTTGTTTTATTATTGGGTGAGCACTATAAGCTGAATGGGGGAACATGTACAGCGCTATAAGAGCCACTTTTGTATGAACTTTGCCTAATTTATTATTATTATTATTATTATTATAAGAACTTTGCCTAAAATTTTTGCTAGAACAAAGAATCAGCATGATCAGTTATTGTGGACCATTTGATTTGTAGACTTCTTTCCTTGCAGTTTCTATGATAGTTCACTGTAACGAGAGGAATAAAATCACAGGGAGAAATATTTTCTTTGTAATCTCTTTAGCAAGTCACATCTGTTGGTCCAAATCAAAGTGTAACAGTAAATGTTCGATTTTACTCTTGATTTGATGAAACCATATGTGGTCAGGCATCTGCTTTAGGCCTATAAGTGAATTCAATCTGCTTTGACAGACCTGCAAAGAAATAGGATGGTAGGTACGTTACATACCACTTTGGAAGTAATATTAAATATTCGCTTTAATGTAATCAACTAAAAATGAGGAAACCAAAAGAAGAAAATTCTGTAACTTTCATATCAATGACCAATGTCTCCCACTACATATAATACATATTTACATCTTGAGGTCCATTCCCTCCAAAGTTCTCCTGCATTTTCTCTTGGACAATTTCTTTTAGATCTTTATTACATTTTTTTTTCATTGGCATGCTTGCAGCAGAAATATATGATTGAATTTATGGTCAGGGTTATATAATTTACCCAATATGTCTTGTAATTAATTAAACTCCTAGGGTGCCAACCTAGTTGGGATGGTGGGTTGTTCTATGATGCTTGAAGATGCTTTATTTGATTCAAAAAAATTAATTTGATGCATACAAAGTATTTAATATGACCATTGATTCTTGCATACTTTCTGGATGATCAGTTTATGTATTTTTTTTCTGGTTGGACTTGACTAATTTCTTGGATCATGCTAGGTTGCTGGGCTGATCTACTCACATTCTGGGGATTTGATATTGGGATTAACGCATAATGCTACACACAAGCTCTGGAGGTGGCCTAGTGATCAACACTGGACGGGGAAGGTACTGACCTGCTATGTTATGAGTCATCATTTTCCAATTTCTCGTCAATGTCTATTAGTTGGACCTCTATAATGCCTCTCCTTCTGCAGGAAAATGCTACTGTACTGCCACAGATATTTCAACCTTCAAGTGGAATAGTAACGACCAATGAAATAAATGCACATCCCAAAAATGCTCTTCCTTGCTTTGCACTTACAAAAACTGATTCTTATCTTTTCTCATTATCCGGTGGGGAAATCTCCCAGTTCATTTTAAAGACACTAGAGGTAAATGACATGTTTTATGTATATATATAATTTTATTGTTCTTTGATGGCTTATTCTTCTTTGATGGCATAACTTCTTTGTAATTTTTTCCCTCATTATTATTGCTAATGCAGGCGATGGGAACAATCATGCTGCCCCCATCACCTATTGCTACATATCTTGCGATTCTTCCTAGGAATAATGATATCCTTGCCATTGGATTCGAGGACTGCTCAATCAAAATTTACTATCTCCGCACCAACAAGGTCATTCTTTGCTTGAACTGAAGTTTAATTTTGTGAACTCAATATTATTTTTAATGAAACTGTGATTATTGCTACTCTTAATGTTCCACAGGTTAAAGCCAGGCTAGAAGGCCACCAGAAGCGAATAACATTCCTTGCATTCTCTGAAAAATTGAATGTGCTTGTATCATCAGGAGCTGATGGCCAGGTATAATCTGTGTGTGCATGTACATTTCAATCAAAGTTGTTATCCTTACCAATCTTGTTCTGCCATTTTAGGCCATTTCAGCCTGTCAAATGTCATATTATCAATTGAAGCATGATAAACACCCCCTTAACTTTATCATTTTTAGACATTTTTTAACCATTCTTACCGAGTTAGGCACCATAGCAGATACATTATATGCAACTTGAATTTCAAATTGTGCTTAAATCTCTCTCTGTCTCTCTCTGTCTCTCTCTCGCTCTGATGCATGGTCCTCATTTTTCACTTCTTACTTTAGTTTGGTCATTGTGATGATCATTGGTGAAAATAAGTGTGCCCCATAGATGTTAAAATAGTTTTAATACCTTATATATTCTTATATCCATTTGGTGATCAAGCTGTGGTTTGTTAAAACTACATAAGTTGTCTTTGTGTTGCTTTTACACCATCAGTTATGAGGAAATTTGGAGTAAACCATCAAAATATTTCTGCTAAGTGAGCTCCATTTGTTTTCAGATTTGTGTTTGGAGTACAAATGGATGGGAAAGGCAGGCAAATATATTCGTGCAGACTGCAATTCAGCAATTTCCAGACCCTCCTATAGTGAACCACTTTGAGTTTCACAAAGATCAGACTCAGCTACTTGCTGTCCATGAAAGGCAGATAGACATATATGCAGCACCCAAGCTAGAACACCTTAAGAAGGTGCTATGAATGGGCCTTCTTGTATTAACAATTGGGATTTTTTTTTTTTTTTTTTCTAATTTCATTTTCTTACAGTTGGTCCTACAAGAATCGAATCATCCAATCACACATGCCACGTATTCTTGCGATGGTCAATCAATATACGCGAGCTTCAAAGATGGAAGTGTGGGTGTTTATGTTTCTTCGACACTTGGACTAAGGTGTCTGATTAATTTAGCAGCCTATACCCAACCCGATCCAAGGTAAATAGTTCAACAATAGATTGATGCTTTCTTCTTCTTCTTTCTTCTTTCTTTCTTTTTTTTTTTTTTTTTTTTTTTTTTTTTTTTTTTTTTTTTTTTTCAAATCATTTCTCTCCCATAAATAACAAATAAAATTCTGTAACAGTCTGAAGGTTTATCCTCTTGTTGTTGCGGCTCATCCATCTGAACCCAACCAATTTGCCTTGGGACTCACTAAGTGGTAGAGTCCATGTTCTTGAGCCGCTGGAGTCTGTCGGAGAATGGGGAATACCACCTCCACCTGAAGACGGCAATGGGCATAGCATGCCTCTGGTTTAGCTCGTTCGGAGTAATTTCGCTCAACAAATTTTCACTGCTTTAAAACAGATTGATTGCATGGCTCATGGAACTCCATTATTTTCATCGGGAATCTACAGTTTAGGAATTTGGAATGATGCCAAATGGCAGACTGTTGAAGTGAGCATTTTTTTCTTCACTTTTTTGCTAAACATGGCATACCCGTCACTGCAGATATCATGTTTGTGCAGGAAGTTTAAATTAGTGATGTAACTGTAGATCAGGTGGAGGGGAGAGAGGATGGAAGTTACGCTGAATGGTTTTTTCCAACTCAAGTATATCGATTTGGTGTAATCAATCTGCAAGTCCTTCTCATCTTCAATGGTTTTCATTTTTTTTTTTTTTCTCCTCCCAAATTCAGGAAAATGCATTATTTCTTACTGCCATTACACTTCTTTGAGGTATGAGTTTGAGTGTTGTATCTGGATTTAATTCTTTGTATAAATGGGCTGATTTTTTATGGCAAAATAATGGGCTGATTTTTTAAAACATTTTTCACCTTTTGCACCACTAATTTCACCAAATTTTCCTCTGTTTTTTTTTATTTTTTTCTTTTTTTTTCTTGGATTAATTCTTAGCCTTACTAATTTTCCAAAGAAACAGAGAATTGACGCTACTCATCTAAATCTGAAGATTTGGTTTCTTGAAGATTAGTAGTCTGAATCAGAAGTCTTTTGTCAGACTTCCTCCATCTCCATTTTATTGCAGGCATTAGGACCTCTTGAAGCTCCAGTCCCAAACTAATTGAATCTTTTCCGGTCAACCTTCCTGATGAGGTTGACGGCTGCAAGTGGGAATAAGCAGAATGACGCTGACCCAGGTCGGCTGCATTAAATCGGCCGCGGCCTAAGTTGTAAACAGTCATTATTTAGCCTTTGTTTGACTGTGGTGATGGATTGAGCTGGTCCAAGGAGGCTTCATATTAATTATTTGGGTAAATTACATTAAGACTCCCTCTAAAATCTGACAATTACAAATAGACCCCCTCATGTTTTTAAAATTGCATTAAGACCCCCTCTCTCTAACTTTCGTCCATAATCCGTTAAATCATTTTTAATTTTTTTCAAAATACCCTAATTACCCTTATTAGATGACAACTTTCATGTTAAATGCATATAACTCGTCAGTCCAACACATTCATCCAGTACATTTGATTGATTTATTTATTTATTGATAAACAATTCATCCAGTGCATTTTTCTTATATATATATATTATCTTTTAGTTGTTTATCAATAATAATTAAAAAATTCAAAAGTATTGGATGAACTATTGGACTGGTGAGTTATATGCATTCAACATGGAAATTATCATTCACTAAGGGTAGTTAGGGCATTTTGAAAAAATTTGAATATGATTTAACAGATTAATGGACGGAAGTTAGAAGAAGGGATCTCTTTGTAGTTTATTTTGTAAAGTAGGGGATGTCAGTGTAATTTTAAAAACGTGAGGGGGTGTATCTGTAATAGTCAGATTTTAGAGGGGGTCTTATTGTAATTTACCCTAATTATTTTATTTGGCAGAGAGTGATGTGGAATCAACAGTAAAGTTCATTGACCACTAAGCTGAGGATCGATTAAAATTAAGGATAAATTATACTTATACCCCCTTTAGTATATGATAATTATAGATATATTTCTTTTAATTTTTAAAATTATACTGATACCCCCTATTTTACAAAATAAACTACAAAGACGCCCTTTTTTTTAATTTCTATAAATTACTCCTTTAATTAAAGGTGATATCATGCTAAATTTTATTCAAAATATCTGAAATACCTTTATGTGAGATTAACTTCCCAACACACTGAACTTCAACAAAACCCAGATTTCAACCAAACCTATATAGCATTAAAATTTACCTAGGTGAGCATCTCTCGCCAAAACTATGCAAGCCCACATAATTTGCCTCATACACCATCGTTGTACAACAACAAATTGGGAAATCTATGCTCTTTGTAGTTTGGAATGCAACTTGTAGGTATTATTTTAACAAATATTATTACATGATGATAAAGATCTAAGAAATCATTCACTCTTATTTCACTGTTAACAAAGCTAATTAAAGTATTATATAAAAGGTTCATCGGGTTGTTTGAAATTTCCAGCTTGAAGCACTTGTTAATGTCATTTTTCATATTCAAATAGGTTGACAAATTTAGTCGTGCAAATTTTTGGCTTCCTTACCCAGACCAAAGGAGAAAAAAATAATAATAATAATAATTTGTAATTCTTTGAGGTTGCTATGAAAAATAGAGCACCCTCTATTACCCACTACCCTTCACATTGAACTAATTAATGGTAGCTACTTGAATAGGAAAACCTAATTTTATCGAGTTTGATCTATATATCAAGTGTTTTGGTAGAAAATTTCTTTTGGTTAAAAAGAAAAAGAATAAGAGATATATGTTCTCGGGACATACTAACATAGCTTATTTTCTAGTAAAAGGATTTTTTTTTTTTTTTTTTTTTGAGTTTTTGAGTTTGCACAAGAAGATGAATATACGCCAATCAATTTTAAGCCAAAAGATCTCCGCAAAACGAAGACCATAACATCTCTATACGAGCATGAACTTAGAACTCTATAACTCTATTATAATAGTGGGTTCCATTGTGACAACAACGAAAGAATTGGTCTATAAGTGATGGACTCATTCTATTTTTATTTTTTATTTCTAGAAAGAAAAATGTAGATATACTCCCTTATATTAAGTTTGATTAAAAGATACACACACATTTAAATAATAATAATAATAATAATACTTAAATGTTTCATTTTATTGAAGGGTAAATGTATTATTTTATTTCTTTCATTAACGGTGTTAAATCAACATCATTAACAGGGGTGTCAATGTAATATCAAAAAAAATAAAGGGGATGCATCTGTAATTGTAATACATCAGAGGATGTGTGAGTGTAATTTATCCTTGAATTAATGATGTTCTTGATGAATTGGATTAGTTAGATTCAGACACTGAGAAAGATCTAATGGGTTCTGCGCAATTTGATGAAATGCCCATTTGTTAAATCTAATTTTCTGAATAAAAATCGCCTCGTCAGTCGTCACTATCATCTTGAGATAGGACACATCCTATCGGGTAATGGGTATTCCTCGTCTGATGTTGCTATCGTGTGCGTGTGTGTGAGAGAGACAGAGAGAGAGAGAGAGAGAGGGAGGGACAAAAGGTAGATGGTCTGTTGATGTCATGGAGACCAAACAACTATAAAAGGCCATACGCTTGCTTTTCGCACCAAGGAAGCCGTCAAAAGAGTGGAAAAAATGCCTATGGAACTTGCAGAGCTCTGTTTGGTCACCACTTTCATAAGATAAGAATAGCAAAGTCAATGAAGACTCTAAAAGAACTTATTCAAATATTGGAAGGGAGCATTAACCAGAAAACAAGGGAAATATGTATTTTTAATATCCTGGGTTTGTTTTGTTGTTGTTGTTTTTCAAATGATACGAATCTGTATTGAAGCACCATCTTAAAGCCTCCTTCTGGCATTGCTCGTTTATAAGTTGTAGCTGACCTTGTCTCTCTCTCTCTCTCTCTCTCTGTTTGTGTGTGTCGCTGCTGCTGCTGCTGCTGCTTAGTGATGGGGGTCTTGAACTTCTTTTTCATTGTTCTTTGGATGCTTCAGAATGTTGCTGCACAGCAAGCCACTGACCCTGCTGAAGGTTTGCCCACCATTCTTTATCTCTGTGTGCGCACGCTACAAAATTCGAGATACTGTATAATTTCAATCTTTTTCTTCTATGTTCCTCTATCTTCTTTTGCTGGTCAGTGGCTGCTCTCAACAAGATGATAGATTACTGGAATTTGAAAGGAAGCTTGAATCTCACCATTGACCCCTGCACCCAGAATGCAACGTGGGCCTCCGAGAATGCAAATCCACGAGTCGCTTGTGATTGCACTGGCAACACCTGCCACATCACCCACCTGTCAGTTCATTATCATCATCATCACAATCATTATTTCTCTTCTACATTTCATCTTGTACTAGGTATTTTTCTAACTTTAATATGCCATAGGAAGATATATGCTTTGGACATTTCTGGTGAATTACCCGGAGATTTATTCATGCTAAAGGAACTCATGGACTTGTAAGAGACCAAATTCTTAAGCTTTTGTTTCACTTTGTAGTCTGCTTAAATCAATTTGATGATCGTGAATCATTAATGCAGGAATCTAGGTCAGAATGTATTAAGTGGACCCATCCCAGCTGAAATCGGACAATTATCAAAGATGCAATACCTGTAACTGTCAAACTTACTTCCTAAAATCTTAAAATTTTAGTTGAATTTTAATTTCTATAATGAATGCTTTTTCACAATTCTTTTGTCTCTAATGTTGAGGATTTGAAAATCAGGAGCCTGGGCATAAATAATTTGACAGGTCCTGTGCCTCCAGAGCTTGGCAATCTGACCAAGTTGCTTTCTCTGTAAGCAAATAGCACCTATTTTCATACCCACACACACATACATATATTTCATATATACCCTCTCCTTTATCCATTTATTAGTGCTAGTACTAATTTCTTATGTTCCTTTAACATTGCAGAAGTTTCAGCTCAAACAATTTCTTTGGGCCATTACCTAAGGATCTTGGAAACTTGACTTCCTTGCAACAGCTGTAAGTAGTCCAATTTTACATTCAAATGGCATCACTTTCTTCTTCATTTTTTTCATGAAGCAAATTTATTGGTCTATGAGAGAACACGGTAGCCATTTTTTTCTACTACTGCACTTGTGAGATGGGTTGAATCATCCTTGTATGGGTCTCTTTGACAAGACCCTCTAGACCTCAGGATGGTTGTGAATGTCTGGTCTAAAGCCACATTTAGGAACCATCGTCCAATTTTTCAATAAATTGGTTGATCACCTGGGAGCTGGGACTACTTGTCTGATAAAATTTCGGTTTAAGGGACTCTTTACGTGGGAACCATTGCCCCAGCTATTGTTAATTAATGCCATATAGCATAGGAAAGGATTTGAACTTATTTTGTTTCACCATTCTTAAAGTATCAGAACTTATTTTATTCCACCATTATTAAAGTATTTTCTTCATAGATGTGCTGCCTAATCAATTATCATATTTTCCATTCAGGTATATTGATAGCAGTGGAGTGAGTGGTCTGATTCCTCAAGAGCTTGCAAACTTGAAATCCCTTCAGACTCTGTACTTATTTCTGTCTTTACTTTATCTTAGTATGTGGTTCTTTTGAGATATCAATGGGTTTAATGATTAATTTTGGTAAGTTTATTGACGGTCTCTTCTTTCATTGTTTTAGCTGGGCATCTGATAATCTCTTTACTGGAAAGGTTCCAGAATTCTTTGGGACCCTTACAGAACTCAAGAACCTGTATGCATGAATTTCCCTCTGCAAAATGGAAATTGTATAATCTAATGATGGTAATCTCATAATTTATGTTGACTGGTGCACCTTTGTCATTCACAGGCGACTTGAAGGGACATTGCTTCAAGGCCCAATACCGAACAGTTTTGGTGCTCTAACCAAACTAGAGGACCTGTAAGGCCTCCCAGTGTAGAGTATCTGTTTTAGCACTTCTTTCTTTTCTATAGATTAAAATAATCTTAAACGTTTTAATCCAAGTTAGTACTCTATTTTTCATTTAGAAATGTTTGGTATCTCTGATCAGGTCATGTTATGTTTTTTGAATTATTACTTGTAGAAGTCTATGGGTTCCTTCTGTCACATGGTTTATTCTCTACCTGATTGGGGCTTTTTTTGGACTAAATCACAATGATTGATCTCCTCTTGTTCTTATGCAGGAGAATTGGTGATCTTGGTGGGGAAGATTCTTCTCTTGATTTCCTGGAAAATCAGACACTTTTATCCATATTGTAAGAATTAATATTATCTTAGTCGCAATTTCCTTTTCTCTTTTTTATTTTTATTTTTATTTTTATTTTTTTGGAAGATTTAATTTGATATTTACATCCTAGATTCCATACCAATTTGTTGTAGAGTGTTGAGAAACTGTCGGTTGTCAGGACAAATTCCGGAACGACTTGGTATATTTTCCAAGTTGCAACAACTGTAAGTCTCCTCGACATCAAAGAATTAGGGTTTACGGCTTTGTTGAGTTAAATTGTATCAAGCTTCTGAATTTTACCTTTTTGTTGCGATGAAATCGCTATGTCAGGGACTTGAGTTTCAACAAGTTGACTGGTCAAATACCAACCTCATTCCAAAATTTTGATTCATTAGAATATTTGTAAGTTATCTAATTTTAGCTCTTTGTTGAACAATTTTACTGCCATGCCATAAATGAAATTAAGCAGATGATTGCTTATGCATGTTTCAACTATGTATTTTATTAATTGCAATTACATAACAAATGCTTGTTGAAGGGTCAGTATCCTAAATGGGTCTGGCTATGTTTCTTTAGTTTAGATTAGTTGACTAATCTAATCAAGTAATCAGTAATGAAAATTAAGAACTATTATCTTATTTCAATGTTATACTACACCCATGTTGTACAGACCCTCAATGGGTAGTACCCATCTATAGGAGTATCAATTAATATATAGCGGGCCTGGGTGACTAAGGACTGACCAATCTGCAAATAAAAATCAGTGCAATGGAAATGAAATCCTATTTTTGCGTTAGAAAGTCAAAATCCTCTAGCTTCCCACCATTTATTGGAAGGATAAGCCTAAAAATCCTGAATTTGGTGGGTGGAATCACTCAACATATCTAAACATGATCTATCCGAGCCTTGTGCTTTATTGGCTGGGGGCATTACCGAGCACAAATCTTAGCGAAACAAGCTGAAAATAAGAAAGAGTGTTAGCAAGATAACTTATTTTCCTTTCACATGAGACGCATATGACAAGTTCCTTGAGTTACATGGGCAAGAAAAAGAAGGAAGGGAAACAAAAATCAATAATATTTATCTACACAGGCTCCATATATTTCTACAAATCCCTTCTTGTACTTGCTAAAAATATGTTGATTTGCGTGTTTCATTTGAAGCTCATTTTGTTGATTTTAAAAATTACTTCATAGAGAATGCTGTTTATATATCTCAGATATCTTGGAAGCAACAATTTAAGTGGGGCACTACCTGCAAATATCATAGGTCCAAAGCTCATTGCTTTGTAAGTGCCATCCTGAACTCATTATTTCACTTCTTTTTAGTTTATGATTTTGTATGCCACACAACATTATTCATCCAAATCTGAGACATTTTCTTATCCATTTGAACTCGAAATTCTTTTATTTTCCATCTATATATATATATATATATATATATATAGATAGATAGTAACCTGATTCAAAAAGAGGGTTAAAAATAAGAACTAATATAAAAAAACTGTTTTGTGTGAGATGACACATATCATAAGACCAAACTACTGCGGTGCTCGCACAACTGCTCAATTATAGAGCTGGCAGTTAAATAGAAATGTTATGCCAATCTCGTCTTGGGATACATCCAACTTGGCTTTGTTCCTACTATGACTTCCAATTTTGTCAATCTGGTGCTCTTAATATTAAATATCAGAATTTATAATTAGTTGTTAGTAGGAAAGAAGAACAATGTTTACTGGTTACTGATTTTAAATTTTTTGAATGTCTTCAAGTTGCTTTGTGTAGTCTTGAGCTACTGTTTCCTCGATATCATTCAAGAACAGATATTTATGATTAATTTACCGTTGGTATCTACAGTGGTCTGGCTAGGCCAAATCACTCTTCTAAAACAATACCCATTTTATCCCTCCATGACAAATCTACATGGGAGTTTGCAAAAATTATAAATTGTGTGACAATAAAAATAAGAAGTTTAAAAGTTTATGGACTTAATATAAATTTTCTAGATTTTCTGACTGATTCCAACATTATTTTTGGTTCCTTTGTTGCAGAGATGTCTCCTTCAATCCCCTTTCCGGAAATTTACCCATAGATTTTGCCAAAGCAGGATTAACAGTGTGAGTGAAATTTCTTTTTGCCACTTGTAATCCACCAATCTGGTGATGACATGTTCTTGAAAATTTTTGCTACCACCATGTTAGTAAGTTGTATTGGTGCCGTCATTGGGCAAGAAATAATTACCCCTTTTTTTTCCCTGCAGCAATGATGTTGGAACTTCCATCAATGCAAACAGTTTGCAGGACAAGTAAGGCTTTCTTTTTTTCCTTTTTTCCAGATACATGAAATGGTCCTCCTGTCCTTCTTTGAATAGTTTCCCATTGTGAAGTAGCAGTAATGTTTCAATAGTTGTGCTTATAATGTGTTTTAATTTCAAACATTTTGAATTCCCATGTCACATAGAAATGTAAAACTAGAATATAATTAATGATTGTAACGAGTGGTATGGTGATTACATCAGTTATCTCATTAGTTTTTATCTTTAATACGCAGTTAATGAAATTTTGGTAGCACATTGTGATTTCTCTATTTATGGATACGATCAATGAAGGCTCATAAGTTAGCAACTGTAGAACTTATAATCTGTGTTGTAAACTCCTACTTTGGATTTGTTTTAGTGGTTTGTGATCTTTTCCTACATGAGAAATGCAATTTTATTGACCATCCACATGCTTGAAAATAAAGAGCTACCTCATTAATTGGTATTTATATCTGGAATAATTCTTTCAATTTTTCATATTAATCAAGAAATATAATAGTTAAAAGTAAATAATTCATAATCCTCAGTACATCATAAATTAGTTTATAATTTCTTAACATGTTTTCATAATTTTTTTTTTCTCAACCCTTTACTGGTAATTGAAACAGGAAGGCATTTGGGATGTTGCATTGCCTCCAAGGCAGTACCAGGTGCAGTAACAAAGTTCCAGATAGTGAGTACAACCTTTGAATAAGAGGCTCTTAATTGAACTTCAGCATCTAACTTCTTTGACCACCCAGTCACCATCTGGGCTATGTTTGGACTCATCATATTCCAGCTTAATAACACTAAACCATTCTGCTGCTGAAATGAGTCTTAAAAAACATATCTATATATATATAAGTATAAGTATGCATGGTTTAGTTAGAGAATTATAAATTATTAGGATCATTTTGGATGTGGAAAGGACTATATTCTGTTTATTTTAAACTATTTCATTTTCTGAATAGGTTCAGACCTCGCTGTTATTAAATCGATCATGTTCTTTTTAAAAATTGCACCTCACTCGCTGGTGGTGCATGTGATGTAGAAGTTTGATAGTTTGGGACATGTGTCATTGATTCTGAAGGAAAGAATGGTGGATTTTGAATTGTCATTGAAATAAATAGATAAATAAATAAAACTTTACTCTTTGAAAGTTTTGGTTTTTGATATTCATTTCATTTCTGTCCTCCCCCAGGTTGTTAAGAAACTTCCAATGTAAAACAGAGAAGTGATAAATTTATTTTGATAACGATATGCTTCCCTTAGAAAACCTACTGGTGTTGTGCACATTGTATTTTCATTCGATAGAACTCTAGCTGGATTATGAATCTCAAGTGGTTGAATGAATTTTTTGATTAAATCTAGCTCTCTATGTTCTTTCCTGTTTTTAATTTCGAGAAATGAAAATGGATGATTATGATATGGTATAAGGTTTTTTTTTTTTTTTTTCCTGCCAAGGTAGTTTAGTACTACTATTACAGTATTACTACTACTAGTGGTGGTGTGTTTTGGAGCTGGGACTGACTGTTTGGGTTGTTTAGCCACTAATAACACCTATACCTGCGAAAGTGAAAACCAACTTAAAAACAGATGGATACATGGACTTAATGACTCATGAGTTCAACTCGGTAATGTGAAAAATGCTTATATCCTCAAGATTTTGAACAGAAACGAGACATGTGAACTCTAAATTTATGAACTGAGCAAAGTGCTGTGGATAAGCCATGTCGCTGAGCTTTTGCTCAGTTTGACTGTTGTGAGGTTGAGCACCCCATCCCTGCAAAAAAAATAATAATAATAAATAAATAAACAGACCTTAGGCAGCTAACAGATTTAGAAGAGAGGAAAAGGGAAATGGTAAAAAGAAAATACTCACATTGTCTTAATTTTCTTCAGATCCAAAAGATTTGCTTTCTTTCTAGCTATTATGTTGATTCTGTAATTTCACAAGCTTATATGTTTTGTTGCAGCTTCATTTTCTATTAAATGTGGAGGCACTACCCAAACATCGGCATCTGGAATAATATTTGATGATGACACTGAAATACTGGGAGCTGCTTCGTTGTACACAAGCTCTGATTATCAGTGGGCAGTAAGCAACGCTGGAAATTTCATTTCCAATCCAAATGGACCTCAGTATATAGTACAGACAGATTCTCAGATCACAGAAACTTTAGAGTCTGAACTGTATAAAACAGCAAGGATTTCACCAAGCTCATTGAGGTACTATGGCCTTGGTTTGAAGAACGGGAAATACAGTGTCGAGCTTCACTTTGCGGAGATAGCCATGGATGACTCTCACTCTTGGAAAGGTCTTGGGAGGCGCTTATTTGATGTTTACATTCAGGTACATGTATGTAAGTGCAATTTTAGCTAGATTGAAATTGGGAACACATGCAAAATTTCATGGTTCGTCACTTTTTTGACAACATCCATGAGCAAAGGCAAAACTGAGCCTTTACTATGAAGATTCTTGAGTAAAACAAGACTATAATATTTGTGATAGAAAAACTTATTCAGTTGCTCAAATTTAATATCATACTCACCCAATGCTGAAAGCATACTCCTTGTCTAACCCCAAAATCCACTGTCTCTTACCCACATTGTGACAGAAACCTTCATTATTATGAAATGGTCAATAATATCTTCTGTTTAGCTAAAGAATCCCTAAGCAGAATTTATGGCCTGTGCTTTGAAATCAGTCATGAATGCACTGAATAGTTTCAGCTCAAGCAAGTATTGCCTTTTCCACCTCTCACTTTGTTCTTGAACTTTTTTGGACTACCTTACACACGATGTTTTCTCAATGAATTGTCAAACTCCAAATTGTTCCAGTTTGGTTGTCCCTGAATTCTCCAAATTACTTGATTTACTTGCCCAGAGGTCCTAAAACGAAATGGTTGCTGCTTCTTCCACCTTAACAAATTGTAGAAGCTATTATTTTATGGGGCCCCTTGAGTCCTGCATTCTAATTGATATGAACCTATAGCCATAGGAGATGAAATTTAAAGACTAAGATGTAAGTGCTTGTACCCTTCTCATAGCTTTAATTGACATTTATATGTCGTGACTTATAATTGGAAACTGACTCCAAGTGTCTTCTCTTATTTGTTTGGCAATGTTTGCTTTGGTGAAATATGAAGGGTGAGAGAGTTCTCCAAGATTTCAATATTCGAAATGAAGCAGGTGGATCCAAGAGAGCCTTGGTTAAAACATTTGAGGCGAATGTGACAAATACAATTATGGATGTTCATTTCTTCTGGGCTGGGAAAGGCACTTGCTGCATTCCATTTCAAGGCACATATGGACCTTTAGTGTCTGCTATCCATGTTTCTCAAGGTTCACCAAATCCTCTTCCGTAATTCTAATTTTGCATATCATTTTTCAACCAATTCTAACTGTAATCTCATTTCTTCCTGCCTTTCTCTAAACACTTGTGCAGTCTCTGCTGACACTGGTTCTTCTTCCAAAAGTGACAAGAAGCGTGTAGGAAGACTTGTTGGAATAGCAGTTGGATGTGTGGCAGGGCTTGTGATAATCTCATCCATGTTCTATTTGTGGTGGAAAAAGGAGGCATCAGGGCACATGCAAATTCACACAGAATCACCAAAGAAGGGATTGTTCCAGTAGGATATAAGCGCCGTTTGGATGCTGTTAATAACTGTTGCCAATAAACTTGTGATGTTGTCTCGTTGTTGGATTCAAAGACAATGTTTTTTGTAATATTAACGTGCATTTGAGCTGGTTTTTGGATGCCCGTTAATTTTCAAGGACCAATTTTTACTTGGTATGTTGGGTTGTGATGATCTTAGGCTTCCTAAGATATATAATGTGTAGGCCGCCGTCTGGTTGATGTTGGTCTGTCTTAATGTGGAGCGGATGGGCATTGGCCAGATATTTGTTCGACTGTATAGTTAAGGAAGTCGGTGTTTGTGGACCTCGTTTGATTGCCACTGGATGTACGTACCTCTCTTGTATCTTTCTTGCTGTCAAACATAAGACCGTGTTTGGTTGTGGTTCTTGAAACGATGACGGGCCTTGAAACAGTTTTTTGCTGTGAGATCTGTTTCATCATTTCCTTAATGATTTGAAATGAAACAAATTATATGTAGACAATTTTTTCCTTCATGCAACCCAAACATGCTTTTTGATCGTTGATCGTTCTAAGCCAGATGCGGCCTTTACAAAAATTGTTAGTAATGCTTTTCTTGATTTCCTTAAAATTATCTTATTACTGATACTGATTCATTGTAAGTTTTCATTGAGTAACGCCAGAATCAGACCACATCCTCCAAGCAAATGGCCATTTTTACCGTAAAAGGTAAAGAAGATGGGGACAAGAGGCACAAGGCGATCACGGTGGGACTCGAACCCACAATCTCCCGCTCCGGAGGCGAGCGCCTTATCCATTAGGCCACGCGATCCGATGACTGCAACGCAGGCAAAATAATTATCTAACCGAACCAAACATGCTTCTACTGGAAAACAATGCTCCTTCACCGGGGTTGGCTACACAACCTCATATATGGCATTTTTACACAATTCACGCCAACCGCCACCTCCATTTTTATATTAATAAATTAATTATAAGGGAATGCTAAATACAGTTATGATGGTGTGGCATTGTGATTGGGCATTGCACACCTGCATGGGTCCCACACAATGTGTGTTGTACAAACGTAACCCAATTATAACACAACAGTCCGACCGTTGTGATTGTGGATAGCATCTCCCTAAAATTATTCAAACATATTTACCCTAATTAAGAAAAATTCTTTGTCATATTGTTTTTTAACATAATTACACCATATGTGAGGCATCAATCCATGAGGTTTTTTTTTTTTTTTTTAATCGAAAATCTAAACCCATATTGCAACTAAGATGCTTGTGAATTTCCCAAACTAGAGAAAGGTCAGACCCACTTGCATTATGATATCTTATATTAGTACAAACAAGTTTTACGTTAATTTGAGTTTTGATAGATTCTCAATGAATCTTTTGAATTGATGTGAATGTCAGTACAATAAAATTGAAACTTATTAAACATTAAATTTTGAAAAGCATTAGGCATCCTAACTCTTTTATTACCTTCCCTCATATGGGTGAAATCTACGTGAGCCTCACCTCCAATGAGAAAAAGATGGAAAGAAGAAATTAAAGGAGGTCACTATGGATTGGGATTTAGTGAAGTTTGGGACTTTAACTACATAATAAAGTTACCGCTAGATTAATGTCACGTGGTAAGGGAAAAGAAGGGATGGCTCAGATTAGTTAGTAGCAAAGCAATTAAAACCACAAAATCTGAGAACTGTTTTTTGTACCAACGAATCCGAGTCTTCCCTTCTTCTCCCTTGCCACGTGGCGTCAATCCAGTGGTAACTTCACCATATAGTTAAAGTCCCAAAATTCACCAAATCCAGATCTAGGTGGCTATCACTACTTTAAAATTTTAGAGTACATCCTAGAGAGCTTATTATCCTTGGAAAAAGTGACAGGATGAGTAGTACTACACTAAAAATTTGGGGGAATTTTAGATTGATTATGGATTATTGGAAAATAATTATAGTTCAATATAAATTATTACTAACTTCTTAAAAAACGAAATTAACTTAACTAACAATGACGACTAACGATAATTATTTTCCGGTAGCCCGATGTAATAGTGAGCTTATCCTTTACAAACTGACCGTGAGGGTTTCCAAACAGCCTAATCGTGATTAATTTTGACATCTACTGTTTGTGTGTTTTCTTTTGTTTTCTTCCTCCTTGTTTTTATTTTTAATTAACAACAATATTTCCTCCAGACGAATAAATTATTTTTCCATGATGGTTTTAATGTTTGTAGATATTTAACATTTTTGTTAGAGGCTAGGGTAAATAATATTTAAACTTTGCAAATATATATATATATATATATATATATATATATATATGAATAAGAAAATAGGGAGGCTATTGCCACCGTATAAAGTATTTTAAACTCCCAACTTCATTTATACTTTTTAAGGTTTCATGAAAAATATAAAAGGTTTTTGAAAAAACTAGTGACGCTGTCTACTAGAAATTAAAACATCATTTTAAAACAACTTTATAAAAGAAAATTTTTCCAAATCTGTTGTTTAAGTAAACTTTTTGACTATTTACAATTTTTGTTTCATTTTTACAAAATATTCCATGAAAAATGGTCAAAAACGCCACTTCAATAACAAATTTTGGAAAAACTTTATTCCACAAAGTTGTTCGAAATGATATTTTCTAGTAGACGTAACGACTAGTTTTTTTATAGAAACTTTTTATACTTTTCATAAAACTTTAAAAAGTGTAAAATAAGTGGGAAGTTTAAAATATTTTATGTGATGGTAATAGTCTGACTCATAAGAAAAAAATAATTATAATAATATATTGGAATGGGAAATTATGATTTTATCTAGCTTCTTAACCAAAAGGTCCTAAACAAAATGTTCTTTACCCCATAAATTTATGCTCGACTTGTACCACAACGAGGGGAGGAGATATTACGATCATTATTGGCTCTAAAGCTATTAATGAAAAAGGTCACCTTTCATGTGTTTCATGTAGAAGGTGTCAGCCGTTTCCTCGTGAAGGAAGTTAAACTAGAGTTAATTTAATTTTGTATACTGTCCTTGAAAACTTTGCTATAGCCCATATAAAGAAGTCAAAACTTCGAATGAGCCCATCATAAGGCAGTCAGTGCGATGATTAAGGATTGTTTGATTAACTCTTGTGAGATTCATTGGGTGATTTCTCGAATGTTCAATTAAAAAGTTCATCTAATAATCCTAAAAAATAGAATGATTTATTATGAGAAAATTCAAAATAAAAGATAAAAGTAAAAAAGAAAAAGGAAATAAAATATCATATGTGACGTTAACCATTCAATTGCGATAAATCTTTTGGACAATGGAAAACTATTCAAGAATCTCAAGGTTAGATCATTGGATTATGAAACTTACGGCTCAATAAACAAAAGGTCTTTAGTAGTAAAGGTGTAGTCTACAGACTAAGTAGTCATGGGTTCAAGTCTAAGGGATGATGGCATGATGCGTATTTTCATCTTAATGCATTTATTTATGCATAGCCATTAATCTTCACTAGGGCTGAAGTCAGACTATGACTCAACTAATTTGAGGAAGTGCTTACGATTCCTTTTTCTGTGGACTTATCTAAGCCTCTTTTGTCATTGATTCCTTAATAGGTAGGACTGTAGGAACACTACTGTGATCACGTCCGAGTAAAATTGTAACGACTAATTGCCCATTTTCTATTTCCTCTTTTTCCTTTAAAAAAAAAAAGGAAGACCAAAACTACCCAAATTTGTTTTGTGTCTTAGTGAGGGGAGGAAAGAATTATGGGAGAGGCTCATAGGATCTACCAATATCATCTTCTTTATTGTAACCATTGAATTTGACAACCGCAGAAAAAAAATTAATTATTCCCTTATTCCTATTTTTTTAAATAAAAAAAGTCTAAACATTTGATTGATTGGCAAAATAGAGAACATAATTATTTATTTTTTCTTTTTTAAAAAAAGAAGGAACATCTCCACACATTTTTTCGTTAAATTCATATTTATCGAAATTTATTTTCACATCGTTTTACATACTTTTGTTCATAAAGAATTGTGGATTTACCCAAAAAAAAATAAATAAATAAAAAATAAAAGGAAGATTGATGTAACCCGGATGAGTGGATCTCAATTGAGTACCATAAAGATAGCAAGAAAATAAAATGGTATGACACACTTTAGCTGTACCGTTTTGACCGGATGCAAATAAAATGGTATTGACCCACGTTTCATAGTGGAATACAGATCAAACGACACGTGTCCTAACTTATTTTCAACAAACATACGAGCCTGCCTATGATGAAGGCAGTCTCACCCCTTCCATATGAGTTCTTCCATTTTCAATTATTTTGATCGTGTGATTCAAGACACGAAGTGAGTCATTGATTTACCACCATTAATCTATATCAGTTAAAAATATGCTAAAATGCCACTTGTATCAATTATGGTTGACATTATGTTTCATTCAAATATTATTGAATGGAAAAATATCAAATTATGATTGATGCGTGTGAATTAAGTCATGTGATAATCAACTCCAAAGGATTGGTCTAATGACAAGTCTAAGTCTTAATAAGCATCTAAAAATTTGTAGGTTTAGTATTCGAAACCTTATAGAAGCGTTTGATCTCCTTTAGAAATCCCTCTAGAAGTTCAATGGACTCAGATTGTTAGATGTGCGTGGGATGGTTGGACTACATGTGTCCAAGGAAGTGTAAACACCCATGTTATCGAAAAAAAAAAAAAAAAAAAAAAAAAAAAAAAAAAAAAAGGGGTTATGTAACATTCATTTCACAAAGAATGAATAACAATTTTTTTCCTTTTTAATGATGAACATCTAAACACCTGAACCCATATTTGTAAAAGTAAATGAAACCTACTTACTTGGTCATGTTTTCATGGCAACTTATTTATTGGGACATTGTTCATGAATTTTTTTTTTTAAACAAATAGGAGATCACAATCACCCAAAGGCATTTTTAAACAATTCATGCCAACCGCCACCTCCATTTTTATATTAATAAATTAATTATAGAGAATGCTATCCACAGTTGTGACAGTGTGGCATTATGACTGGGCATTGCACACCTGCATGGGTCCCATACGATGCGTGTTGTATAGTACGTAACCCAATTACAATACAATGGTCCAACCGTCGTGATTGTAGATAGCATTTCCCTAAAATTATTCTAAACATATTTACCTTAATTAAGAAATATTCTCGTCATATTGTTTTTTAACATAATTACGCCATGTGTGAGGCATGAATCCATGAGGTTTTTTTCTTTTGTTTTTTTAATGGAAAATCTAAACCCATATTGTAACTAAGATGCTTGTGATTCCCAAACTAGAGAAAGATCAGACCCACTTGCATTATGATATCTTATATTAGTACAAACAAGTTTTAATCTTTTGAATTGATGTGAATGTCAATACAATAAAAATGAAACTTATTAAACATTAAATTTTGAAAAGCATTAGGCATCCTAACTCTTTTATTACCTTCCCTCATATGGGTGAAATCTACATGAACCTCACCTCCAATGAGAAAAACGTGGAAAGAAGAAATTAAAGGAAGTTGCTATAGATTGGGATTTGGTGAAGTTTAGGACTTTAACTGCATAATAAAGTTACTGCTGGATTGATGGCTACATGGTAAGGGAAAAGAATGGATGACTCAGATTCATTGGTAACAAAGTAGTTGAAACTACAAAATCTGAAAACTGTTTTTTACTACCAATGAATCCGAGTCGTCTTTTCTTCTCCCTTGCCACGTAGCTTCAATCTAGTGGTAATTTCACCACGCAGGTAAAATCCTAAACTTCACCAAATCCAGATCCAAGTAACTATCACTACTTTAAAATTTTAGAGTACATCCTAGAGAGCTTATTATCCCTGGAAAAAGTGACAGGACGAGTAGTACTACACTAAAATTTTGGGGGAATTTTAGATTTTGATTATGGTTATTGGAAAATAATTATAGTTCAATATAAATTATTACTAACTTCTTAAAAAACGAAATTAACTTAACTAACAATGACCATGAGGGTTTCCAAATAGCCTAATCGTGATTAATTTTGACATCTACTATTTGTGTGTTTTCTTTTGTTTTCTTCTTCCTTGTTTTTATTTTTAATTAACAACAATATTTCCACCAGACGAATAAATTATTTTTCCATGATCAACAATTTTTTTTCCTTTTTAATGATGAACATCTAAACACCTCAACCCATACTTGTAAAAGTAAATGAAACTTACTTGGTCATGTTTTCATGGCAACTTATTTATTGGGACATTGTTCATGAATTTTTTTTTTATTTTTTATTTTTTTTTTTAAACAATAGGAGATCACAATCACCAAAGGAATCAAAACCAAGACAGCGCATAAATTTTGCACCCTTATAGGAGTGACACATGCCCTTAAACCTAGAGCCATTGGCATTTTCTTGGCCAAATAATTGTGTGCACCTTCAATCATCGATGGATCTCTCTGCCTAGCATTTCCTTACTAAATCTTTGTATTTTGTACATGATCGGTTTGAATTGTAGGATGGGTGTATTATAATTCACACACAAAACCTTAAAATGAAGGAAGCTACGCAACGTACCATGAGGGCGCCCTTTTCACATCTTTTCCCAAAAGAAAAAGACAAGGAATCAACTTTTCTTAATACTCCCCCACAAGAAGTCCCTTTCACCGTGAACCGTACGCGTAGCCATCGCACGGTAAAAATAAACACGAACCGTACCGGATTTTAACCCCATCACGTCCTCGCACCTACTCCGACACTTCCCGTAAAATAGGTGCCATTAGATCTCTCAGATAAAAATCAACGGCTCAGATTCCTCTCTGCAAACGGACTCCAAATATTGCTTAAATACCCCTTTATTTTCCTCCACTCCTCCGCCTTCCAGAAGCGGACACAGAAGAGCGAGAAGAACAGGGAGAGAAAGTGCGAGAAAACGAGAGAAAATAGAGAGAGAAAAAGGAGGGGGAAGAGAGGAACTCGGAACACCAATGCAACACGACGCCGTTTAATCTCTGCTACATATGCGCGGCTTCCAGATCCGATTGTAGTGTTGAAGAAGGTCAACGGATTCGACGTCGTTCCGAACAGATCGGAGCCTCCTGCCGCAGATCTAGAAGCCAAATCCAACGGTAAAATCCGTCCTCTATCATCAGTTTCTGTACATATACATATATGTATATAGCCTCCATTAAGCTTAATTAATCAAGATTAGCTTGTATGAACTGTGTCAGGCATCGTTTGGTTTTCCAATTTCGAAGCACTTTCTTGCTTTTGAAAGCATATAATTGTATTGATTTTTAGCTTTTAAAAGCAAGAAAGTACTTTCAAAACCAGAACTCAGTGGTAGCAATAGCAAAGCGTGTTAGATCAGTAAAGGAGGAGGTAGTGTTGTGTTGAATCAGCGGCTAGGATGGCGCCGAGCACGATCCGGAAAGCGATCGGGGCCGTCAAAGATCAGACGAGCATTGGTATAGCGAAGGTGGCCAGTAACATGGCCCCTGATCTCGAAGTGGCGGTGGTGAAGGCGACGAGCCACGACGACGATCCGGCGGAGGAGAAGCACTTACGGGAAATCTTGAATTTCCTTTCGTTGTCGCGGGGTTACGTGCACGCGTGCGTGTCGGCGGTTTCGAAGCGGCTGAGCAAGACGAGGGACTGGATCGTTGCGCTGAAGGCGCTTATGCTGGTGCACAGGTTGTTGTCGGAAGGGGATCCGTTGTTTCAGAAGGAGATGATGTACGCGACGCGGAGGGGGACGAGGGTTTTGAATATGTCGGATTTTAGGGACGAGGCGCACTCGAATTCGTGGGATCATTCGGCTTTTGTGAGGACTTATGCGATGTATCTTGATCAGAAACTTGAGTTGATGGTTTACGAGAGGAAGAGTCGTAGTGGTGGTGGTGGTGGTGGTGGAGATGGTGGTAGTGTTGGTGGTGGGGATGACAGGTATGGGGGGAGAGAGGAGAGGTTTAGGTCGCCGCCGAGCCGGGCTCATGAGTATGATTATGGGGGGTATAGAGATGAACCCGGTTATGGGAATTACGGGATGAGGCGATCAAGGTCGTTTGGGGATGTGAGCGAAGCCTCAGGGCGAGAGGGGAGAGAGGAGAGGAGGGCTGTGACGCCATTAAGGGACATGAAGCCCGAGAGGATTTTTGGGAGGATGGGTCATTTGCAACGGCTTTTGGACAGGTTCTTGTCTTGTCGTCCCACCGGTGTGGCAAAGAGTAGTAGAATGTTGTTGATTGCACTTTATCCGGTTGTGAGGGAAAGTTTTCAGTTGTATGCGGATATCTGTGAGGTTTTAGCGGTGTTGCTTGATCGCTTTTTTGAAATGGAATACCCGGATTGCGTTAAGGCATATGATGCGTATGTGAGTGCTGCGAAGCAGATTGATGAGCTTATTGCTTTCTATAATTGGTGTAAGGATACGGGTGTGGCAAGGTCATCAGAGTATCCGGAAGTGCAGAGGATAACGGATAAGCTATTGGAGACGCTGGAGGAGTTTGTGAGGGATAGAGCAAAGAGACCAAAGAGTCCAGAGAGGATAGAGGAGGCCCCGCCGGTAGCCCAAGAGGAGGAGCCTGTACCGGACATGAATGAAATTAAAGCACTCCCCCCACCGGAGAATTACACTCCTCCGCTCCCACCTGAGCCACAACCTCAGCCTCCGCAACAGCAAGTGACAGAAGATTTAGTGAATTTGAGGGATGATGCAGTATCTGCAGATGATCAGGGGAATCAGCTGGCCCTGGCTCTATTCGCAGGTCCAGCATCTAACAACAAAAATGGCTCTTGGGAAGCATTTCCATCAAATGGGGAGCCTGAGGTAACCTCTGCTTGGCAGACACCAGCAGCTGAAAATGGTAAAGCAGACTGGGAACTGGCCTTGGTTGAGACAGCAAGCAATCTGTCAAAGCAGAAAGCAACGATGGCTGGTGGGTTGGATCCATTGTTGTTGAATGGAATGTATGATCAGGGAATGGTGAGGCAGCATATGAGCACTGCCCAGTTGAGCGGGGGAAGTGCCAGCAGTGTGGCATTGCCAGGACCAGGTAAGAGCTCGACACCTGTGTTGGCGCTTCCAGCCCCCGATGGAACAGTCCAGACAGTTGGGCAGGACCCATTTGCTGCATCGTTGAGCGTTCCACCACCTTCGTATGTGCAAATGGCTGATATTGAGAAGAAACAGCAGTTGGTTGTGCAGGAGCAGCTGCTTTGGCAGCAGTATGCCAGGGAAGGGATGCAAGGCCAAGCGAGTTTGGCCAAGATCGGTGGCGCCGGCTACTATGGTCCAGGTCCTATGCAGATGATGCCTTATGGAATGCCACCAGTTAATGGAATGGGACCACCAGGCGGGTATTATTACACTCCTTACTGATTTTTCCCACTTATCTATAGATGACCTTGTCTTTTTTTTTTTTTTTTTCCTTGTAATTTGTTTCCATGTTCACTCTGTAGTGTTTTAAAATTTATTTACTTTTTTGGTTTTAATATGATCTTATTACTCAAATTTGTGCACAATATTGGGGAGAGAAGAGGGGAGATTAAGCTGAAGAGATTGAGTGATTGTGGGGAACTTTGATGTTGTTGGGAGATATGTAAACCAATTGTGTTTTGTAATATTAGAAACTGCCTTGACATCTCTATATTAATGTGATCCTTGTTTTAAGAGCATGTGACAAACTCAATTCAGTTAAACAAAGCTTTAATTTCTGAGACTAATTAACATGGCTTGATGTCATTTCGGTTTATGCTGAGGCCACCTCTCAAGTAAAATCACATATTATTAGTAAGCTCTCTTTTCTTTCCTTTTTTTCCTCCCCCTTACTACAGCATGTCATTTCGGCCTTCACCATGTTTCCCAAGAGCACTCGTCCCCCAAATTTGTCTGGCATAGATATTGCATCGTAAAACCATTGTAGGATTGACATTCATTCATTCATTCATTCATTCATTCAAGTACTAGCCCAAAAAACACTTGACCCCTCCGGTCAGCTAAATGCTGACTTCTTACTTTCTGGTTGCTAGTATGTGATCGGGACCTCTTATCTATATTAGGTATCCGTTAGGCCCTGAATCTTACTGATAGAAAGTCTCTGTAATTTAGTTGTATTTGACTCTTCTTTACCATGTTCTTCCATCTAATTTCATTTGAATTAGAAGCGCCGAGTTTTTTTCTTTTTTATTTTCAACTCTTTTGGGAGTGTTTGGGGTAAGTTTGTCAACGGTTTAGGTGAAAGAGTTGACTGTTTAGAAAACTTAATGGCTTGTTAATTTTAGGTCCACTTTGTTTAATTCTAATTTTGGAATCTATATTGTAATGCAGCATGCAATCATGCATAGATTGGTGTATTTGTTTAATTTTAATGATTAATCTAACAACACGTTTGTTTGACCGGAATCAAGAGTTGAAATCTCATTCCATTCCATTCCGACTCTTCCCATTCTGACCAAACAAAACAAGCCCTGAGGTCATGTTTGTTTGGTTGGAATGGAATGGATGGAATGAAATCTCATTCCAAACAACATGTTTGGATGAGGTAATTAAATGGGAATAGAATCAAATAGTAGTAGTGAATTATAATGATATTCATTTCGCAATGTTTATTTCAATCTTATTCCATTCCAGACTATTTTGAATATGGAATCAGATTCCATTCCCACCCATTCCATTCCAACCAAACAAACATGGCATAAATGTGTAGTGTATGGATATTAGGCGTGATGACTAGGCACATGGTTTTATGGGAGAATTTGTGTATTACTTGGTCCCTAATCCCTAATCAAATTGAAGCCTAATTTGGAGGGTAGTGATACAATGACACTAATTTTTATTTGGGCTAAAAAATTAACCTATTTTTATGGGTAAAACAACTCTAATTATAAGACAATTGACAGAACCTGTAAATTAACCTAACAACATAGACTTTTAGGGGATCAGACAGAAACAGATCTCGGTCCAAAAATTAACCTGTAAATTCCAACTTCCAAAAACCTAGACTTTTAGGGGGGGCAAGTGGGAAAACCATATTCACAGAACCTAACAACATTAATGACAAAACAATTTGATTAGGTTAAACGATGTGCTTGAATTAGACGTCATGGTCGTTAATAACTAGAATCCCACGGCAAAAACATAGTATATAATAGTCCAATATTCCATTGTTGAAGGATTTAAAGAAGACGAGAAAACTACTGAAAACTGACCTTACGTCGTTAATGAATTAGAAAATTCCAGACTTTTGGTTTTCTTCATTTGTTAAGTTGATGGTAGTTAATCCAAATTATCGAACGTCTTAAGTCACCTCTATCAATTTTTAGGGATTCACCAGCTGAGCTACTACACGGGGTTTGCGAATCCTGAACCCAACATGAAGCGACTCCAAAACATTGATCAAAGGATTAGCATTGGATTCCTAGTGCTTCTTAATCTTAGTTTATGCTGATTCTTTTCCACCTAACCAATCAACCCAAAAAAGCTGTGGTCTGTAAGCCATCGTGGTCCATTGATTAAAAGTATACTCCATTGATTAAAAGTATACTTTTGTTTATGTTGATCCTAAACCATCGTGGCCGGTCCATTTAAAAAAAATATGTATAAATTCTTTTGAAAAGGGATATTATTATGAAATGGGTTAGTGATTTAAGGAGTGGAGATGGAAAAAATTATATAATTTCATATGTGGTGATGAGAGCATGGTTTAGTCTAGATGAATGGCTCAGGTTAAACATAGTGTCATGGTGTTTACTAGTCGTGGGAACCACCTATCTCTTTGTTGTGATGAATTCCAGTGAAAGGAGCTTGCTTCTTGTCTTGTTTTGTTCTGTGTGTAAAGCAACCCCCAATGGAACTGAGTCCACAGATTCTTCGACCCCTTGATAGGGTTCTGCAGCCATGACCCACCTGTTTAGACTTTTTTTCGCATTTTGACCCACAAAACTCAGAACTACTGGGATTACATTATTATTCTTTACCCTCTTGTCTTTCCTTTCTCTTTTGTTTTTGTTTCATGATGGCATCTGAGAGTAGTGTTATTGGGTGGACCTTCTATATAGATAGTCTATCTTTTTAATTCATGTGGCACGCTACATGATGCTGAGTTCCCAGCCTGGCACGGGGTGCCACCCCACCACTCAGGACAGGTACATTTATTTGATTTGATGGAGACTGATTACCCTATGAAATTTATTCTCTAGTCTCCATCTTTGGGATTTAGGATATTTTCAACTTCTAACTCAAATCATCCAATTTCTTGTTTAAAGATGTGGATTACTTTGACATCATGCGGAGTTTTATCAACTCAACACCGAATCCAAACCCGATTAAATGATTCTCTTTGTTTATGGGATTTTCTAATGAAATTTAGACAATTCATAGCACGTGAGATCTGTCAAAATATATGAGATTCACATGATATGAACGATCGAAATTTTACTAAACTATCCGTTGCATTGGAGAGGATCTTACTCCTAGCATTAGAGCATTAGACCAACTTTAGTGATATATGCTAAATTTGCCATGTTAATGATATAATTTTGCATGCTTGTCAAAATGCAATATTTTGGTACTTCTGTTCCATTAGTTCTTTAATATATATATATATATTAAAAACTGTTAATTTTTTATTTTGTTCATTTATTATAATATTACAGTTAGTTTCGATAGATTTAATATAATTTTATTCATTTGCTGTAGTTGTCAAATGTGAAATCCCATGCCATATTTGGCACAAATTTACTAAAATGTAACACATCACATGACACCATTTCAGAGTATTGTTTCGACCTTCGTACTAAATTATAGTATTGACCCATCATATAACACATCCATTGGAGATGGTTTTACAAAGAAGCTTAAGCAGTCGTTATCTTCCTTATAGTTTAAATTTTTTTGGAAAACCTCCTTTTGTTTTTTAAAAACAGATAAAACAACACGAGTGTACCATGAAGAGCACGACGTCTACGATTCTCCAGTTGACCTGTGGAGTGACAGAAGCTGGGTTGTGTTTAACCTCTTTGATCAAATTACGTGTATTCTATAATAGAAATTTTATTTACGGGACTCTTGTCGGATTATTTTATTCAACTATAAACGAACACTGCCTTAGAAGTCATGAAAAATCTCCTAAAATAAAAATAAAAAAAGATCGGAACTTATCCATACACTGGTAAAAAAACTTCTCATAACAACCTTCCTCAATTAAAAATCTGAAATCCAAACAAAAGCCGTAATCACGGCTCACGTACGCAGTCGTCAAGATCAATATCAAATCCCTCCGAATCGACTCAAAAAAAAAAATATATATATATATATATATCGAAAGGTCAGCTACACCTAGCTGTGCTGTGTAAAGGTAGGGACCTGACGGCAGGTCACCTGTCCACACCATTTCACATGTGGTTGTTAGCTCATTTTCAACTACTAAATAGGGGAAAATATGCGGAAAGTCCAAAGTTGCAAACACTACATCTAGGGAGGTATAAAAAACTGTTTTAAGGGTTTGACAAATATTTGTCGACCCACTTCTAAATCATTCATGGCTTATTCATGCGCCGATGTTGTATTTAGTTTTTTCAAGCCTAGCTCTAGGTCTCATCTATTCGGGGTGGACATTAGTTAGAATAACATATTTAATGGTGTCCTAAAAGATGTGCTATTTCTTAAATATAGCAATAGCACATTTTGTTGGTGTTCCAACTATGTACTAAAAAATAGCAAAAGTATACTCCTGTGTTATATTTGATACACCTTTTCTAAACAGGCGATTAGAAAAAAAAAGGAGATGGTGGTTGTGCTAAAAAATTACATATTGTGTCTATTTATACCATCGGAGCACATTGTGCAAGTTATAGCATTTAACAGTTGACATTATAGCATGTGCTAAAATAGAAATAGCATAGACAAAACAGTACAAACCACTGAAAATGCTTGAAATTAGTTGCAAAAACTTTGGCAAATGCATTACATAATATTTTTAACAAAAATGATTCACCTTTATAACATGCCTTTTGACACTTATAAGTAGGACTAAAACTTGGTCTGGGCCAGGGAAAAATTTGGACCGAATCGAACTAATTCAGTACTACAAAATCTAAATTGGAACTGGACTAGAAAAATGGTCCCGTTCTCTCTTTTTTTTTTTTACTTTTTTTTGGTAAAAAGTAAGAAATTATTAAATAAGTATTATTATTCATTTAATAATACTTATATATGGAGTGTAATATATTAATATTAACTGTGTGGAAATATCTCTGAACCGAGGTTCCAGCTCGGGATGGGAATCTCAAACCGGAAACGCTGACACGTGGCAAAGGCCATTCAACCAGGCCAGCTACAACGCACGTGATCCATCTCCCATGATCCAGTTCGGGCCAAAGAGTTAAACCACGATATTCGACACGTGGTTAATACCACGCGATGGGATCTGCTGCAAACCACGTGACCTCTCAGCTCGGGATCTTACTTTCATCTCGGGGCACCTGTCCTATGACTCACATTACAGTCAAAATCCTACTACAGTCCAAAACTGCTACAGCAGCTGTAATTCCTGACACAACGATTATTAGGAATCATGGTTCCACCCCAACCACGATTGACAAACCATGGTCAGACAGTTATTGGTAAACCATGGTCAGATCTGACCTAACCAAAGCAGTTACCTGACCTCACATGGTCAGTCCGTACAGGTGGGTATAAAAAGAATACGATACAGCCAAATGTGGTAAGCTACAGTACCCTAATCCTCTGAGATTCATCTTCTTCCTTGCCTCATTCTCCCCAACATAGTTTTCTGACTTAAGCTTTGGAGAGGGCACAGCCAAAACCCACCTTGGCCTACCCTCTGACCCGTTTTCCAAACTTGTGATTGCAGGTCCAGGCGAGAGAGCAAGCTCCATCATCAACACTTAGTTCGGGGAGCAGATTTTACCCCGCACATTAACATATATATATATATATATATATATATATATATATATATATATCAGAATTCAGGAATTCAGTCCGAGTCGATTCGGTTCTAAAACCCCCCAAATGAACTGTACCCGTACCAAATTTTGACACATGGCAAAAATGATTTTCAAAACTTTAAGATTTCATAACTTTCAATCTACATTTCCCTTTTTAGTAAAATTCACATTTCTACAATTTACTCATCGAAATCTTCGAAACAAGACCAATCATGAAATTTTATGAAATAAATTTCAAGCTAAGTCTAGCTTGGTTTTAAATTTGATTTTTGGAACTTAACTTGAAATTTATTTCATAAAATTTCATACTCATCATGGGTGTTGTTTCAAAGGAATCGATGAATAGATTCTAAAAATATAATTTTTATTCAAAACATACTAGTAAAATTGAAGTTATTTCATTTTTAAGCTTAAAAATGCAAAATATGCACAAATGCCTTGAAAATAGGAAACAGTTATATAAGGTCATCATATTTACGAAAATGCCATGCGCTAACATTCAGCCTACAACTTTCATTCGATGAATCATTTTCCATAATATCTTGATATTAACACACACACACACACACGTATATATATATACCGTTATGTTTTTATCAGCACGTATTGATATAAATTATATTAGCAAAATGCATTGGGGGTGTACCCCTTACATTAGTCCAATGTACCTCATATCCCACTAATGCACAAAGTACAACTCCCAATGCGAGTGTTGATATAAGTTATATCAGCACGTGCTTACCTGATCATCATCCTATATATATAGGATCCCAATGCATTGTGCTGATATAACTTATATCAACACGTGCTGATGGGAACATAACCGTGTATATATATATATATATATATATATATATATAAATATTTTGGAATTCGGGTGTTGATATAAGTTATATCAACACGTGCTTACTTGATCATTATCCTATATATATAGGATCCCAATGCATGGTGCTGATATAACTTATATCAACATGTGCTGATGGGAACATAACTATGTATATATATATATATTTGGGAATTTGGTCCGGATCAGATTCTGAAACCCCTTAAACCGGAACCGGCCCTGTTACTGTTCGGACCGGTCCAATCCTCAAGTCTACCCAAACCATGTTGCACACCTACTTATAAGCTTACATCATAAATTACATCTTCAACTTTATTCTCACAAGGCCATTATTATGGTAACCTAACAGCATTTGCCTCACTTTTTTAAGTGAGTGATTTCGGTTTCAAATTTATGAAAAAGCATTGATACCCATTTTTATCAATTATAGTAAATAAATAAATGGGTAATAGCACTTTAGGGTCCAAAGTTTAAATTGCGTCAATTCAATACCCGAATTATTAATTGAGTTGCAATCTGGGGTCTACTGTCAAAATTTTCTATATTATCCCTACTTTACTCCTTTTATGGATTTGAAAACCTTATTTTACCCCTATCAACTAGGGGTGTTAATGGTTCGGTTTGGTTCGGTTTTAGGAGAGATTTCAAACCAAACCATTATACTTCGGTTTTGTTCCTCCCAAACCAAAACCAAACCATACTATAAAAAAACCAAACCAAACCAAACCATTATATTTCGGTTTGGTTCGGTTCGGTTTCGGTTTTAACCTATCAATTAACAACAAATAATTGAAAATGAAAAAAATGACATGCCAAACCCCAAATAAAAACATTTTTAATAAAAGCATTACATTAGCAACTAAAAAAAAAAAAACATTGTATCAAAATAGAAACAGATTGACATATATCACACACAACATTAATAGCTAATTTAATACATACCAATCTAAAAAAAGGAAAAACAATAAGAAACTTAAAATCAACAAAAACAAGTCCATTACCTATTTTACCCTTATTAGAATTGGGAATTTACAAACCTTAAGTTTATATATATATATATATATATCTATTATATTTTTCGGTTTTTTCGGTTTGGTTTGGTTTTTAAAACTGAAAACCAAAACCAAACCAATTGAGTTCGATTTTCTAAAATTAAAACCATAACCAAACCTAATGGCAAAAAAACCAAACCAAACCGCCCGGTTCGGTTTGGTTCGGTTTGGTTCTCGGTTTTAACCAAAACCATTAACACCCCTGCTATCAACAACTAATAAATTTTTATATTTTAATCAGATCTGAATCAATCTTATCTTCTTTCTCTCTCTATATTTCTATCAACATCTAATAAACCTTTATATTTTCTATTTACAAAACACAAATCTGATGGTAGAGTAATTCAGATTTGGTTAAAATATAAAGGTTTATTAAATGTTGATAGAGGTAAAATAGGATTTTCAAACCCATAAAAAAGGCAAAATAGGGATAATACTGAAAATTCTGATTGCACACCCCAAATTGCAACTCAACTAATAATTCGGGTACTGAATTAACACAATTTAAATTTTGGATCCTAAAGTGAAACTTGACCCAAACTTTAGATTCTTAATTGCAACTTACCCTAAATAAATCCCTGTTCTTACAAGAAACCCAATCATCATTCGAGTCATCACTAAATTCGTACACTTCATCTTCATCATTTATATTTCACCCATTTTAGCAAACATTTCATCAATATGAGGTGGCTGGGATGAAAGACTCAAAATCCATCCATGTTGAGTATATCACCACTCATATTGCCACCCATTTCAGGTAAACATATGAGGTAGTTGGGATGATGATGATGATGAGACAATAGTGGTGACTGCCCTGATGGACTAGCGTATGTTGTATAAGCAATTCTATTTGCCTTCACAAACACAAGTAATTAATATCTGCATTTTTTAAAACTAAATAATCTCATTTCCCTTATAGATTATGACAACTATAAATGTTTACAAAAGAACCACCCGCAACTAAAGCACCATCACAATTACCTTATAAGTAGGGGTGGAGTAGGAATTTATCTCCAATAGGGGCATTGTGCTATGATTCTATGAAGCAGGAATTAGGAACTAAAAGCCCTAGAAAGCATTTTTTGAAAACATTACTTTTTAGTAAACATTTTCCAATTTAATACCAGAAAAAGGATTTTTTTTGTCAATTTATTACAAATTGACTGTAAATATACTTTAAAATGACTACCAGTTTTCTCTTTTTGGCATTATGTTGAGAAATAGTTATCAAATAGTAATATCTCTCCCCCAAAAAAAACCTTGGTTGAACCAGTGGGGCCACGCCCCTAGCTCCGCCCATGCTTATAAGAACTCTATGTTTCTATATCTATCCGAATCTACCTTCCATTTCATATGAACCCTAGAAAATTTATTCTAAAACAAACTAAAATTCTTACCTTAGTTTTCATTTTTCTTTCTACCCTGCATATAAAATGTATACAACAATAGACAGAACTGTCAATGCATTAGATTTTGATTTGGATTTGATTTGAATTCGATCTGATTATTAGGAGATGGTAAGAGAATTGGGATAGGCCTTGCGGATTACCCGAGATTGATTGTAACAGTCCCATGCTAGCTGTGATATCTGGGTATATATCAAGCTGTAAAATCTTTGTAACGGTCACACTAGCTATGCTAGTTGGGTATATTTATAGCTGTATATATTTCTTTCCTTTCTTGCTGTAAATATCCTTGATACACTGGTATCGTAAAGATGTATATAAGCATAATTGGATCAATGAGAAATCAAATACTCTTCTCCCAAATTTGTACACGTTAATAGTCTGAATATGATAATATGTTAATTAACAAATCAAATATGGATATTAATTACCTTATTCAATCTGATATAAATCCAATCCGATAAATTAAATAATATATTAGATTAAACATTTTATTAGTTGTTAGTTTACCACATATCTATGGTTCTTATGAATATTATATAGTAAAAATTTATCCTCAAATTAAAGATATATTTAATATGATTATTTAAATTTTAAAAAATTCTACTTTTTTTCTCTAAAATTCATGTCAATTCATTGTAAGATTATCACATCAGATTAGACATCTAAAAATAACAAATTTGGAGATGGATTTGTATTTTATAGGATTATCAGATTGGATCAGATCGGATGGCAAGACGAAGAAACTAGTCTCTCTATTTTTTCTCTTTGTAACAAAGAAGATACGGGTTGCAAACGCATCACATGTGCTCGGCTACTAGTATAAATAATGTCAAGCACATGCACTCTTGCATTTGTGTAATAAAAAGCAATTATTCAATTCTTTAGGCCATGGCGGCTTAAAGAAATGTCATTATGCACTACAAATCTATTGCCCTAATTAAATATCAAGTAAAATCTATTTCCTCCTCTCCCCCTCCCAAAAAAAAAAAGAAAAAAGAAAAAGAAAAACGATAGGTTAACACTCACATTCACTTACGTACCAACGTGGAGTTGAAATCAAACCTTTTGCAAACTCCACACCTTTATTAGTATAGAACATATCATTAGGTCCAAGGGCCATTGACATCAAGAGGAATCAAATGACCTAAAAAGTCTCTTATCATGCAAATATTTACCACAAAAATATTGGGCAAATTACAGAGAATCCCCTAAAGTTTTGCCAATTTTCATGTAACCAGCCTAAAGAAAAAATCGATACAATATACCCGTGAAACCACATTAGGCGTTTGGATGGATAGTGGTATATATTTATGTAAATGTTGGGATTTCCCTCCTGTGTCACGGAAGTTGGAAATGCTACGTCTCATATTCTTGGATGGATTATAATATTTCTTTAAATTTTGATTCTTTTATTAAACGCCCAATGTGGTTGTGAGACAAAAAAATAAATAAATAAATAAATCTTTGAATAAAAATTGATTTATTTTTGTTTCACAAAGAAAATAAAGAGTCACCACCTTTTTTTAAGGAACAAGAAATCAGGATTTAGGGACTAAGTTACGATGTGAGAAGAATCTAATTGGATTAACTCAATTCCTTTATCAATAAATGTCACCATGTGTTCTAAGAACAAATCATATGCATCCATCCATTCATCCATAAAGCAATAATAAAGAGAGATAAAGAAACAAATAATGAACAAATGAAAAAAAAAAAAAAAGCCTAGCTAAGATATACAATATCCTAAAACGGACTTGATGCTAACATATCTATAAGTTTCCTAGGAAGGATCAATGTCCACATAATTCAATTCGAAACATCTATGGGGGAGAAGACTTACTCATCACGTGGTAGAACTATGTGAGACATGCATCTACTTTTTCATCCCTAGCCAAAGAGATTTTTGAGTTAAGATAAAACTCCACTCAAGAGTGTTTCAATTTAAGAAAAACATTTCTACCAAGAGTTTAAATTTGAAAATATCTCTAACTATAGAGATTAAATTTAAGAAAAATTCTCTTGCTGGAGTTTTATTTAGAAAATACCGTACCTCTCCTAATTAGAATCTTAACTAAAACAAAATTAGAAGAGTTTTATTTAGAGAAAAATTCTAACTCTAGAATTTTAGATAAAAACCAAGTCTTATAATCTAGAATTTTAATTTAACTAAAAATTCTACCTTCAAGAATTTTAATTTGATTTCTAGAGTTTTTGACAAAAAAAAAAGAAAAAAAAGAAAAGAGTAACAAAATCTTTTTTTATTTTTTAATGCTGATTTCAATTAAAATAAATAAAATACAAATTTTCTAGAGTTTAACTTAAAAACCAACTCTTCTAAGTTCTAACTAATTTTTAGATGAAAATTATCCTCTTTTTTTAGAGTTTCAATATATACGACCAGTAAAATTCTATTTCTAAAATTTCACTTGGAAAATAATTTTATTTTATGAAACAACTCTTTTCCTTATAATCATAATTCTATTGAAATTCTGACGAAACCTGCATAACTTCCATGCGAAGGGTAGCCTAAGGGAAGGGAGAATTTCCTAGGCTAATCAATAATTAAGAATCAACTATCCTAGAAATAATATGGTAACTACCAAAGATTTCATCAAAACCACCTCAAAAAGCATAGCTGTCCAATTTTGAACAGAATGTAAAACACCCTAAAAGATTATTTAAACGTACACATGCAAAATCATTGAAATATGCAATGGATAAATCTCCTATTCCTACATGCAATGGATCATATATGCAAAATAACTCTAAAAAAAAGCTCAAAAACAATTCTGTCCATATTTGGACAGGATGCAAAACACCCTAAAATGATGATCATATTGAAATATGCGAAGGATCACTAACATGTAAAAACAACTATTGCTATGCAAAAATATTAACTTTAATGCAATCTACATGCAAACATATTTTCCTACATGCAAAAACAATGTAAACATCAATTAAATGAAGTCATCGTGTTAGGAAAAATATGCTACAATGCCTAGAACAATACTATCATGCTAGAATAACAACATGCTAGCAAAATGGACATATTATCGAATAGAAACATGCTATAAAACTAGAAAAAAACATGAGAGAACTATTCTAAACATGTAGACAAAACCCTTAAACATGCTTGCTATTTTATCAAAAATAAACATTCTAAACATGCTGTCAAGATCAACTAAGTATGCAAAGCATGCTATCAAAATTATCAAAACATGTAAAACTAATCTAGACATCTAGACATGCTAAACATACTTTAAACATGCTTCTAAAATCCTAAACATGTTGCTTGTAACACTCATGCATCCTAAAATAAGAGGAAAAACAGAGCGAGAATAAGAGAACGAAAAAGAGAGAGGTCAGAGAAGAATACCTCTATAGGCAATACTAAGACTTGCTTCTCCTTTCTTCAAGCTTTAAAATATTCTCCAATAAACTTCGAAAATCTCAGGTGTGGAGGTCAAGTATGGAGTTTTATGGGTGGTTCACTCTCTCTCTCTCTCTCTCTCTAGAACTCTCAAAGACAACTAAAGCATAGTGCTGAAAAATGGCCTAAGGGTCTCTCTTTATAGGGAACTTCCAAGTATTTTGAATGGTTAGGATTAATCCAACTCAAATTAGATCAATGGCTATGAAAGAGTCTTAAAAAAATAATGACTAAAGTGTTGTTATTTTTTAAAACAACTAAAACAAAATAAAAAAGCCTATGAAAAGTTCGAGAAAAACTTATATGTAACTATGATATGATTGATGTAGTATCACAAGCCAATGAGAGTTAAGGAAAGTAGGATTGTCAGAATACTTTCTTGCCCCATATACAATCTCACTTTACTTTGATCTCATTAGTCCATGACACTAACTGGCTGTGTCACAATCACATGGAAGACTCACTCGAGATCGAAATTCTACGTAAGAGATCGACCAAGTTGAAAAAGTCATCTTAGGTTTTTACTCTGGAAAAATCTCTTAAATACTCCAAAAATTATTCCTGAGAGATGTAAAATAAATTGGATAATAAATACAATTTTTTATGAATTATAAATAATTAAAAAAAAAAGTATATTTTGGAGTCGAACAAAAAAATTTGCGATTTGTCCCATCTCATCATAATGGCATTGACAGCATTTTAATAAAATGGTTATAACTTCCTCTAAAAAACTCAGATTGATGAACCGTTTGAAGTGATGGAAACTAGACTCGAAGGGCTTTAAAATAACACTCCATATAATACCCTTGGTTAATCCATAAAAACACAGTTCATTAATTTCAGTTTCTTCAAGACTCCGACATGTTCAACCTCGAATTAACTTAATTGGACCTAGAGAAGAAAAATGGTTCCACCTCTTGGTCAAATCCTCTCATCAAATCCCTTTCAAAAACCATGCTGGACATTGAAAAAAATTTATTTAAATCAAAATGAAAGTGAATTGATCCAACAATTTCGAATTGAAAGTCATTTCCCAAAAACTTAAAAGAATGAAGGGTCTCTTTGCCATTGTGGATCCACTTAAAATTAAATTAATCCAGAGCCGTCCGAACCCGAATTAACCTTTAAAATAGATTCCTTAAGTCATCGTGAGCACAGTGGAACAACCTGGGAGAGAATCCGAGTTCAAATGAGAATTTTATAAGTAAAATGATGAAAATGCCCTCCAATCGCAAAAGTTCTTATTGTTTATTTAAACTCAACCGGATTTGAACCAGTGACTTCAGTCTAGTCCTCACTCTCCGAAAACCTAATGTGAATGATGGAATGAAAAAACAATTAAAGAAAAAAAAAATGCATGTGATGATAGCCTCAAATTGGAGAGGTCAAAGGGCAAAAATGTCCATTGAATCTTAAAAACATGCATGTGATATACAACCTAATAGCCCAGCCCAATGTAAACTGTAGATGGCCCAATCCATACCAAACTATTCTCACTCCATGCATTGAATTCATGGCCTAGTAATAATATATGTTACGTTTCACTAAATTGTTTGAAGAAATACGATCTTTGGTTATTTTTGCCTTCCAATTCTACACCTTTTTTCTATGTTTGTTTAATTGGAATGGAATGGATGAGAATGAAATTTGATTTCATGCTTAAAGTAGTTTGGAATGAAAGAGATTTGAAATGGTTGTCTAAACATACTATTTGATTTCATTCCCATTCAAATTATCTCATCCAAGCATACTGTTTAGAATAAATTAGAATGAGATTCCATTCCATCCATTCCATTCTAGCTAAACAAACATAGCCTTAATTTCTCCTCTTTTGGGAAGAAGTGGAATATATGCACTAGATTGAATCTGTCATTACCATGTGATTCATAGCGCTTATGTCTGATGAATCTATCTTTACTTCATATTGTCATGTTAAAGGATGCCTCTATTGACCCTAAGACTTGCTGTTTATGCTCCACTTATTTTACATTTTAAGATTTTATGACAAATATAAAATGTTTTCATAAAAACAGACCATATAGTTTATTAGAAAACATTATTTTGAACAACTTTGTATTTCATAGAACATTAAAATATAAAATAAATGAAAAGCAAGTCAATCTTAAGGTGCCAATAGAGGCCCCTATGTTAAAATCTAAAGTGGCCCAAGTTTTAGCCTAGAATGGGTTATCACCATAGTTTTTCTTATTTTTTATAGTAAACAAAGAACTCTATACAGGTATTCAATAGTAATTGTATGAGGATCATTGATAGGAATTTTAATTTCCATTTTTTATTTTTTATGTAATGACAAAAGTATATGGAAACTTAAAACATTAAAAGGCAAGCTTTTAAGTAATCAGAATTAGGCCTTCAGGTCAAAAAAATAAAGTTTTCTAAGTTTTCTTTGTGGATTCAACTCCCTATGCTTTATGTAAAAGGAGAAAGGGTCCGAAAGAGAAAAAAAAAAAAAAAAATTAGATTGGACAAATAAAAGGTAACCCAAGGAGTTATTGGGCTTTCTTTTAAACCTAACAACAACAACAACCAAAAAAGAGAAAAGAAAAGGGGAAAAAAAGGATCGAGATTTACACTCGAACATATATACTGAAAAGCTCCTATGAGGGTCAGCTCATAGCTGTATTGATGAGATTTCATCATTTATATCAGTAAATAAATAAATTTCAAGATAAGGTCTATACTTTTGGAAAAAAAACTTTTCAAGTGTTTCACATACAGAAATTTATGAATGCCATGTGCTTTGATCATACAAGCAAATCAAAGTTTGATGCTTTATTTAATATATTAAAATTATTCGTAACTTTGACCCTTTGTGTGATCAAATCACAAATAATTTTTTTATGAATTTTTGTATGTTTTTTAAAGAATTCTCTATCCACGGTATAGTCTTGTCTTGAAATCTTTACGTTAACTTTTGAATTTGAGTGACAGCTACCTCATCATTTCACCAATAAGGACCCCTCATGGCAGCCTTACCCAACATAACATATATTTGTGTATCTGCATGTCATCGTTGCAATTGTCATGCCAGTGGGATTTTTTAAATATGGGGTTTTGGGGACTTGGGGGAATTGCTTTTTGATTTACACTTCCCAACTTAATACCAAACAATTAAAATTGATAGTCAATTTGTAGCACATTGACAAGCAATACCCTTTGCTTGGTACCACGTTGACAGTCAATTTTTTAAGGCATTAAAAATGATTAACTGCTGAGTTTGTTTGTTTGTTTGTTTGTTTTTGTTTTTTTCTTTTTTTTGTTTTTGTTTGTTTTTTAACAAGCTGCTGAGTTTGTTCCAAAAGTAATTGGTGTGAGTGGCTTTTAAATGGTTTTTTTTTTTGAAAAAAAAAGATATATATATATATATATATATATATATATATATATATATATATAAAGCTTTGACCATATGCGAAATATTTCAGGATATCTCACACATGATCAACTCTATATATATATATATATATATATATAAATAATACTAATTAAATCATTACGTATTGACATAAGTTATATTAGCACCATGCGTTAAGATTATATTCTTTACATTGGCACAATATACTTCGTAACTTACTAATACATAGAATATAGCTTCCAATACAAATATTGATATAAGTTATATAAATATGTATTTACTTAATTATCATCCCCTCTTTCTCTCTCTCCCTTTCTCTATATATATATATAAAAAGCACAGAGCATGTGCTAGATGTCCCGTCAACCTGAAACCTTCTGCCTCAAAGGAAAATAAAATAATTATCAAAAAATAATAATAATGATAAAAATGATAAAAGGAAAATGGGCAAAGTAGTCGACCAAAGAAAAGAATAATTACTTTGACCACTTTTTCAATTTTATTAAAAGTGGGCCTGCCAACATATTTAATTAGAAGGACCTGTGTGATCCGCTATTACTTTTCGACAGAATGGCAAAGCTGTTTCTCACTTTTTTTATGTTTTTTAGGCTAAGAGGACCTTCATGAAAACAAAAACTAGACAAGAAGCAGACAAGTAGAGAAAAAGAAGAAAAAGCAATGGAAGCAGCAAGGAAGAAAAACCTTATCACCTGCAGTTACATTCATCCAACAAGCAGGCTTCCACAATTGAAAAAGAAAGAGATTGGGTTGGGAAGAAACTAGAAAAGCTAGTTATCAAGGACCACCTAGTCATAGCATGGGATTGACTTGGATTTGGTGCAATTTGCACCTCTAACTATATGGTGTAATTATCGGTGGATGGGCGTTACATGGCAAGAGAGAAGCATGAACAACTAGGATTCGTTACAAGGATTTCATGTACAAAGGTTACGGCATTATTACTTTGACACCAAACTCGTCTTCCGAATCCCAACCGTTCATACTTCTCCCTTGCCATGTTATGACGATCCAAAGGTAACTACACCATGCAGTTAAAGCCGAAAACTTCACCAAATCCAATTTTGTATGGCATGGGCTACACCACTTACCTTTTTTGGCACATAGTGAAAACTAACTTCAAGAAAATATCGAAGGTCCTCCACAATATCACCAATAATGACCTCAAACTCTCATGGACAGTTATTAGGCTTGAAAGTGGCATTAACAACCAGTTAAAGCCGAAAACTTCACCAAATCCAATTTTGTATGGCATGGGCCACACCACTTACCTTTTTTGGCACATAGTGAAAACTAACTTCAAGAAAATATCGAAGGTCCTCCACAATATCACCAATAATGACCTCAAACTCTCATGGACAGTTATTAGGCTTGAAAGTGGCATTAACAACCTTGAGCACGTCACCTTTAATATATCAGGCATGTAATCCAGTCACGGTTCTTAACAATATTAAGGGCTAATCTTGCAACTTCTACTTCAGCAATTCTAGGATTAATAGTAGGAAAGGAGAACGACCATACCCCCAACACTCTTCCTTGATCATCTCGAGCAACATAGCCAGCACAAGATTGGTCTTTCCCAACTACAACATCAAAATTTATCTTAATAAAGCCCACTGGGGGGCATTTCCAGCAACCCAAAGAGATCATGGAAGAGATTCCTTGGATTACAATGTGGTTATTGAAATTCACTCTTGAAACATAAACAAATTATTGGACTTCTTCTAAAATCTAGTTGAAAAGGCCTTGTGGGTCAGGGCTTTTCCTTCAAACACTTTTTTATTACAACACCTCCATATAGAATCAAGGAGGACAACAACCCAGCAAATAAATTCCTATTCTTCAAGATCTTCTCGTTGCAGTTCTGCCCTTCATTTACGAAACTACATTTCCGTTGGTAGGATATGGATAGGTCAAACTAAGCATTGGACAGATCCATCAACACTTATTTTTCTAATTCAAAATTTTTTAATGCTATTTATGAAATTATTATATTCATTCTTAATTTTTATTTTCCTATGTTGGAGATGGCAATGCAATGATTGAGGATGGTTGAAGATAGTTAAATTTTATTATTATTATTATTCTAAACAATCGATAGGATTTACATATACCCCTAACCTCTTAATAGCATCTCCAAAGAGGTTAATTATCGAACCCTGTTGACTATTTTAGTTAGTCAATTCATATTTTCCTTTTCCAAGGGTTAGCTATTTATCTATTATCATTTTGGTTAGTTACAATTAACTAACGAATTTTAGCTAGCGAATGTTCGCTAGCTAAACTATTTTAAGTTTTAAAAAAAAGTGACATTTTTTCCTCTTTTTATGCATCATTCCCTCTTTATCTTTCTACCAAATTATTATTAAAAAAAATTATTAATAAAAATTTTGAAATAGTTCAAAAATAACTAGTACTTTTGGACTACTCACTTGGATAGATAGATAACTATTTTAAAAAATATCATTTTGCTAAGCAAAAAATTAGCTAATACCCTTAGAGATACTCGTAATATCAATAAATAAATATTAAAGTTTTTTTTATAAGTTCAAACTTGAGATCACTCACTCATTAAATGAGGAGACTATCATGCCATCGGCAATTTATTTTTGTGTTAGCAACGGTGAAAATAGGGTTTTCTTGAAAAAATTAATGTTCACTAGAAAAAACGGTGTTCACGCGACAAAATGGACTTTGCCGATGGGGAAGGGTGGGGATGCTTTGTTAGGGTTGGGAATGGTGAAGACTTGTTGGGAATGGATCTCCAATCAAACATCGGATTGTACGTTCGCCACTACACAATAGGACACAAATACATCCAATTTACCATTGGATAAATCCTCCAACACCAATTTTTCTGATAAAAAAGTTTTAATGCCATTCATGGAATTTTTGTTTCTATTTTGTTTTTAAAAGTATTTTCTATATTACGATGGTCAAGGATGGTTGAGAATGATGTTTGTGTGTGTGTGTGTTGGGATGATGAAAATGGAGTTTGCTGGACGAAAGGGAATTCAGTCGGAGACAATTGGGGATGGTGTGGGGCAGTTGGGGATGATTAGATAATCTACAATGTGACAACAGGAAAAAAAAAAAAAAAATGGGGGAATTATAGAATGACCCAGATGCGAATAAATAATTACAAATCAATATAATTGACTAGTAACTTCTTAGTCATTCTTGGTTAAGTTAGTGGTTATCTATTTGTAGTTACTAATTAATTGTGTTGATTTGTAGTAATTAGTCATTCTTGGTTAACTAGTAAATTGTTTCCATACTCAAGCATTAAGGGTAGTTTTGAAAATATGAAAAGTTATTAAAACCCTTTGCAAAAGCTGACGCATCGATTCTAAGTAGAAGCTGGGTCAATCTGCTTATTATAGAATCACTTTTTAATGCCTAAAATAGATTTTGATAGGCTGCCAAATATGACTAGAAGTGATTTTATGCTTTAAAAGTGATTTTGAACTATCTAAAGCTTATTCAAATAGGACCTTAGAGCATCTCTAAGAAGCTATTTATTTTAACTTTTTAGCTAAAATAGAAAATGACACTATTTCGAAAAGGCTAGTTATCCAACTCTCTAAAATAGCTAGACCCTTTTGAGGCTCTCCAAATATAACTAGCCATCTTGACTTTCTTAGTTAAAATAGAGAAAAAATAGTTAGCATGGAATTTTTGACAATTTCATAAACGGTGGTGCTCTATGTAAGGGTGTTAGTAATTCGATTCGATTCGATTCGGTTTCGGTTCGGTTTCAGACTAAAATTCAAAATAAATCAAAGTAATTTGGTTTGGTAATAAACAATATTAATTTGGTTTTGGTTTGGTTTTCTCATACCAAGTAACAAAAAATTATGGATAATTTGAGAAACATTAAAAAAAAAATTTAAAATAAATAAATAAAAGAAGTGTGGGGAAAAACGGCAAAATCCAAATCTATTATCTATTATATATATCTAAAACGGAGGATTGGCACCCCTTTGTGTGCCAAGTGTCAAAATGATAATTTTTTCCTTTTTTTTCCTTTCACATGCTGAAACAGGGACGGAATTGCCTTTTTGGTAAAATTACTTTTTAGTAACTATTTTCTAATCTAATACCAAAAAAGGATATTTTCTATCAACTTGCTACAAATTGACTACAAATGTGTGGTAAAATGACAACTAACTCCATTGTTTCATATTAATTTTGGAAATAGTCACTAAAATGTAATTTTGCCAAAAAGTTGCCTTTAGTGACTTTTGAGAAAACTACTTTTAGTCATCACTTTCCAACTTAATACCAAACAAAGGATATGGTTTGTCAACTTACTACAAATTGACTTGATAAGTGCTTCAAAAGGACTATTAAATTTCTTTCTTTGGTATTAAGCTGGGAAATGGTCACCAAAGATAAATTCCCCAAAAGATAAATTTCTCACCTTTTTTTTTTTTTTCCTTTTTTTTTTTTTTTTTTGTATTACTTGTTTTTTCTCATGCGGTAGAGGTAAGTTGACGCTTAATATTCACTGCATATCTCTTTGTTTTTATGTGTGAGGATTAAAAAAACTCATACTATACAATGTTCAACCCAAACTTAATAGACTGTACTATATTTTTTTTGTTTTCTTTATGCCTATTCATTTCCCCTTCTAAAAATTGAACATATAAAATTATAAATAATCATAATTAAAAAGAGAGACAAATAAAGGAAATGAGGATTAAAAAAGAAAACGCGATCCGCCGAAATTTTCAAATTCTCCCAATTTGCTTCTGACACCAAAAGAAAAAAAAAAGTAAGAAAAAATCTATTTTAATCAAAATTCTTCCATATGGTTAATTACATAAAGATTTATATTTTCTCTTATTTTCTTCTCTCTCTGACTTTTTCTCCTATTCTCTTTCTCAATCTAGATTTTTCTTTCATCTTTTTATGCTCTAATCTCAAACAAATTTTTAATATTTTTCCTCATGGTTTTTCACTCTTTATGAAACCCACTCAAAACCCCATGGAAGGCTAAGGTTCATCGTTGTCATACATTCTAAAATCTGCACTGTCGGATTTCGAGATACTTTCAACGGCTATACTTGCTTTGGTATATACCAACATGTTAAAACCATGATTGTGAGATGGGTTAAGCTTAGAAAATTTTAATATTTTCTCACCAAATATCATAACGTGTCAGTTCCTTCATTTTTTACAAGTTTCTACCATTAAATTAATTGTTTTTCAAAATAATTTATCTTTTTTTAGAGTATAATTAAATTTTGTGTGATACATTATGCTAACATCACACCAAAAATAATTTTAATTAAACATCAAAGATTATTTTGTCTATATTTTTTAAATTTAATTGACATATTATATTAATAAATACATTTTACTATTTTAGAAAATAAGTAATATGTTAAAATTCTAATTTGCTAATAATATATTTTTTTATAAATTAATCCGTGCATCGCACGGGATTCAAAGCTAGTTAAAAATAAAAACAAGGTTAGTTGCAAGTTAGGTCTTTGTTGATATTTTCGATTATTTGTCTATAATTTACCCAACAAATCCAAGTACCTGACCCCACTCCACTTAAAAGCTTTGATTACATGCTTGCCCAATGCCCAAGCTCAAGTATGTCTCTACACCAATGCACGTGCCACACGAGTCTCAGGCCAAGAAAAGTTATCACTCACGTGCTGTGGGAGTTCAAAATTTTTATTCGATGACGTGGAACATTCACCTCCACCTCGTTGGTTGATCGATGAAGATAAATTCCAAATACCGGCAACCACCTAGGTTACTAAAAATAATAACACCAAAATTCATAAGCACCCAATGTGTGATTCACACCTGTGCATTTGCTGGCAATGCACTGAACACGACACTCGACTCTCGTACGCGTCACCGGCCAACCCGGTGGGTCCGTTACCGAGTCCTCGCCTAATTTAAGGGGTCTGTTTGGAACCAACTTTTTGAAAACAGTTTTCAGTTTTTAAAAACAAGAATCGATTACATTTTTGAAAACCCATCCTGGAAAGGAAATTCTGAAAGCCCCATGCCGAACACGTTTTCAAGGCTGTTTTCTGTTTTTCACGCATTTAAAGCAGTAGGACCCAATTCTCCGACAATATTGAAAGTTTTCCTAAGGTTCTTTCTCTCTTTTTGTTTTATAAAAACATCGTTCCTTTTAAAATGAAAAGCAGGTATTGCAGCCTCAAGTCTTCTTTGGAAAAATCACCGGGTCAACTCAGGCCGAGTCCACCGAATTGACTACCGATTCATGATCCGACCCAAACCCATATATAATCTCCACATGTATCAGACATAATCTCGGGTTTTTCCCGCTTCCTTTTACTATATTCATCTCTAAAAACTCCAAAATTTACAACATTTGCCATCTTATATCTTAATCTTTAAAGATGACGTCATTAGCTATTCTCATCAACGGCTGTAGTGAATCTAGAGAGAACTTTCTTGCGAACAGAAAGGGGTCATGCCGTTTGGTCACAGTCGAATCAGAGCCGTTTGTACCACCATCTTCATACCTGGGCCTAGCTGTTCTAAGTGACAGTATCAAGCTGGGTTTCACCGCATGTGGCTTGTACGTGCGAGGGTGGCCATCAAACCGACCTCTCCAGTCCACGTGCGTGAGGGTCGCCGGCACGCATCCACGCCGGTCCACCATGCTTAGAAGGGTAGGAAAGTAATTCTCCTCGGGGTAACACGTGTCCCACCGCACGCACGGCAGGTTGAACTTTGACCACACCCTCCTGTCACTGACGACAACCCTGGCGTGCTTACGTGTTAGCACCCAAAACTGGGACCCAATACGAAAACTCTCCAATTTCACCTCCGGGAGCATCGCGTCCGGCCCACGCGCCGCCCATCTGTCGTAGCTCCCGACCTCGTGTTTGAGAATTTCAATGAAGCTCTTCTTCGATGCAACCAAGGCTTTGTACGTGAAGTTGAAGGAGTGGAGGGGTATGCAGGAGGGGGAGAGGAGGGCAAAATGGGAATTTGAGGGGTCGTGGAGGAGCGCGTGGGATAGGAGGCGACGCGCCGCCGAGATTAGATTGGGGGTGAAGCGGCGAGTGGGTTTGGAGGGGATGACTCGGTGGGCGAACACGCCTTGGAACGGCGGGTCATATGTGAAAGATGGGTCTGCGTGGATGTATATGTTGTAGAGATTAGTGGGCGTGTGGTTGAAGAAGAGCTCCCACAGTGGCGCAAGAGGGAGGGGCGTGGTTGTAAGGAACATGAAGGCTAGTTTTTTTGGTGCATCTGGCGGCGAGGGTCTTGGGTCCACTCGGGCTGCGAGTCGGAGTAGGAACTCATCGTCGTCTAAAGACAGTGGCGGTGGCGGTGGCGGTGGAGATGGTGGTAGAGAAGGGGTGGTGGCGGCGGTGGAGAGGCGTTTTCTGGTAGAGTTGATGGTGGTTACAAGAACGTTTAGTGGGGTTTCAGTGGTAGCGGTGGTGGTGGTGATGGTGTTGGCGGTGGTGGTGAGAGTGAAGACTATGGCCAAAGGTAAGCAGAGGATTAGAGCACATATGAGAGAGAGTGGGGTTGGAGGCAGCATGGCGCCTTCTGTAGTTCTGTGTAATTTTAGAGAGAGAAAGTGATGGAGAGAGAAAGAAAGAGAGAGAGTAAACAAAAGCAAAAGTGGGATTTAGTGGTGGGGGTAGATTGTTTGTTAAATCGACGGCGGAGATAAGATCATAGGCAACGGCACAGCCTAAAAAGCGCTGATTACGGAGCTCATTTATTCCTAATTATGTTTTAGGCTGGATGGTTTTTCATGCTTTATATATAGTTACATACATTACTCCCCATTTAACAATGGTTATTCTCATCCTACAGTGGTATGGAATGACCCATACACCTGAATTGACAGCCGTTGGATTTCACTTTTTGGGTATCTTTTACTGTCAAAATGGACGGGTGGAACTCACGGAAGTGTGGTGGTATGGAATTTCCATACAACTAGAGGATGTAATTGGAGTCAGTTTTGGTAAACGTTTTGCCCTTTTAGGTAAGTTCACGTTTGGGAGGTGCGTTGTGATTGCTGCCCCAACACAACACAGAAACACTGTACTCGTCGGATATCATGAGAGCGATACACGTGGGCCGCATGCAGATGACGTGGGCCTACCGTTACAAGTTGGAGTTGGTATATAGAGTGGGGTTCACATGTTTTCACATCCTCATGCTACCGCATTTTGTGGATAGCTGTGTGTAGGATTCAAAAAAGGGAAAATTGAAATGCGACAGCGTGGCAGGTGCAAGCATACTGTGGAAGCCCTAGGATAGAGGATATAGGATTATTGAAGCTGCGCGGTGCGCAATTAATTGTAGCCCATATAGCCTTATAGCCTCGTAGGATAAAATAGTAGACCTTCCCTTTGTCAAAAGTATAGTTATTAAACTCGGACCTACGGTCATTCAGCCGGTCTAGAAGTCAGATAACCAAGTCACTAGTTCAACCTAGTTCAACCGTTGAATTACTAATTGAACCGATCTTATTATTAAAAAAATAAAAAAATTGAAAATAAGAGGAAAAATGAAATGTGTATGCTTAGATAATAAATACTATGTATTGTAAATTTTATCACATCAACAACACATGGTTTAATGGCTAAGATTCTCCTTAAGTACTTTTATATCTTGGTTTCAATACCCACCAGCAGGAAAAAAGTGAAATTTTTAATATGTTACTACACAATCAACTTGTATTGAACCGGTCCGAGTTTGAGGCGATTTAGTCCGGTTTAATTGCATTTCCGATCCAATGATTACACCGAACTGGTTAGGGGTCCGGTTCACTGGTCGAATCGCTTGGTCCGGTCCGGTCCGGGTTTAATAACTATGGTCAAAAGGGTAATGCAAGGTAGCCTCACTTTTGCCATACATGTTGTTCTCTCAGTATATATGAGAGGATAAGGTTGTGGGATCCACTGATTACAACTTTTATCTTTTTAAATACATTGATAGGGCAAAGTGTAAGGCAAATGTGTGGGGCAAAATAGCATTATCCTTGTCAAAATTTATCAGATTTTTCGTTGTTGTGTTGACTTTTTTTTTGGTTAATGTGGGTTGTGGGTTTTGTATTGTTTTATTTATTTTTCGAATAAATGATTAATAATATTTATATTTTCCTTGTTAGACTTAGTAACTATTAGTCTGTGTGAGACATTTTATACCTACATAAGTAGCTTAGTTTTCAAAAATCAAAATAATTATCTCTAAAAAACACATTTAGGACATGATTGTTCCACTGACCCTGGGCTTATAGGCTAAAGTTTAACGAACACATTTCTTGGGGAATAAAAATTAAATTAAATCAGTCCTTAATATGCAGTTGGTCCCAATCGTATTAATTGGTAAAGAGAGTGGTTGAATGTGTACTATTTGGTATATGCATTATTTTCCAAAAAGAAAAAAACAACAGTTTGGTGGGATGAAACCCCCCCACCCACTTTTTGGGCATTTTAAGGATTTGTATACATATAAAGTTTTTTATTTTTATTTTATTTAATAAGAGTGTCTAATACTTTTACCTTGACTAATCTCATGAGCGTATGCAATCTCTCGTCCTGCATGCATCTAATTATCATGCCCTTTAGATTTTGGGGTAGCTCTAAAAGGGATATATCAATGCTTGGGATCTCGAACACTCGACTTATGTTACCCTAGGTGCTTATTGAGGCTCATATTGTCACTAAGTTAACCCGTTGATCGAGGCTTATCTCCTATATATATATATATATATAGTTATTATTTTGCATTAATAAGCGAAAACCATCAAATAGTTAGTCCTATTGCTAATTGACATGCTTGCAGATGTTAAATAGATGGGAGGAAACTTATGAAAAAGAGACAAATACTCCCACTGTCCCATAAAGATAAGTCTTTCTTTCTTTTTTTGGTTGTCCCAAAATGTTTGACACTATGAAAAGCCAAATTATAAATTTTCTTAACTTTCTCATACTATCATTTATCATACCAAGAATTACTGTAAATACAACCAATGCATTAATAATAGGATAAGAGTACTTTGGAAAAAAAAATTTTTTGAGTGAATGCAAATCAATGCATTAATTGCTTTTCTCAATCTATATATTTTTTCAAAAAGACATATCTTTGTGGGACAAAGGAAGTAGCTTCTATTTGGATTTTAGAACAAATAAGGGAAATCATTTTTTAAGTATTTGGTTTTTTCTTTCACTCATACGTTTGAAGATCCAAATATTAGGAAAGGGACTTAGCTAGGGAATTTAAATTTAAACTTTTACCATCTCACACATCTTGATGCATTGAAATAATGACATCTACCCTAGCTAATGATTTTTCCAGATTTTTGTAAAATTATTTAGTTTCCAATAAAACGAATTATTTTATTTTTTTTTTTGGCCCTGGTGAGAATTGAAAGTTTTGGAACCCAGTCCATTAATGCTATGCCAGTGCTACTATAGTAAACTTCGCTACCCATTTATAAACAAGAAAAAGTAGAAGGTGGTACACTTAGAGAAATTAGTAGATTTAGATCCTCTCCAGCAAACCCTTTCCATTACTATCCAATTCATTGCCTCTCCGGTGAGGAATCACAAAGGGCATTCTTTAACTCATGGGTGAGGAATTCTCTGCCTCTACCATAATGTTTCCTCCAAAATTGAATCTAGCTAATAGATTGAAAAAAAAAAAAAAAAAGAACTATGAAGAAGAAGCAGTAGCCATAGCACACCAATTTTCCTGGTGATGAAGCAAACAAAAAAATAAAAATAAAAATAAAGCAGCTACAACAACAGCAAGGAGGAGGGATTTACCATGGTATGTGTGGCTAATCAATGGCTTGACGATCCACAAGAGGAAATCCCCTCGCTGTCGTGCATCCCTTCTACTAGGGTTAGGTTTACAAGATCATTGAGAATAGCTTTAATCGAGTCACAAAAACCCAGCTTGGATCATATCCATAGTTTGGCAACTATCATAGTATTCGATCTAGTATTGGGTTCACATCAATTGAAGGTAACACCAACAGTGGGGTTACAATTTGGAACCTAGACCGAAGAAACTTATTGGCGTTAGAGTCAAGCTCGAATTTTGATGGTTTGATTGAGCTTTGCACTCCCTCATGTGCATTGATGGACGATGCCGCAAAAAGATCTGGTTGCCAAGTAATGGCATCGTGTCAACGGTGGCATCGACGGTGATGGGATTGAGTTGGATTTGGCCAGACTACATCAAGTCCTCACTCAATCGAGCCAACATCGTTGAGCATCACCATCAAAGTCTCCCGGTCGAGCCACCGTCGTTCCCTCCCATCATTAAAGCTTTTATGCTACTCTCCCCAACACATCGAGAGACAATAGTAGAAGCAATTTGGGGTTTAAATCCACTATGACTCCAGTGACCAAAGAGTAAGCATTTTGGGAAGAAAAAGAAAATATAGTGTTGCCATAACAAAACATAGCATTTCATACAAAATATCAAGGGTATAATTGACTTTTTACTTCTTCCATTAATAGCGTACCCCCTGGCACAATATAGGGGGTTTTTGTTGGATTTTTTTTTAGAAGGAGGCATCCTGCAAAATCTGTAATAATAGAGGGGGGTTTTTTTTTGCATTTTACCCTTTTTTTTTATTAATGTGGGTTGTGGGTTTTGTATTTTCTTATTTTTATTTTTATTGAATAAAATGATTAATGATATTTATATTTTCCTTGTCAGAATAGTAACTACCAGTCTGTGCAATACATTTTATACCCACATAAGTAGCTTAGTTTTCAAGAATCAAAATAATTATCTCTAAAGAACACAGTTAGGATATGATCGTTCAATCAACCCTACAGGCAAGGGTTTATAAGCTAAAGTTTAACACACACATTTTTTGGTGAATAAAAATTAAATTAAATCACTCCTTAATATTCAGTTGGTCCCAATTGTATTAATTGGTAATAAGAGTGGTTGAATGTGTACTATTTGGTATAGACATTATTTTCCAAAAAGAAAAAAAACAATAGTTTGGTGGGAAGACCCCCTTTGTTTTTGTTGGGCTTTTTAAGAATTTGTATATATTATTGGTTATAGAATTTTAAGGCTTTATATATATTATATATATATAATAGGAGTGTCTAAGACTTTTACCTTAACTAATCTCATGAGCATATGCATTCTCTCGTCCTACATGCACCTAACCATCATGCCTTTTAAATTTTGAGGTAGCTCTAAAAGGGATCAACGCTTTCGTAGGATTTCGAAACACTCGACTTATGTTACCCTAGGTGCTTATCGAGTCTCAGATTGTCACTAAGTTAACCCTTGAGGCTTATCTTCTATTTTTATCATATATATATGGGAAATGATTCTCAAACCGAGAGTCATTAACCGACTCTTGAGCCGAAATTATATTTTGACGAGTTTACCCCGGTTAGTCATTCACTCCCATTCTTTCTCGTTCTTACCTTATCTACACAGTACAAAGTACAAACCATTAAATTCTCTCTCTTCCATTACATTTCTCCCACTCTTTCACCTGAACTTGTGGTCCCCATTTCCGGTAAAATAGCTTTCAAATTTCAACCATATATTCTATTTCCTTTGTTTTCCACAAATTCATTTCCCTTTCTCTTTCTATTCTCTCCTGTATATCTCCATATACTAGAGGAGATCTTCTCTCTCTCTCTCTCTCTCTCTCTCTCTCTCCCCTTTAATCTTCCTATTTCCCCACTCTCTCTCTTTATTTCCTCTCAAGCTCAGTTTGTGAAGTAATTCTTTCTTTTCTCAATGGTGTGAAGTAGTTTTCTCTATTTTTCTTCACTCCCTCTTTTCTCTTTCTATCCTCTTCAAGGAATTACAACAACTAGTCTTCTTCCAGCAAAGTCTCCATCACCAATACAGCCATCCACGACCATCAATGGGTGCTCCCTCTCTCTCTAGCTCCTCTATAGATTTACACAAATGGCACTAAAGCACAATCAATGGGTTGCACAAAAGTTGAAAATCTGTGTATCTTCCAATACCGCTGTAGATCTAGAAGGTTTTTGTAAGTTAACTAGGTTTTTTTTTTTTTTTGTAAAGTTAACTAGGTTTGTTTGTAAACTTAGGCTAGATTTTTTGTAAACTTAACTAGAGTTTTGTAAACTTAGCTAGTTTTTTTTTGTAAACTTAGCTAGATTTTTCTAGTTAAAATCCCAAAAAGTAAGTTTCTCTATCGTCTTCTTATTCTTCATGCTCCTTTTTTTTTTGTGTGTGTGTGTCTTTGGTTGGATCAAACTAGTTTTTCTCACAAAAATATGTGGCTGTCTTGTGTAGCAGCACTCTCTCTCTCTCTTTCTCTCTCTCTATATATATAGTCAATTTATTATCAAGTTCACTTGATATAAGTTTGCATCAAGTGTATTCTAAAACTCTTAACCGTGATTCATATTTTTTGAAACCAAACTCTTAATTTTGCATCAATTTGATTTTTTACGTGCATGACCTATGTGGGAATACTATTTAATCCAACGGTGGGTTTCACAAAATATAAATTAGAGATAGGTTATCTAAAAACTTGTTTAAGAATTTGTGCAAAAAATTGTATATGTTGATCTTAACCCATATATATACGGTTATGTTCTCATTAGCATGTGTTGATTTAAGTTATATCAGCATCATGTATTAGGGGTTATACCCCTTGTATTGGATCAATATACCTCATATTCTATTAATACACAAGGTACAACTCCCAATGCAGGTGTTGATATAAGTTATATCAGCACGTGCTTACCTGATCATCATCCTGTATGTATATATTGTTATTGTTATTGTTATATTTTCCAAAAGCTTTTGTTCCAATCAAATCGTTACAGTTGTTAAGTTAAAAACAACTTTGCATTAATAAGTGAAAACCATCAAACAGTGAGTCTACTGCTAATTGACATGCATGATGTAACATAGATGGGAGGAAACTTGTGAAAAAGAGACAAATATTCTCTCTGTCCATAAAGATAAGTCTTCTTTCTATTTTTGGTTGTCCCAAAATGTTTGTCACTATGAAAAGTCAAATTATAAATTTTTTTAACTTTTCCATACTATCATTTATTATACCAAGAATTACTTTAAATACAACCAATGCATTGATAATAGGATAAGAGTATTTATTATACCAAGAATTACTTTAAATACAAAGGAAGTAGCTTCTATTTGGATTTCAGAACAAGTAAGGGAAATCATTTTTTAAGTATTTGGTTTTTTCTTTCACTCATAGGTTTGAAGATCCAAATGGTAGTATAGGGACTTAGCTAGGGAATTTAAACCTTTACCATCTCACACATCTTGATGCATTGAAATAATCATATCTACCCTAGTGATTCTTTAGATTTTTGTACAAATTATTTAGTTTCCAACAAAACGAATTATTTTTAGGGAGCGGCTAACACAACCCCCGAAAGGGTTAAGTTGCCCCATTTTTTTTTTAATTAAAAAAATTATTATGTAAAATTACCAAAAAGGGCTTAACCCTCACCCATCCCTTCTCCCGCACTTCTCCCCCGGCAACTCTCTCCGGTACCCCCATCGGCGACTGCGATGACCCCCTCTTCCCTCTTTTCCTCTATTGGTAAGGCCGTACCCTCTCTTCTCCTTCCTCCTCCTCCCTCTTCTCTTCCATTTTTTTTTTCTTTCTAGAACTCCACTCTCGTCGGCAGAAAAATGGAGGCGTTGCCGGGAAAAATGGAGGCCCTTGCCGGAAAACACATAGATCTGACAAACAGGGGGGGAAAAAGAAAGAAAGAAAGAAAGAAAGAAAGAAGAAGAAGAAGAAGAAGCAGCGTCACCGGAAAAAATGGATGTTGGAAAACACAGATCTGACCAGGTAGCAGAGAAAAAAAAAAAGAAAAAAAAAAAAAAAGGAGGAGAAGAAGAGAGGAGTCGCCGGAAGAGAGAAGAGTCGCCTCTCTCAGATCTACAAACTCTCACGGCCCTCACTGCCGTCGAACTGGTGCGACTCCTTCTCACTGCCGGTGAACCTTTGGCACCAAAGGGTGCGGCTCCCTCTCACCTCCGGCCAACCTTTTTTCCTTTCTTTTTTTCACGGGAAGGAAGAAGAAAGTGAGATGGGATGGGATGGAGTCGGCCGGAGTAGTTGTGGTGGAGAAGTCGCCGTCGTCGTCGCCATCGCCGTCGTCGTCGCCAGTCGTCACTGCCATGGTGTGGGGTGAGTGAGAGGGGTGGGTGAGAATGAGGGGTAGTGAGGTCTTTGAGAGGGGTGGGTATATATTTTTGGGGGGTGGGGTTAACAAAGGGGGGCAACTTAACCCTTTGAGGGGTTGCAATAGCCGTTCCCTTATTTTATTTTTTTGGGCCCTGGTGAGAATTGAAAGTTTTGGAACCCAGTCCGTTAATGCTATGCCAGTGCTACTATAGTAAACTCGCTACCCATTTATAAACAAGAAAAAGTAGGAGGTGGACACTTACACTATGTTTGGACTAAGGAATTTTTAGGGGGAATTTGCTTTTGAGATAGGAATTTGTAAAATGTTTATAGGAATGAGATGGACAAAATCCTTATAAAATTTTTACAAATTCCATTTCAAAAGCAAATTTCACTTAAAAATTTCTTATCCAAATATAGCGTTAGAGAAATTACTAGATTTAGATCCTCTCTAGCAAACCCTTTCCATTACTATCCAATTCATGAAGGCAATTGCGTAGCATCATCAAAGTTTAATGACTCATGGATTACTTTCATGGCATTAATATTGTCCAACAACCAATCACATTATATTCCAAATTTTTTTCTCTAAGAAAAAAAAAAAAAAAAAATCACATCATTTTCCATTGTATGCAACTTAAAAAAAGTTAATTGCAGCTACTGGCCGAGCCCCCAACCCATAGACAAGCTTGGTCTAATGGCAACTTGTGGATGTGATGGAAGGGACAGTGTTGATTCAAATTTACTTGATCCCCGCCCTCATCTCTTTTCTCAAAATAGAAGACATGGGCTCACATTGAAAAATTCCAACATGCCAGTATTGAAATTGTTTGAGGTTTAATGCAATCGGATCAGCCAAGCCCAATTAAATACGTATTGTTATAACAGCATGAGTCCCGATTAAGTTAGCACTTATTCATTTAATTTATATTAGTATCATGTATTAATATTATGGGTTATACACCGTGTATTAACTTAATGTACCCTATAATCTATTAATGGCATGAGATACGACTCCCAGTATAAGTGTTGATATATAACTTATGTCAACACGTGCTTACTTGATCGTCATCCCTTATAGGCTTATAGCAATATATGTTTTTATAATATATATTGTATATAATTTTATTTTATTTTATTTTTAGTTTAATCTTACTTGATATAAGTTATATTAACATTATGCATTGACGGGTTATACCCTTGCATTGATCCAATCTACCTCATATCCCACTAATGCATAGGTACAATTCCTAATGCGGGTATTGATATAAGTTATATCAACACGTGCTTACCTGATTATCATCCTAGATATATAATTGATAAACATATCTTGTAACCCTACCATTAATCCATTACAGATTGATTGAGGTTTAATGTGAGAGGTTGGTTTCTTGTCCTAGACCGCTTGCTAGGCTCCCCGTTGATCCATTCTATACTCTCTCTCTCTCTCTCTCTCTCTCCATGAGAGACTCTCATCAAGGCCCTTCCATCAAAGTCTCATACATATGGTCAACTGACATAGCCTCAAATTTGATTTCAAGATGATAGTCTCTACAAACTTCACTACTAGCTGCTAGAGGTGGTCTCCAAAAGATGGAACCACACAATGACACAATGCCTTTGAAATTTATTTATTCTAGAAGATACATACACTTTCTTAGAATTTGTACTAGGAATTGAATGTGGAACTACACCACAGCGGCAAGAAGTTTGTCCTTAAATAGTTTTTTTTTTCTTTCCTAGAAGTATTACTTTATAGATATCCCAATCCTAACTAGCTAGGGTGACAAGTTAGCTATGCCATTACCTCAAAATCCCAGTACTTGCGGTCAGCCTGCAGGAACCATTAAAATTGGGTTTAGTATGTTGGTAACAACGTAAATTTTAACAGAAATAAATTTCCAGCGATCCTACCATGGGTGTACACAGTACTTATCTCATAAATCTCCAATTTATATTTTGCAAAATCCACTAGTTCGATTGGATAGTCTTCTCACATAGATCATACACGCAAAAAATAAAGTTATTCCTAAGACTTGTTGCCATTCCAATTCAGAAACTTATCTTTTTAATAACTAAAAATCTCATATTTATAAATGAAGTGACTCTTAAACTTAGATTAACTTGATTTTTTATTTTATTTTGCATGACCTATATAAGAAGACTATCTAATCCAACGGTGGATTTTGCGAGATAAGTTATCCAAAAATTTGAGTAAGAATTTATGTAAAAATTTGTATATGTTGATCATAATATATATATATATATATATATATAGTTTGGAGCATGGATTTTCTTCATTGTATTGGATTGTTGGTCCTAATATATATATAGATATGTAGTACTCCAATGAAATTTGAACCATTCATACCATATGGGATCCACTAATAACCCAAATTTCTCTGTACTATCAAGTGAAATGGAGAGGATCCTTGGTAGTGGTAGAGGAGGGGGCCTTTGGGGGCATGTGCTCACACTGGCTCAACCAATCTTTTTTTTTTTTTTCTTTTTGAGTACATAATACCAAAAACAGGAAGATAGTAGTCATTTTGAAGCATATATACAGTCAATTTGTAATAAGTTGACAACAAATATCTTTTTTTTTTTTTTTTAAGAATTACATGAGAAAATGATTACCTAGGCTCTCCAATGTTTTTAGTTTCCATTTCACAGAATTATAGTACAGTACTCTCATTAGAGATAACTCCTGACTCCTGTCACTGATGCTTGGGCATATAAGTTTGAGAAGTCTACAAGCTTATTACTAGAAACAGAGAAGGAACAATAATCCCCAACTCCGGAATCTGGAAGGGCCTTATTCCCATATAAATCTCCAAAATCTATACTGTGACAACTTTTTGTGGGGTTTTATTCTTTTATTATTATTATTATTATTATTTTGTGGGGTAGGTAGAAAAGTCCTCAACTAGAAGAATTGTGGCCAGTTTCTCGGGCTGTGGTAGCCCAATATCCGCCTGTTCTCAAAGAATCTTGGACAGGTTTTGAAGCAAAAAATTATGCTTAAACTGGGTTCAGGCAGGATTAGCTCAGACCAAATTTAGCAAATGCATTCAAATTGAGATTGTTTTTGCTTCTTAAGGTCTCGTTTGGTTCGCTTTAATGAAATATAAACGGAATGTGAATGAAATGGAAAATAAGAAATAGGAGTAGTGACGAACAACAATGAAATAGAATAGGAATGAAATATAAAAGAGGAAGCTATTCCCATCACAAAAATTCTTTTGCACCCCATTTAATTTATACTTTTTAAATGGTCAAAAAATATATACTTAAAACAGCGACGGTAAATGACCAAAAAGCTCACTTAAATGACACATTTTGGAAAACAAAATTTCTATAAAGCTATTCAAAATAATGTTTTTATAGTGGACTATGCAATTCGTTTTTATAAAAACCTTTTATATTTTTTTATAAAACCTTAAAAAGTATAAACTAAGTAGGGGGTGTAAAGAAATTTTTGTGGTGGCAACAACAATAGTGGCAATGGTGGCAAGTTGGTGGTTGTGGTGTCGTGGTGGTGGCCGTAGTGTGGTGATCACAATGGTACGGTCTTATAAAAGAAAAGATAAATTACATTTACATCCTTCTAATATCTGACAATTATAGATACACTTCCACTAGTTTTTGAAAGTACACTATTACCTCTATTTTACAAAGTATTGTAAACTATAATGACACCCCTTAACTTATGATAATTAGTAATTCTATCATAGTTGAGTGATGTCATGGTTATTTTTTAAGAGAATATCTAAATTACCCTTAAATACTTATTGTTTGGTAATTTAAACAATATAAATATACATAATTCCATTTTTTTTGTTCCTAAATAAAGATCCTACTCTTTCCTAATTTTTTAAGGTATTTTCAATTTAAAAAATTCGTTCTTATTTTCACCCATCACTTATCTTTACACTTTAAAAAATAGAGCATCAAGTCCAATTAAATTTTATTACTAAAAAAGAATTAAAAGAAAAAAAAAGTCTCTATTCTACAAATTTATCTTTACCGTCTCAATCCCCTTATCTGTCTTTGTAGTTAATGCTTAAAACATGTATACAACATTATAAAATTATAAAAATTATGTGGGGTAGTGACCCCCAAATATTTTGATATAAGAATAGAAAAATGTAAATTTTAATAAGGTACTTGCAATGACAGGTATTGAGATGTTATGTTTGGCTGTCAAGGAAATTGTAGAATATGAATTTTCTTTAATTATTTTATGTTCATTTTTTTTAATAAAAAAAATAGTCTTGATACTCTATTATTGACTAATAGAGAAAAATTTTGATGCTCTATTTTTATTAAAAAAATATAAATAAAAAATAATTATTTAGGAGGAAGAGGAAAATATATAAATAAAAAATGATTTATTTGCATTATCCAATTAAAAATTTGCGTTTTAGTTTAGAAAATTGGATCTCTATAAATACTACTATGATCTACATGAAACATAGTGTTTCGTTGAAAAGAGTAATTATGTCATTTACTTTGCACTATTAACATCGTTATTCAATAAGATTGACAGGGTGTCAATGTAATTTCAAAAACAAGAGGGGTGTAAATGTAATTTATCTAATGAGAAAAATTGGCTAACTCCCTTAACTAAGAAAATGATGGGTCATTCTTTAGCTTGGCAGAGGAATAGTCATTCTCTCACTTTGAGGTAATATCAATTTCTCAAGGAATGGCGTCTATCCTTGCACCAGTATAATACACGTATGTTGGTAATTTTGAAAATCATATTTGCCATATAAATTTCAAATTACAGAAAAATATCCGTACAATAAAATAATTTTAATTGTAATACTAGCAAGCCAACCCCTATGACAATCATCATCAATACTACTATCAATATTAGAAATCTTTTGATTTTTATCGTTTTTTGTAAAATCAAGATCTATTTTTTGAGTTTTCAATTATAATTTTCTATCTCTCCACTTAATTGCTTACGATTTGTTATGAATTACATGATTGAATCTATTCTTTTACTATAAAGACTATCTTTCCTATGATGTTATGACAAACAATGACAATATTTTAGGTAAAGAAACTAAAAGTATATATGAACATCTATGTACTTGATTACTATTTTAAATATAATTTATTTTTTGGTAAATTGTACTTTAGGTTCTAGACTTTGGGTCAAGTTTCACTTTAGGATTCAAAATTTAAATTTTGTCAATTCAGTATCCAAATTATTAGTTGAGTTGTAATTTAGAGCCTTCTATTAGAATTTTCTTTATTATCCATACTTTGCATTTTTTATGGTTTAAAAATCCTATTTTACCCCTATCAACTTTTAATAAACCTTTATATTTTGACTAGATCCGAATCACTTTTATCTTTTTTATCTCTCTATATTACCCTCAACATCTAATAAACTTATATATTTTTCATTTGCAAAACCACAAATTTGATGGCAGAGTGATTCAGATATGATCAAAATATAAAATTTTATTATATGAATTTTGGGGTAAAATAGGGTTTTCAAACCCATGAAAGGGCAAAGTAGAAATAATACAAAAAAATTTTGACAGCAGATCTTGCATTGCAACTCAATTAATAATTTGGGTACTGAATTGAAGCAATTTAAATTTTGGACCCTAAAGTAGAACTTGACCTAAACTTTGGACCTTAAAGTACAATTTACCATTTATTTTTTAACAATATTTTATAAAATAGTTAATAAAACAATATAAAAATGGCTATAAAACTATATATACTAAATAAAACAACATAACATATATTTTGTATTTTTTTACCATCTTCTTAGTCAAATTCCTTCCTCTCCTGCCAAGCAAATGGACCAAAAAAAACAGAAGAAGTATTTGATTAAGATTTTAAATATTATTTTTTTTTTAGCAATATTTCATAAAATAGTTACTAAAACAAGATAAAAATGGCTATTTCTAAAACTATACTTCGTACGTATTTTATCATGCGTTCTCTCATATTGTATTTTACCAACTATGGAGTATGATGTAATCATTGATAAATTTATTATTATTTTTTTATTTTTTTGGTTCAAAGGCAAATCCAATAGACCCTTGGACAATACCATGGCGTAACCCATTGATAAACTTTGACCATTGATACTTTCATTTTTGTGGAATTTTGGATCACAGTTATGTCAGTTTAATGGTGATGTAGTTATTATAAAATAGATGATATGGTTACTAGTCTTACTTAATGACAACCAAATATAGTTCTGATTAGGTGAGCACATATGGGTTGTACATTATGCATTGGCACAATGTATTCCGTAACTCATTAGGATATGCATAAGGTACATCTCTTAATACAAATGTTGACTGTTGACATAAGTAATATCAGCAATATATTTACCTAACGGTCTTATGATAAATCAAGATATATACATATGTTATTGAATTTTGTTATGTTGGACAATTGAAGTGGGAAAAATGGATTTGCTCAAATTTTGAGTGATTCATTGAAGGGTGTTAAGATTTAAAATTAAGACATTTAAAAAATGTTTTGACATCTCTACCAACTTAGTTCAGAGAAGATGGAGGGATTTGAGCAATTTTATTAAAAGAAACTGTAAGTTTAAAATAAGAACTGCTATGTATGACAAATTGATAATAGATGAGCGCTTACTTTTAGAACTTTGAAAAGAGAAGGGTCATGGTAAGTATAGGAGGGGGGAGGACGCCCACTTCAGAGTGCCGGTGTCCTTTTTCTACTTTTCTGCAATCGTCTTGTGAACCTAACAGTAGAGGTTGGGGTTTGCTCAGATGCCACCGACAGTGACAATATCATCAAATCTCACCCCCACTATATGAATGGTCAGGAGAAAGAGAGAGGGGAGAGAGACCCATGGGCCTTGGGGAAGCAGGCATGTGGATGAGTGGGGGACACACCAAACTCATCAATTAAACTCTTTGAAATAATTGAGTGAGTGACAGAAAAGAGAAAAAAAAAATTAAAAAAAATGGCCCTTCTTTCTCTCTCTCTCTCTCTCTCTCTCTCATCACTACTTAAAGCTTGGTACACAGCATTGCTCAAAGGGAAGACTTGAAAGACTCACAAGTGAATAGCGCAAGCAAAAGTCGAAGTACCCCCAGGTTTTGACAAGGCCTAGAACTGGTTTTCTCCTCTTTCTAAAAAGCAGAGTTCTCTGCTCCCTGCTCTCCGCACTCCCTCTCTCTCTCTCTCTCTCTCTTCTCTTTGTGTGTGTGTGTGTCTGTTCCTGTTCTTCTTTGTTCTCAGTCATTGAAGATGCCTAGACCAGGCCCAAGACCTTACGAGTGTGTTAGGAGAGCTTGGCACAGTGATAGACACCAACCCATTCGAGGTTCTCTCATTCAAGAAATTTTCAGGTCTCTCTCTCTGTCTCTTTCTGTATCTATCTATCTATCTATCTATCTATCTGTCTATACTACTTTCTCTGTCTCTTATATTTTCCCATGTGTTTGACTAGGGTTGCGAATGAGATTCACGGCTCAGCCACTAGAAAGAACAAGGAATGGCAGGAGAAGCTTCCTGTCGTTGTCTTGAAAGCAGAAGAAATCATGTACTCCAAAGCCAATTCTGAGGTTAGTTCTACTCCCAATCCCAATCAAAATTGCTGTATTTATGTATGTATTTACTGTTGGGTCTGGTATTTCTGTTCATTCTTCCTTGTGTATTACATCCTTTTACGGGCCTAGGCTCATTTCAATGAAGTTTTTTTCTCTGTGTTACTTGGGTCCTAACTACAGATATACTCAAGATTTGAAATTTGGATTTCCTTTCTCTTCCCACATTCCCGCAGAGCAACCACACACAGAGCTTATTGTGTTATTGGGTGTTCTATTCTGTCGTTGATTTTTCATGGTTTACATTCATTTTCCCTGCTTTAGGCTGAGTACATGGATCTTAAAACTCTCTGGGATCGAGCAAATGATGCCGTCAACACGATTATTCGACGCGATGAGGATACTGAAACTGGGGAGCTTCTTAATCCTTGTATTGAAGGTACCCATTTTTATATATGTATTTTTCTTGGTTCAATTTCTTATCTTTCACTACATTGAGGCATTCCTGCAACTGGGTTTTGTGTCATTTTGAAAAATTCTTGGCATAGGCTAGAATAACTGATTTTAATCACAAATAGAAACCATTTCTGTTGGTTTGCTGAGAAATTGTGGGAAACGAAATGAATACTTGCAATGTTGCAACATCTTGGGGCTGAATTGGCTGTCATTATGTTTCAAAGTTTTATTTTCTTCTCGTCAATTTTCTTGGTAAACCAGATAGAGCATATGTGTAATTCTCCTCTAATTGTTGTAAGTAGGATTTATAATGGAGGTCGTGCGTGTAGGTGTGTGTAATTCTCCTCACTTTGTTCTGATTTCTCTCAGCCGCTCTCAATTTGGGCTGCACTCCGAGAAGAGCATCAAGGAGCCAAAGGAACAATAATATGAGATGTTACCTAAGTCCCAATACTCAAGAGCCCAGCAGCTCTAATCCTGCCAGCATTTTAGAGATCACTCAAGGAAACCATACAATCAATTTGCAATATATGTCTCATTATTTAAATTTGGTGAAACCCACAACCACGAACTCGTTCCATTCGGGTTTGCAACCTCAAAGCCCTGTTACCCAGAATAGTAATTGTGCCACTAACAAATTTCCCTTTTCATCTGAGAATTTTCCTCCATCTAGTCACAATCAGTGTTTATCTTTGGAAACTTATCCCCCATCAAGATTGTATTCAGTGTATCCCTTGTATTATGGAAACCATCTTCAACGTGAAGATTCCCAGTTTGGTTTAGAAATCTCTCCCAAGTTGAATTCTAATGCTACAGAGTCTGCTGAGACTGGGTATTGTACAGAACCTTTTTTCCTGCAATGTAGATGCTTCAAACAAGATCGCTCAAGCAGATTTCAATGACCATCCTGAGAGTTCACCTGAGATTGGATGTGATCTGTCATTGAGATTGGGCCCTCTTCCGGTTCCTTGCATAATTGTTGAAAACAGTTGGCATCAAGAGGTTGAAGATGTTGGTTCCAGTTGCTCTCGAGAGGGGAGTAAATTCCATGATCGGTTGCCGCAAATGGATAAAGAGTTCTCTTTCTTACCTAGGAGGACTGCTGATGACCCATTAGACTCCTGTTCGAGTAAATGGAGTTCTGAGGTTGAAAATTTGAATATACAAGCAACAATGAGAAAGCGGAAGGCACTCGATGGTCACCCAGCCGAGGGATAGGCAATTTTGTTGGCAGCCAAGGCCTCCATGTAACAACTTTACTGGAAGAATGAGAAATGCAGGTTCGTAGACTAACTTCTGCTTCAGTTCGTTTGTTCAAAATTTTGGAATGTCACGGCAACTATGTATTTCTGAAGCTTTTCTTGCAATCTTGCTGTACTTAATAGTTATGTTTGCATAGTGATGACTTGCTTGTGGCAATGCTTCAAAATTGTAGATTGTAAATAAAGACTTACTCTGAATTAGATGAAGCAATCATGGGCAAACTAAAAGAACAGAAAGTTTGGTCAACAGTGTACAAAGAAATGGCATGTTTAATATAATGCTGCTTGTAGGACTTTAGAAGCTTTATGATGTTAAACTTATCTACTTGACTAATACTTGGTTTAGTACTTGAAAAAAAAACAGAAAAAGGGACAAGATATGGAAATGTCTTTGAGGGCCAGGAGAAAGTGACAGGGAACTTTATAAGATTGTGGGATGCCACTAAATCGGCGATCTTTCAATGTAATGAGAGCCTTAGATAGGAACAAGAATGGTTGTAGTTCCAGCTGGGTGAAGTTGGAATGTTAAAACTTAAAACATAAGCAGTGCTGTCACAAAGCACTAAGGTTGTATGAGAGGCAAATACCAGTACTGAAGCAGAGGGTGAAGTCATGAAGATACCTGCAGCACAGCGCATGTGCAAAGAGTAAGGCTGTCAGGTGCCTCATTTTGGATTTTCTACTTGATCTCATCAGCGGGAGACTAAATTGATATCGACCAAATGTCAAATAGGTGCCTAAGCATTCTTTTCAATCTAAGGTTTAAGTTTGTCTAGGTAATTTTATGTTTTACTTTGAAATATTCTTTGGGTGTCATAAATTATGCATTGTGCGTCCTTTGAAACTTAATAATAAGAGATTAGTGATTACATGGAGAAGTGAGACTTGATTTACGGGTGATGAGTTACATTCTGAGGTTTGTTTAAGATAATTCCAATAGAAGCTGGTTGTGTAGTTCATCTTTGGTTCATCTATGGTTGTGTGGTTCATCTATAATTCCTGGTTGTGCTTTGGAATCTTTTGAGTCTGGGATCTTTGTGGAAGGAAAGGCAAAGACGTGTCTCGTGCCCTGACCTTAAATTGAATTGTTAAAGAAACAAATCTCGAGTTAATAAACCTGGGGTCAGTAGACCCCATTCTGATTGGTCTAATTAAGAAGTGGAGAGGAAATGATTAACGAAGACTGAATGGGGCTTTCTGTTTGTGTTAGTGGGGGGCAGGGAGGTGTCTCTTTGGTCTTTCTTAATCTAATTGTTATCTTGAGCCAAAATGCATGGGGTCACTGGACCCCCTTTTGTAAAGACTTATTAAGAAGAGAAGAAATGATTAATGAAGGACTGGACCGGAGGTTTTTGTTGTATGAGTGGTGGCTAATGGTCACAGAGATAATGCGTGTCTGTCAACTGTCGGCGGGGTCAGAACAGAATCTGATCTTGTTGATTTCAACCGAGTCAGAAGTAGAGCATGTAGACTGTTTTAATTTGAGAGAGATTGCGGAAGTGTCATAAAAAATTTAGAGAGGGGATTACCCAAAAGGATAATGTAGTTGAAGGGGTTCAAGGGTTCCTGCATTTAAAGTATACAAGCTAATAGTAATAGCTTCAGTATGTGAGTTGATATCAAAAAGGTTATAAGCACAAACATACCCTTGACACAAATGGAAGGTGAAAGACAGCTAATTCAAAATTTGGAATAAATTTTTAGTGTTGGTATGGGAAATCCTGTCGCATCTTAATTAAGAATAAGATACAAAAGTACAAATGATGCACCTTTAGGGGACTGAAAAGTATGGAAAGGTTCTTGATCTAGATGATTTTCTAGGGAAGCTTTGTATACAGACTGGGTCACTGGGATCAGATTTGGTTAAAATGTGACCAAGGCAAGTTCTGCATCCCAACTATGACAAAAGGAGAGGAAGAAGTGTGGAGGCTGTCAAGCATGGTGAGAACAAAGCCTATGACATAATTGGATGGTTGTCAAGATTTTGGCAACAATGTGCCCAAAGATATTAAAGTTTTTTGAGCAATCATTAAATGTGTAACGCAATATGTCTCTATCAAGACACATATTCCATTTCAATAAGTGGGTCCCCCACAAAAAGAAATTTGTACTGGAGATGGCCCCATATGAGCTGCCGATCCATCATCACCTTTGTAATTATTTTTGCTACATGTGCATGGCCAAAAGGGAATGAGCTTCGAGGGTGTTGGAGTTTATTGGTCCTACATACCCATCTTTCTCTGCAAATGACACTTTAAAGTTTTTTCGAAGAAAGATCGAGGAAAGTGTTGTATAGGTATCTCGAATTCCACCCGGTATGCGACCCAATGACCTATTTCGGGAGGATTTTGCCAGCTTTGATCCAACCCGATTCGGATTAGGTTTTTCGAACCAACTTGAATCAATCTCTTTAAGTGACCCAATTGTACAAGAGGTTTTTTAAGGCATTTGTATGTCTAAGAGAGAAGTCAGATGTGGAGATAGAGTGAGTTTTTGGGTGTATTTTGGGGACTAGGGTTTTGAAAGCTGGACCAACTTGTAATCGTCTTCCTCTATAATAAAATTTCTTGGAAAATTTCATGGCGTTTTAGCTCATGGACTTGAAGCTATAATAAATCCCAGGTGTCCTTATGTATGCTTTATTCATTTCTCAGTTTGTTTTTCAAGTTGCCTTCATACCCAAATCTTCTTTTGTCATTATAGAAAGGGAAGGGACTGGAAAGTTGCAGAATCATATGACAATCTTATGTTTTATTGTGATCAAGAATTTGTCTAGTGATTTAACTTTGGCAAATCAGGGATTCTTTTAACTCGAATACTCCACCAAATTAAAGAAGAGTGTTGCAGGAAAATGTTGAGAGCAGAAGTGCCAAAACCATCTGATACATTGAAATAATTCCTATCAACTCAGCAGAAAGTTGAGAAAGTAGTTCTGTGTTGGATTTACATTTGCAAATTTTCTTTATTCTCATATGAACATTTCCGTAATCCCAAAAAAAACAAAAATTTCACACTTGGTATACAATTAAGCTACTCCGGTCAAATAGTCCTCATTTGAGAATAGAGAGGAAGTGACAGAAGTAACTGAAGAAGAAGATGAAGAGGATGAAGAAAAAGTATAGTGGAATTCAATCTGCAATCTCTGGTGGAGAGAGAAATTACAAACTCTACCCTTTTTCTCATCCACCTCCAGTTCCCTAAGAGGTATAGCAGCAAGAAATCTCTTTAAAAACTCTCGACAACACTCCTTCCCGGTGCAAACTATCTCTTGCCTTTCCTCCTTTTGGTCAGTAGCCTCCGAGCTGATCTCTTCTTTCTCTGGCTTTCCATACATCAAAGCTGAGTGATCGAACTTCAGTATGTACCCCTGGTTGCATCCCTCAAAGAGTCGCTCTCCCAGTGAGTCAATGATATAATAAGCATCGGATTCCACCTTCAACACGAAAAAGTGATCGTTCCAACTTACTATATAAATCCTAGGTTCATAATTATCGATGTTGCTATTAATCTCGTCCCAGATCTTATCAAAAGACATTGTTTCCTTCAGGGACTCAAATTTCTCAGGGCTGAAAAACCCGACAAATGACTTTTCGCGCAAAACAGCCAGAGGCCGAAGGTCAGCTTGTAACACAGTCTCAAGATCAAAATGCTCATCAGGGAAGCAGTCTAAGTAGGCTTTGTTGTTGCAAAGCTTACGCCACTGGGAGGAGCCTTCTGTTATGAGGCTATCAAACTCAGATCTTGTTGGCATGATGCCATGGTTGGATTGGAGCCAGTGAGCTATAACTGCGGCTACGGCTGTGCAGGCGTTCTCTCCAGCAGCCTGCTGGCTTCGTTGATCGAAAGAAGCAAAGAAAACGTTGGCTTTAAGCTTTGCTTGCCCATCTCTGCTCACCAGTTCCTTCACTTCCCAGTTAGTTGTGATGCAATTCTCATGTTGAGGATGATCGGATTTGGAAGGTTTGGAGGCATATGCACCCTGCAAGTAAAATGCAAGATGAGCACAAGATCCTCAACCTCATAAAGATTCAAAAGACCATTTATTGGAGCACCCTTTTAACCTAACATGCATCCCTGCTTAATTAGGTCAGAAGAAGGCCAAATTACCCTAATAAACCATGCTATCTCCCTGTTTTTGTTCAAATTGAACCTCTAAAGCTCCAACAACAGCATAACCCGATCATGGCAATAGGCATGTAAGTGGAACTTTCATTATTTCAACAATTGATGCCACAAAAAGTGTGACTTGCTTACCACATTAATTCTCCCTTTATTTCATCTAGAAATTGCCAAACCTAAATATCTGCAAGGCTCCCAGATGGACTCTATTGGCAAAATGTCAACTCGAAATGCCATTGCCCTCCATGAATCACACACTTCTCCATATTGATCATCTCCCCTCTCAACTTTTGAATTTTAATATCCAATTTCGGAATATATATATATATATATATATATTTTTTTTTTGAGTTAGACCCAAATGTGATTCCACGCAAATTAGTTCAAGTGTCTACTTTAGAAAATGTGCCAAATATGTTCAAGTCAAAGGAAAAATTCATCACATGTGAAGGAACCTTGTTACAAGGGAAAAAAAGGGATGATAATATCTTTGAATTGGTGTTTGAGTCGTTTTCTTATAGTAGTTGGACTGATTCGTAACATGTCCGAGTCCACTGGCGTGTTATACATTGTAAAATACAAAATTAAACAAAAATTAAACATGCGGACAATTCATAATCAAAGGACCTGGTCACTTGGTAAACCAGGTTTGTCAATGGAGTCAACTCTTAATAACACTATTTGTGTGCGACGGGTTCAATCACTGATTTGAAGCCAAAAGGATAGTCCGGGATTGCCTATCTTCTTGCTGGACCTAGGACTTCCTGCGGACAAGACTTTCATAAAACTAAAGCCCAACATCACATCCCAATTTTTCGTCATAAATTTCGCAAAACATGATAAGTGACCATAAAAGGGAGTGATGCACCTGTGCTTTTTCCAGAAGGTGCACCTATTTTTTTTTTTTTTTTTGGGTTGGTCTAGTCTTAAATATATGGTGTTAATATCTTCCCCTAAAAAAAAAAATAAAAAATTACCATGGCCTAAATAAAAGTATTAAATAAGTACCTGTGTTGAACCAGAGACATTCGACTCAGCAGTGGAAGAATTGTTGAGCTGCCGTTCAACGTCAGTCTTTTTATCATTGTCCCCACTAGTCTTATTAATCAATGGCTCTCCTTTCGTCCAACTTAACCTCCTCCTCTTCCAAAACCCCACCTTCTGGACTGGGTCCAACTGAGTTTCTGAACTCGGAGACAATCCCAACTCAGTCCCTGTCTTCGCCTCTGCGTTGCTATCGTGGGTCATGGTAATACTCTCCTTCTTTAGCAACTCTTCTGAGTCAAACGTGGCTGACCCGTCCGAGTCACGTGCACTCACTTCGTCTTCTAGACTCATCTTCACCTTGTTTTTAGGTTTTTTCTTATCTACAAATGACACACGACCCGTCACCCACCTCAAGAACCCTTCTTCTTTGTTTGACTGAGTCAAGTTTTGAGCCATTTCGGGCGAGTCTTGAGAACTTCTTATCTCCACGAAGCTCACTGATACCTGTGTATAAAATTCAATATCTTCAGGAGGTTCAATACTTGCAATATTTATGAATTGAAATTTGCTTCATTTTAAAAATATTACAAGCTGCTATGGTGTGCTCTTTTACCAATTAATTGAAAGAAGGGTGTTCATAAAATTGATCAAAGGATCGAGGGCAGGGAAATGCTAAGGTCAGCCGCAGGTTGAACTGTCGCACATTGATTGGAGGCGTGCATTACATACTCATGTGAATCCCACACTGCAGTGTCATGTACGTTCCAATTACCATGCGACGGTTCGACCGTCAGACTGACCATAGCATGCCCGCGGGCATTGTATTTTTGAAAACCTAAACACGGCGACCATGTGAAATTGTAGGTATCCTTTTTATTTATTAATTTATTTAAATTTTTGATACGAGAAATACGTACTGTGAGGCACTCCAAAGGAATAATAAAATTAAAAAAAAAACAAAACAAAACAAAACAAAAATTCCATAATAATAAAGCAAAAACTTATACAAAAATTTTATAAGGTCAAGAATTATCAATGAAGACTGTTGTCCCTGCGAAGATAGTTTGAATTCAAATATTAGCTCTTATGCTTGTAGACTTTACCATCCAAATAAGACAAGTAAATTAAAGGGGAACAGT